>JASVER010000028.1:5043531-5072278 GCA_030449065.1 Oceanodroma leucorhoa
AGTATGGTTCCTAGCTTTGATTACGAGAAGGCCATTTGAAATAGTGTCAGAAGCATTACTAAAGTGAAGATAAATGGCAYGTCCTGCTTATCCTCTATCCACTAGTTCATTCTCTCATACAGAAAGATTATTCAACATACCGGCTGCTACTTATATCCTTGTTTTCTTGTGAAGGTTAGTTCAAGGCCTGCAATTCAGTGACTCCTCCAACAGCATTCAAAAACAGAAACTGTATTTCTGTTTTCTAATTTTCCAGTTCCTTCTTTCCTTCGCTGTCCTCTACCAGTTCTCATAAACACTAATGGTCCTAACACTTGATCAGCAAGCTCTTAAAAAGACTCTGCAGGCACAATGTATCTGAAACCACCCAAATCATCTACGCATACAGTAGTCTGCTTTTTCCCTAGGCAAAGCTGAAATCTAGTCACTATTCTCARTTATGATAGTCATGAGATTTCAGTGATCCTTCTGGGTGAAGAAAATTTTTACAATTTTTACAATTTTCCCCTTTCTCAGTATCAACTATGACTAGCTTTTCCCCYTCATCAGGTAACCAACCAGCCTTTCTCTTGGACTTCTCATAACTACTGAGGTACTTTTACTCTTGATAATTCTTGCTAGTTGTATCTTACGCTGTACCTGAGTTTTTCAGATTTTATCTCTACACTCCATTTTACAATTTTGCACTGATCCTCAACAACTTGTGAGGCATTCAAAAGCTCAAGATTTAGCCAAAATGGTGCCTTACTACACCTTCAATCTTCTGAGAAACTGGCATTTTTAGCTGTAATAACACCTTTTTTACTTTTACCTTCCAGATTTTACCTACCAATTTCAAATCTATTGACAGTTGTCTTCCTGTAATCCACTGTTTTAACTTAAAATAATAAATTCATTTTTAAGGCTTTAATGCAGGATTTTTTGCTTGTCGTATCTCCAATAGGTTTGCAATGTGATATATGTTTTCTCACTCCTACAAATAAGGAAATTGACRTTCTTTACCTCTTATTCAGTGGGAGAAAACAATCACACAACTTTCCAAACTCCAACAGTTCAGAGAAATTGCAGTGACTGGAAAGCTAAGAGCTAGATCTGTTGTCCCAACGTTCCTAGTTTTCTGCTCCAGCAACTTGATATCAAAAAGTAGTATTTAAATTGTTATACCATTTAAGATGTGAACACAGATTACAGATGCAGATGTTTTCCACATAACTACAGATGTTTCTCTAGTAACCTTTCATTTTTTTTCCTGTAATATCAGTTCTTTTTGCTAGGAAAGTAATAAGCTTGGAAGTTTCTCATAAGAAGCATTAATCTGATAAACATTTAAAATAGGAAAAAAAAAATCACATTTCTATCACCATTCAGCCCTTACATCACTTTGAAGTAGTTTTGTATCCTTAGAACCCCAACATTAATGAACTGATGTGACAAATCAGATGGTATCTCCTTCAATTTCTCTTCYGCAACAACAATCGTCTTATATGCTGAAACTGTAAGCACTTACAAGACTAACTTGTAAGAAGTTAGGCTTCCCTCACAATTGTGGTTTTGGTGGCTATGCTTAAACTGAGGGGGCTGGGAAATGTTTCTTGGCTCTAAGGTCCAGTATGTACCCTGGGGATATGAAGACAAGATGTATGTGTACAGTAGTCCTTTTCCCCTTTGCTACACTTTAAATAGAAAGGAAAGCTGGGCATCTCAGCTGCAATGGAGACACGGTACAGAATACAAAGACAGTTTCAATGTAGTCTGCAAAAGGAATTCTGTTGTAACCTATTTAATCATCTCAGTGTGCCTCATCCACATCCTGACAGAAAGCAGGCTTCCAYCAGCTTTCTTTTAGTTGATTCTGACAACCAAAAGATTAAAAGATTCTGTATTTCACATCTTCCTCAAAAAGCCRAATTYRAAAAAAAAAATCTTTGTGATGATAAACAGTCTGAATCTTACYGGAAATCAAGTAGTTTAGAAAATCTTAAATAATTTGAACATTTTCCTAARATGTCCTGAAATTTGCTAAATGCCCTGCTTTCAAACAGAATTCTGTGGTATTCTTCTTGGGGGCTCAAACCTGCCTAAAAGTAAGGCTTTGATCCACCTCCAGTAATTCTTCATATAGACAACAGTCCACTCTGAAGGCTATCCAAAGTGAAGGGGCCTGAGAGTTATACTTTCTTAAAGTCTGAGTTTAAAAAACAATGAAAAGAGGTTATTTGATAAATACATTAAAACGAGCAAAACATATCAGAATATGGCTTTAAGTWTCTACATATTCTATACTAACCAATAAGAAGAAGGGTTCCAACAGCTACGCCTCCACCTGGAAACAAAACAAAATGAAGAATAAAGTAAGACTACATTTTAATACTATGTTAGAGAACAATTAAGTTTTCTTAGTTTATAAGTCAAAGAAAGGTGATAACAGGGAATTTAAAAATATAAAAGTGAACAACATTTTAATTACCTTTGCAATACTTCCTACAATTCTCTATTATGAAATAATTATACATTACATGTAATTATATATTACACATTACAATTACTTTCACAATATACTGTACTATCATCATTGTGGTAAAAAGATCCTGCAGAGCTCTACGCAACTACGCTCAAGTACTACAATAATGATGTATGGTCTGAGCCAGCGAATTTTTACTTGGATGACTCAAGTGAGTAAACATTCTCCAAATTAAATCCATACTAATCACTACCAAGTGATATTCCTTTAGACCAAGAACCRTGTATGTAAAGTGACCTACTAAGAGGCTAGCAAATTCCCACCCGAGTCAATCAGGCAAAATCCTGGCTCCAATGGTTTTTATCTTATTACTGAAAACCGACATGACGATAAGGCAGGCAGGATTTCACCCAATGAAACCTGGACTGACAGATCATAAACACCATAACACACATCCAAAAAAAATTATACTATTAAAGTCTTTTATAGTAAGTCTTGGACATAAAAAGAACTCTATGAATGCAGTTGACTGAAATATTTGTTCAAAAATAAAAATACATTTTGATGGATTTATACATGGCCACTATTATTTTTATTTCTTTTTGCTTAAACAATTACAATCAATCCTTATGTTCCAATCACAGATAACTGAATGAGTAACAGACAGAACAGAATACTCCCAATACATTTTGATACATAGATTCTTATCCCATTGATCTCAACAGTGTGGAGGACCAGAAAAAAAATAATCTATGAACCCCCACCCTGACTGCTTTATTTCCTCCTTGAAGAGACAGCAAGCATAATTATGTAACAGCAGTTTAAACAGTTGTCCCAAGAAGGAATTTTAACAAAGATGGTGAAAGAAGAATTAATATTTTATTTTAGGTGAAGAGTAAACTGAATTCCAAGAGTGAAAATAGTGGAATAACTTGAAATCAGACTACAAATATTTTATTGCACAATCATATAAAACTGTGACAGAAAAGCACAAAATTCCTGGAAGCGTTCAGATGGCTGTATGTAACTAGCCTATCRCAGTGTTTTGCATGAAGGAAACTGCAGTATGTCTTCTGCAATTACATACTGCTTTAAAAGCAAGTTAGGAGCAAACTGAATCACATCAGCACAATATCCAAAGCTGTTGATAAAATAAGTCAGTTCTGGACTGCATAGATGGACTCTAATGAACAGGATAATTCAGTCTATCAATTTAAGAGCTCATTAAACTTCACTTGAAATTGATTYCAATAGGGATTGGATCAACTTTTTAATCTTTAGCTCTGCTGGTGGGACTACAAATGTCTGTAGCACCTGTAATGTTGATATATACCCAGAAGGAAGAGAAAAAGCAAATTTCTCTCCCATAGGCCAAAAAGTGCTAATATTGTCACATAATGACACCTGAATTAAAATCACAACAGGTTCACTTGTCATCACGTCATGATGTACCACAATTTGAGCAGTACATCACAGTGCGAATGTTTAGTCAGCTACTAATTTCATAGTTGTAGTTCAACACATCACAGATTTTTTAAGCTATGCTCCTGAGTCAAGATCTACAAATGCCTCAACATGTACAGCAAGCTTATTAAGTAATCAAGCATTTCCTAGATATTTTAAAAAAAMCCCAACTATAAGTACTGTTTATCGGAAAGTTAGAATCACTCATGAAATCCCCATGTTCTAATCCACTAATTTTTATTTAATTTGTTCAGAAGATAAATGCAAACGAACCCAAAAGACATACTACGAAAACAGCCATAAGTAATGTATTGCCTCATGGCAATAAGGACTTAAAATCTCGATTACTTGTAGCCACCACAGAAGTAGTGTCTCTTCTGCTTTTAAATTGCTTGCACAAGAGAGAATTTGTTTGTCAAACAGCATGTCAGCAGTCAAAATTCTCACAAGCTATATTTTCAGATCATCAGTTGCTTTCTACAAGCYGGAGTTGTAATGTATGTGCACATACCCCGGTTGCTGAAGGCAAACTCAGGTCAGAGGATTGGCTTTACATTATCAGATGTAGTGAACAGTTTGAACAAGTGTATTCTATTAGATGGAATGTAAAACCACTGCAGTCACCATGGTTACATATTCATATTACAATGAGCAACAATAATAGTAAATTAAGCAAAAAACAGATGGCAGGAAAAAGTAGCAGGAATGTTGATAGAATCAAAAGGAAGAGGTAAAATCTTCAAGTTTCCTACGAAAACTGCTGTAAATTTGTAATTCTTTCTTATTTTGCTATTTTAATTTTTCTTTGTCAGTATCTAAGGCAGTACTACACGTAAACAACTAAGCAAGACTCGTAACTTTCTGCATTGCTACCTACAGCAATGAGATTTAAGACCTTAGGGACAGAAACACAACAAACTTTGCAACTTGAGAAGTGTCCCAATTGTTTTCAAAGCATATCTACAACCTTTTTCAAGCAGCTTGAAACAAAACATTCAATATCAAGCATGTGATGGTTATATTACACAATAGTTACAGCTCATGACAGGGAACTGCTTTGGCTGAAATCAGGCATATATGGTCTATAAACCTTGAAAGTAAACTTGAATATAAAGCCTGGAGATGTAAGAAGCACCTTAATGGTAACATGGCATTTGAAATCCAGCACTTATCTACCACTTCTTTTTGAAAGGAAATGCATTTATTAAGGAAGAGCAGGCTACCAACAATAATGTAACAAATCAGCCAGTAGCTGTAGGGTAAAAGAAATTCCTCCATGTACCCTCTGCCTTTTCTTCTCTTCAAGTTTCTAATTAGAGACCTGTATCTGATAACACCATGCTTTCCCTTACTCACAGTTATTCATAAGCTATATCTTCACGACTGGCAAATAATACCATATTTGGGTTGCACCTTCTGGGCAAGGCAAACTCAAATCCAAGCCCAAAGCATGAGAGCTGGAAGACTATGCCTGGTGACCGTTAAAAAAATGTCTATGAAAAACACTGGACTAAATGAGTTTACAGTAACTTCCATTGGTAATTTATACAAAAAGGTTATACCAAATATACTTCTACAGTCACCAGCAGAGTGGGCTGCATCAACAGAAGCTCAGTCAGTTGGTCAAGGGATGTGACTACTCCCCTTTACTCTATCAGCACTCATTAGATCACACCTGGAATACAACGTCCAGTTTTGGGCCCCTCAGTACAAGAAAGAAGTAAAGATAAACTTAAGTGAGTCTGGCGGAAGGGCAATGAGATGGGGCAAATGACCCAAGAGGAGTGGCTGAAGAAACTGGGTTTGTTTAACCTGGAGAAGAGAGGAAGACCTAAGAGCAGCCTACCGGTACCTAAGAGAAGCTACTGAGAAGACAGTTGAGCTCTTTGCKGAGGTGCACAGTGGGAGGGCAAGAAGCAACAGGCATAAATTGAAACAGGAAAAGTTCCAAGTGGATATAAGGAAAAAGAAAATTCCCTACAAAGATAATTAAGCRTTGGGACCGCGTTGTCCAGAGAGGCTGTGAAATCTCTGCCATTGGAGACTTTCAAGATTCAACTGGACAAAGCCCTGAGCAACCAATTCTGAATTCAGTGCTGAGTCTGCTTTAAGGTTGCAGTAGATGAATTCCTGAGGTCCCTCCCTAACCTCCAAAATCAATMATTCCATACAGGTCCACCTAGCTGGGCTGTCTGTCTCCAACAAYGCCTAATACCTGCTATCAATGGAAATGTTATTATAGCACAGCATGTTTGGCATGAGTCTTTCCTGGCCTACCCACTCAGCCTCCAGAAACCAGTGATTTAAGGGCTAGGAGGTTAGCAAAGATTTAACACAGGAATATAGGGCTTCCCAGTTATTCAAAGATGCCACTAACCAAAAAACATTGTAGAAGTATTTTTAAAAGTTGCTATTTCTAGGGTTGACAAACTTTCTTGATGYTCAAGTGTAAAACTTGTTAAGGTCAAGAAGTTACTGAATATTTAAAAGACAAGGAAAAGGTATTTTAGAAGGGATCCTGGGTTTCCTGGAAGAAGTCTCCCGAGTTTCCAAAACAAACCACTAATTATGTTAGCAAATGCCTGGACATTTAGGGGATTGCCACCATGGGAGCCGTCTACATCTTCTGACCCATGCTGTGCAAAATCCACTGTTTATAAAAGGGAATATGAACAAGAACTGGAATAKTCAATGCAAATCTTATATTTATGCAACCAAAGGGTTTCACAAATTACATTCACTTAACGAAACACTTCTCTCTTAAGGAGGAAGAGCTTTCTCCACAAGGATGCCAATCCCTGATGGAAATGCAGATGTTCCCTACCAAACAGACAGACAGACAGACACAAAAGATACAGAAGTGTGATTCTCCTTAAGGTACACAGGCTGCAAAAACTTTTTTATAGAATGGGTACAACTTGTATATTTATCATTATTCATATAGAATATTCTTAGAAAGAAAAATGATATATTCCTATAGTCCACGTACTCCTCCAGGGATGAGCAAAGCTAAAGTCAAGCCTTCCTCACCTAAAAGCACTCCCATCTATGTACACTGAAGACGTACTGCAACTGCATCAGTAGCTGGTAAAAGGATCATGCAGCCCTAATGCATTCAGATAAAACATGCTGTTTATACCCGTGAAATGAATTAGTTTCCAAGTAAACAGTGCTAGTTCACGCCACAGATTATAACATAGCAATGGTCACAAAGGATTAGTCCAAGGAACTATCTAGCATCTTGACAYTGACAGTAGGCAAAAGCAGATTCACAGACAGTAAGAACAGCGTCACACCAGTGTAACTTACCTAAACGGGGCATTTATAATGACATAGCAGTGGCAAGCAAGACAGAAAAGCCACACTGAGAGTTGACTATGGTCAAACGCATCCTAAAAATTGCCATACTGAAGAACCAGAACTACACCACGTTCAACTACGAGCTAATTYAGCAAACATGTTTTTCAAAACGGAAAACTTCAGACCCTTTACTGTGACAGTCTGAATTATGACAGGAACGTGTTACTAACTAAATTTACAGAGTAGCTTTCCACTCTAGAAAAGTCGCTTAAACGGATTTAAATGAACGGTAAATGGCAACCTTCTCCTCCGCAAGCRGGCTACAAAGCAGGCGCACCCGCCTGTACCGCCTCCCTCCCCCTCACACTCGAGGCGGGAAACGGATCCTGCTTGGCCCCTTCCTCTTCCCTCCCCCCCCCCATCCTCCCCCCAATCCCGGGAACTGCGGGGAGGGAGGAAAAGCCTGCGGGAGTAGCTGCGGGGTCACGGAAGGTAAATGACAGGCAGGGCCTGGCAAAGGAGAGGGCCGCCGGGCGGGGGAGGGCAGCACCCAGGTCCCGCTCCCCACCAACCTAGCACACAGTCCAGGGAGGGGAGCCCGCTGGAGAGCAGCAGCTGCCCGTGGCGAACGCAAGGCCGAGTGCCCGCGACAGCGGCCAGGCGGCTGCCGGCCGCGGCCTTCCGCTGGAAGCTGGTGGCCCCGCGGCCCCGCGCCGCCCCGCCGGCCGCCGGCGCCGCCGCCATCTCGGCTGCCTGTCGGTTGACAGGAGCAAGGGGACGCCGGGAAGAATCAAGCCCTTTCCTCTCCACCAATGGGAGAGCGGCTTGGGAAACCCGCTATCCAATGGGAGACCGCGTTGTTTGCACGTCCCTGGCTAAAGGGGCGGGGGAAGGGCTGGGGMGCCCGGTAGCGAGCAGGCAGGTGAGTGTGGCGGGGCCGGGCCCGAGGGCGCGGGGTGCCGCCTCGGCGGGGGTCCCGGAGCTCCGGCCGARCTCGGAGCCCAGGGCCGGGGCTGGGGGGGGCCGGCGTGAGGAGGCGTGGGTAGTGCGGTGCCAGTGCCGGTGACTCGGCCTCGCCGGCCGTGCTGCGGGGGGAGAGCCCCGCTTTCTTCTCTCGGGGGGCTGGGGTGCCCGGGGTGTCGGTAAGGCTTGGAGTGCAGMGAGTCGCGAAGGGGGAGGCTCGCCTGGCCGGGGCACCCCTGGKTTATCTCGCCAGTCTCTGTGCCGCGCCGTCGGCGTCACCCCCTTGGAAAAAAGCTTTTCTTCTCTGCAAGCCTGGACGTGAATAGGAAGGAAAAAGTAGTTGTAAAACGTTCTCCTTTTCTAACGGTATTTAAGTGACTGTATGTAACATAGTATATAAATATGCTTGGAGTCCCTCTCTTGTTTGTAAATAACCGCGGATCTGTAATAAATGTATGATTTAAGACCTCTTACTTGGAAGYGAGATCGTGCATCAATGTAATGGCTCTGGACCGTGCCATAAACCAAGAGCTATGGCAGAAAAAGTTGCTTTCCGTGAGAAATGTAATTTCTGTGCTTCATTAKCACTTATTGTTGAATCAGTTACTAATATCATAGAAAGTTATCTTGTGTGTATTGGAAGATTAGCWTGTCCTTTACTCTATAGTAGCAATTTATGGATGGTAGCCTGTGGCCTTGTACATGGCAGCAAACAACCACCCTAAACTGAGTGTATGTAAAAATTGGTCAAATATCTGAATTTGATATTTCCTTTTCTGTTCTTGGTTTATACAAAGACATTAAAATGCTTTTTATCTTAATGAAAAATTTTAGTATGCTTGCTTTATATTATASTACTCTGAATTTAAGAGAAATCCCTATAAGCATCTAGAAGAGCCACTGTCACAAGTATTTGTGTATTTGTTTTTAATCTGTTGGTGTTTCAGATGCATCAAAAGCTACTTAAGTCATTTGCACATAGCAGGATGTGTGTAACACTATTAAAAATTGCAGTATATCTATAAAGAACTTTTTAATAGAATGCTTGTAACCCAAAGGGTATATTCGACAAATCACCACTTACCTATTAGAAAAAGAATCAAATGATATCCTACATGTACTTTGTCTCAGTGATTTCCCTCYCCCTCATTCTAAGCAGTACACTTCCTTTTGTTACTTCAGTGAGACAAAGTATTTATTTGCCTTTTTTTTAAGTAAAACAAACTAATACAGGTTGCATTAACTTTAAAGAATAGGTAAATATACATCCAGGGCTGAGCCCTCTCTCTTGTTCATCCATTTCTCATTGGTACTTCTCTGACAGGTAGCTTTTATACTTWTTTCTTTTTTCTTATCTCGTTTTCCTACAGGGCAATTAAAACTGGAAGCGAAATAATTCTTTTTTTTTTTCTTTCATTTTGGAGCCCAGATTCTGAAAGCATTTTGCAACTGCAAATACTTGAGCTGTGGGCCTACCATTCTTAGAATTTCTTGCATAAAGTGCAAGTTTACTGGAAATCTCAATGTCTCTTGAGCTCATCTAATAGGTCAGCATTGCTAAAAGAGGAAGTGGTGTTTCCTTTTCCTCCTCTGCTTCCAGTGATTCAGCCCAGCAAACCCTGGTGCCTGTCAGRTCCTTTCTTGAGCTGATTCAGGTCACTAGTCTGACTTGGAACTATCTATCCGCTTTCTTAATAGGTTAATTTTGTGTTTTATTTCTGAGTTGATGCAATAAGGAAAAGTGCATATACAGGCAGTGGGGAGGGGCCAATTGAACCTTCCACCTCTTGCTGACTGTGAACTGTTAATTCATCTCACCCTGTGAACCTCACAGCTATTTCAGAATTTTATGCACTTTTAAATAAAGTGATATTTTTGTTATAAATGTTGTGAGTTGACATCCTTTGAAGTATAGAGAAACTGTCTGTTATGATGTAACTTAGAAGAGACTGTTTCAGATATTACAAAAATATGGAGAAGTAGAAATAGTTTTTCAGTATAAGAACTGAATGTTAAAAAGTATTGCAGTAGGTCTTTTGTGATATCACATTTTAAGATGATGGGTACAGTTAAAGTCCTACTGATTTAGAAAGCAGGTGGAAATAAGCTATYTTTCAAAGATTTAACTTTTTAAAAAAATGTAACTATTTAATACAATAAAGCTTTGCAAATGAGTACGTGCTTATGAAAACACCACTTACAACATCAGACTTTACCTGCATTTCATTTCAGACAAATAGAGAAGAAAGTAATTTTATGGAATTTTCTTTATTTTTAAGTCAATGGTGTTTCATTTTCAAGAATAATAATAGCTTTTTCAATCTCTTTGAATGATACTTAAGGTTTGCTTATGTTCACATGTCCACTTTCCAAAAGATGAATTTCCAGCCATTGTAAAAGATCCCACTAGGGGCTGTCTGACAGAAAGCAAGACTGCAGGAATYGTAATTCTAGATATTACTATATAAAAACCCCTTATCCTCAAATACACATTAATAGGTAGATAAGTCCTACTATTCCTGCTCTAGGGATGGAATTGAAGTGCAGAAAAACTAAAGAACATGGAGATGATTGCAAGCGATCAGGAAATGTCTTAGCAAGTTATTTCTTGTCAGCTGAGCTGTGGCAACTGACTACGGGTCATACTCGGCTCATTGTAAAATGAAGAAGTTTAAACCTTTGTGTCTAGATTGGGATGTCTTAAACTGTARAATGATCAACTTTTCTTTCTTGCTGCTTGCATATTATCATGCAGACCTGATCAAATGTTTMTGTTAATTTTAACTGCAAATCCTAACTGTAGTATGAAGAAATCAAGCTCTCTATTTTCCATTTCTTGTAAACTTGCTGATCCAATTCACTACTTGCCTATGCCAAATGCAGACTCTAAGATGGATTAAGAGGATTTTGGGTGAGCATTCCCTAAGGAAAAACTGGAGGGAATACAATGGGTGAGTGAGAGAACAATCAAAACATTTGGGAAAAGGTATGCTTGGAATTTGATCTGCAAGTATGTTTGTCATTTCTCTTCAAAAGCTGTAGCCTGTGGACTTGGCGAATACCCTACTGTCCCCAAAATAGCAGCACTTAAAGTGTGCTTTAGATATTTTGTGCTCAATAAGAGAAAACACACCTGTTGTGGCTGTCATTGCCTCTTCTCTTTGTTTACTGCGTGCAGCCTACATGGGTTGCAGATGTAAACTCTTTGGGCCTTCAGTTAATGCAAGCTGAGGCTGTATTTGAGCAGTGTTTCTCAACAAGACGATGTTATTGATGTACGTATTTTATTTTCCTTGACTTCAAATTAATGTTTTTGCTATGTTTTAATTGTGCCTTGTAAGATTCATTGTATGCTCTCGTCCTTCCGTTGCAATGAGCAAAATGCTATCCATTTTGGAATAAAACACATCAGTGCATTTTGTTTGAAAACCGTATGTCTGCCTGATCAGTTTTCAGTAGTATTTTTCTCTTGGGTTTATGTCTGGGATAGAGAACTAGAAAACTGCATCCTAGTGGCACTTCTAATTCATAATCTTATTAGTGTTTGCTGTTACATCGCCAAGCTGCTTCCCTCATCAGTTCTGGAATGTGATGGTATTAGACTGTACTGATTAAAGTTTTATAGTCACCAAATCAGATTAGCTGTTGAGTCACCTGACTAGGTAGGGCTCGCAGTCATGTGATCCAGTGCCCTGCTGAGCTCCCGCTGGGAGCTGAAACAAGGTAGTTTGCTTTTGAGATGTTCTTAAGTATCTAACAGCATGGGTCGTGGATTATGGCTGCAAAGAAGATGGCTTCATTTTCCTGATCTTTGAATTAGCTAGAATGGGATAAGTTTGAAAGTGCAGGATCTTCAGGCCATGAGCCAACAACTGGAAAGAATGTTTAATCCTGGAAGTTCTGACACCAAAAGACCTGGCGTTTTTTTTCCGTATGAAAAAGCTTAAAGGCTACTTACCCAATCAGCCTGTGGAAAAYGCGAGGATTAGTGGGAGGGTTTAAGACATACCAGTTGTATGATATTATATAAAACACGATATGATTTTCTTCAGAAAGCCTCTGGATGTTACCTAAATGCATCCCTGTGGGTATACTGAACAACAGTGATAAAAATTTGAACCTGTGCCAAATTTAAACAGCTCTTTTAAAATAGAAACAAATAAATTAGGAGACATGAGTTAGTGGTATGTGCTGAAGACAATGGTTTAATAAATCATAAAATTATTTAATGTTTCTGTAATTTCAGATTATAAAAATGTACAGTATAGTATTACTGAAACTTGCAGAACAGTAATATTGAAAATGAGTTGTAAGTTGAATGTACTGTGTGAATAAGCGTCATACAGATTAGTGGCGTATTTCATGGAGATTATGTTCCTTCTCTTTATGATAAAAAGAGGAATTCTCATTTAAAAAAAAATTAATTTAAAAATACTTGTAAGATAGGACTAAAAGCAATGGGGAAAAAAAACCCCAACAACTAGAAAAGGAGTATTATTTGTATTATGGCATTTGATATTCTGTAATGTTTTTCATACTGGGTTCCATGTCCATATAAAGCTTACCTCAGCATTAAAAACTAGAAATTAAAAGATTGATTCTAGCCTTTTCAGATGCTTAATATCCAGAAATCTATTTCATACTGAATACAAATGGCTGCCCTCAAAGAATAAAACAATTTGTCACTTCAGCATGTCAGTGGAAGAGGTGAAGAGTAAACTTTGTTTCAACTGGAAAAACATAATTTAAATGCTTTGATATTTTGTGTCTTTGTTTTTGACTTCCAGTTGTATCTGATTGCATGTTTCATTAAATAGGCATTTCTAAATAACGTAATTAATGTAGGTAATTACGATTTATGGAAAGGAAAGGTTTAATAGCTGTGACTTTTTAAAATGTAATTTATATTAGTGCAGTTTATGCAAAAGTATAAAATAACTTATATTACATGTGCTTTTAGAGCCTAAGATTCACTGCATATATGTAAATATATGTGTATCATAGAAATTAATTTATAGTTGCTATAGCATTTTTTCCTGATATCCTGGTATTACAAAGGTTAAGAACTGGCACATCTTGGATTTCAAAAAAGTGTTATGTTTTCTGCTAAGTTGTTAGCGCTTTGAGTCTTCAAAGGCATTGTTCCAAATAACCAATTCCAAATGTTATTTCTGTTAGAAATCTACAGCATCAGCAGGTACTGGAATACAGGCAATGTTTGCTCCTCACATTGTGAGGTTTTGTAAAAGGTGCTCTTTTCTTGGATTTAGCATTTTTGTCCATCATCTGCAATATTGTGAGAGCTGAAACCTGTGAAATGCTTTGGCAAAGCACTTGAGGCCTGCCCAAGGCCAGAAAAGATTTAACCGATCACTTTCAGAATTCTTTTAAAATTGTAGCTCATCTCTGCTTGCTGAAATATTTTTAAAGAGTTTTCATAATGGAGAATTTTCCCTCTCTTCTAATGTTAGCCAAAACCAAACAGTAATGTTTCAACAAGAAGTACTTCTGCAGTAGTTTCTGAATTTAAAAGTAAAAGAAATCTGGGTCATAAGTCTTCTAGTTGCATGGCCCCACCTATCTGACCTCCCCTCTTATGTAAAGGAAATATTGTTAACTATTCTTATGCTTACAGGTAACTTCTGACTACTGTGCTGAAGCGTAGAATCTGTATTGCTGACACTGTTTTTCGGATTAGCTTTCAACAACTGGCTCTGACATCTGTTGAAGTAATGACAGGCATGCTAGGTGAGATTCAGAAAGTTCTTACTCTGGAGTACAATGATGAACTGACGGTTAATTGAAAATAAATCTCAAAACCTTGATGATAGCAAAGATGGGAATCTTTGCCAATGTGCTTACATGTAAGGATGTAACTTCTTGGTGAGTCCCACAAACTTGCAACCTCACCTTTCCAGCGTACTGGCCGACGATGTATTCTGGTCATTGTGACTTCCATAGATATTCCAGACAGGTAGGTTAATGCTAGCTTGGTTATTCAGCCACTGCCAGCGTGGAACTAACTTCAGATAGTGTAGTATCCTCTAACAAGCAGTTCTCCCCCCTCTTATTGCCCATTCTGTCTTAGATTTATGAACTACTCAATTTTCGCATGTCTGGTAAAGACAAGGCGAAAGAGCAGTGGCTGAACTGAAACACATGTAGGTGTGTTACAAGGAGCTAGATGTAATAATTTCTATAGCACTGTGAACAGTGATACAGTTACTGACCCAGCTCRGGATGATGCTAGTTCTGGCTTTCCCAAGTAGTGATGTTGGTCAGCAGCTTCACAAAAGTGTACAATCCTCAGGATGAGATACTGCAGAGTCATAGGAACATTCAGATATATTCGGTGGACTTCCATCTAGTTTCACAACATTGTGACCTTCTCAATGGATTCAGCTTCTTCCATCTACTATACTGAGCCTGCCAATTCCATGTCAAAACTGCTGTATTTGCTGAAATCCCATTTCAGGAGCATGTATCTAGGAGTAGGGCTACCTAAGCAAGCTAGCTCCCTTGTGCTTCAGTGTTTGAGAATCACCTCTCTGATTCTCAGGTTACTATGTACTCAAGCCAAGTTATTATCAGTAATGCATTGAAGTTTGTGTTGACTCAAGTTAGCTTTTGCTAGCTTAGATATTAGTGCTATGATGGTAGCTGGAAAAGTTTGGTTTATTGTTGAAACCTTTTTATTATATGAATTTCATAAGAATATAGAAAAGTTTTGGTTATCGAAATACAGATGTATCATAAGAAGATGCTTGAGTTGCATGTCTGCTACGATTTTTTCCCCCAGGTACTATTTTGCATGAGATTATGTATGTAACATGAATAAAATAAATTAATATTTAAAGTTGTAGAAACTGAAACAGATTGAGGGAAACTGAAATATCATCAAGGTCATAGAAATARCAATACTGTAACTGGTAATTGCAGAATAACTTACAATACCATATTGTAAATGGGACAGACTTAAGRTTGTGGTTGCTAGTGTAAATGTGAGCTTCACTAATTGTTTCAAGGTCCTATCTAGGTTTTCTATGAAAATAATGTATATGTGTTACTTCATTGCAATGGGAGACATTCTGGAAGAAATAATTTATCTGAATTTTTAGTCTTAAGACTTACATGTACTTGATTCTAATCTCTCTTCAGTTTCCATATTTTCATTATTTCTGTGAATTAGAGCTGTCTCTGTGTCCCTAGCAAAGGAAGAAAGGTAATTGGGCTTCCTTCAAATACATTTTTATGTTTGAGATAGCTGTTGCACACTCTTGGAGCTGCATGTTTCCACCATTTCTCTTTATGAACTGTGCTTTCATTGGTCCAAGAAGTGTGAAGCAGTTTTTGGTCTTGATGTTCTCATGCTATGGCCAAGCCACAACGTTTGKKTTTTTTTTTTAATGGAATTTTTAACATTTCTGGCATAAAAGACCTAAAATTCACAAATGTTAAATTGTAGGAAGATTATCAGTCTTCTTGGCATGTACACAGTATTTGTGAAAGGAGCTGTATGACCAGTCACTTTTTTTCCTTTTAAAAAGGTAGTATATTATGAAAGAAAGGGCAAGCCAAATTAGTAAATAGATGAAATCAGATCTGTTCACTTATTAAAAACTTAAACAGTTTTTAAGAAAGCAATTCAGTCAGGGAGACGTGATATTAGTGAAGTTATACAGTGATGGTTTCTGTACTATTTTTCTGTTTTACAAGTACTTGTGTCATCATTTGAAATTTGGATTTGGGGTGGTTATCTGTGGTAAAATAAGCCATATAGGCCCTTTTTGGTAATCTGTTTGGTATCAGTGATCATGCAGTTTGTGGGGCTGGAGTGTGCTCAGGGTACCTCTTGCAGGTACTCTGCACCTCAGCATATAATCATTTGCTAATTTTAAGAAAGGCTTATTTGATTCACTAAGTAGTCAGTTTTCTCACTTATTATTGTCAGCTGTATCTTTTACTTTAAACCATCAAATTAAATAATAGTTTATGCTGGCTTTTTATTTTAGTTCATGCATTTAAAGCCTGGAACTCAGATAAAAAGATAGTTTCAGAATAAATTCAGTATATTATTTATGAGTGGAGCAACACATTAGCATTGAGTTCACAATAGATCATATCGCTTTTATTCCATCTTACAAGCTTAGCAGCACAAACAGAATAATCAACATATTATTTGGCTGTCATCTGCTGAACAGAAACCAGAGATCACAAGGAGGTTTTCCCTAGCTGCAGTGATGGCCTTTTTGTTCCAAGCCCCCATCTGGGAGGGCCATGGTGTGTTATCATATGGAACGCGGGGTTTTCTGTAATCTGCTTAGCTGCACTGCAGTTTGAATCTTTATTCCATGTTTGTGTAATTTATAATTTTAATGAGACCACGGCTCTTGTGGGCTTTGAAATATATTAAAAGCTCTTTTGTGCATATGCTTTTGTTCTTGCTTAATAGGCTCAGTGTATTTAAAACTGATGAATTTTTATTCATGGATTTGGATGTCTGGGGATTAACTTAGACTGAATATCATTGCACTCATCTATTGATGTTTGGAACTTTTTTTAATACTTGTACCTGTAAGTGGAGAAGAACTTACAGAACTTGTGTTTTATACATAAAACAGCTCAGAAATAACTAATAAAATTTTATTGASCAATGAGAAAAAGTACCGATTACGGTTTATTTTTACGGCATAAAGTCACATGAAATACAATTTGTGCTATGAATAGAAAAGKAGTTGAATCCATGTACATGCGTGTATTTAGAACTTCATAACTAAAAAACAGTTTGGGAAAGCCATCAAAATTTTTGTGGAATAATAACAGTGACGAGCACTTGATTTGTGTTTTTCGTCTATTCAGGTAACTTGAAATGTAAATACTAAGCTCACTTTTGTCTGACTGTGTGTTTCCTTTCTCCTGTTTTTTAACGTATTTTTTAATGCAGAGTATGCATAAGGTATTTCATTAGAAGATGATGCTCATAACTGGGAAATATTGATAAACATACAGAAAGATTCTTTGTTACTATTGTTATATTTTCTGACAGTGCTAAAACTGGTCTTGTTTTTTGCTTTTGTATTTTTTAAATGTTCAATAATAGCTTTGATTTACTATTTGTGTTAAGATCTCATACTGTGYGATTTCTGTGTTCATAAACAGCTATGGAGTACTCTTCAATGATGGCATTCTAATCTGAGACTAACACTGGGGGTAAGATCAAGACACTTGTATTTCTTTCTAAACGGTCTTGCTGATGGTGTACATAAATAGGTTGCTTTCTTTTACGTGGAGGGTTTTTGTTAGTTTTGGGGTTTTTTACCAGCAAACAATCCTCTTTAACGACAAGTATTTTAAGTAAACAGCCTTTTTACTTGTCAGTGCATAGGGGAATTATTTACCCCTCTTCTATTTACTGCTTTGAGTTGTATTTCCAAAAATACCTGCATACTTCTAGAAGGTGCGTCAGCGCTGGGAAGTGCAGGGGACGTGTGAGCCGTGGACAACTGTAGTTTCTGTAGGGTCGTAGATTTTAAGTGCCTAACGTGAAAATTGGACTTGTAACTCTTTGTCTTAGTTAATTAAAATTAATTTTAAATGTTTACATGTCTATGTCTCAAGTGAATTTTTTGGAATTTAAGATAAACGCATATAGCTCAGAATGTAGTTATTTGACCCTTGTCACATAGGGACRGTGTATTTTTCTCAGTCACCAGGAAAGTGGCTGTGCTGTCTGTCAGACCGTTGGTGTTTGTCCTAACTTTGACATTGTCACATGAAACTGTTAAGTGACTATTTCAGCATCCCTCAGAGGCTCAGACTTGCCATGTATGACCATGCCTTTGCTCAGCTATTTGGATTTCACTGTTCAGTAAAGATGAGTGTATAGAGCTGCAGAGGAAGATAGAAGCCCTGGAATGCATCTGGCCATTAATACAGCATTTTATACAGGGTTGTGGGATTGTTAGGAGTTGCTTCCCAAAGGTAATAGAACCAGTGAGAACTACTTGAAATCTGTTTCGAAAAATTGCTCGTTCTTATGTAGGTAGTCTCTAGTTGTTTAACACCAGAGGATTGCATTATGTGAATTTATGTTTACAGGATTGAGCTCCTTGTCAGCTTGAGATCAGTAGATGAAGGAACACTTGTTGAAGACAAACTGTCAGTGACTAGTAGAGATAATGTGGAAAAATAATCTTCTCTTCCAGAATGTTGCCACACTTTTTCAGATTTGCCAGACTGAATCCAGTGTTTCTTCTAAAGAAAACCAACAGCTAGAAATAAAAACCAAGTTCTGCCTGACCCCCTGCACAGAAAGACCTTTTGAAAATTGTTCCTTGTTTTGCTTTAGATGTTTGGAATCCTCAGATTATAATTAGACTATTTAAAACCTTTTATATTTATTAAGTTGTGTATCTGATATGGGAAGAATCTTTCCCAGTAAGCCTGATATACACCCTTCGCTATTCTAGCGTGTGTAACATTAATTTCATGCAGAAGTTTTGAAAGAATAGTTTAATATAAATAAGAGCTCAAACATAAATATTTAAATAGCCTAGTCAGTGTGCAGGTTTTTTTTGTTTTGGGTTTTTGGATTTTTTCTGATGTAGTCATGTCAGAGTAACTCTTTGGGAAAGAGATGGTACACGTTATGGGATTACCTTGTGTGAAGAAAGGTGTCTGGTTAGAAGCAGAGAATGTTAGGAGAGGAGTTTCTGTAAGCTAAGGAAAAACTGATAAACTATCACTAAATATTCAGTGAAAATTCAGAATTAGCAAGCATTACATAAAGCAAAAGTGACTGGAAATTTGTTATTACAGTGAAAAATCTATTTAATACCAAGTCAAATAATTTGTTTAGCCACACTTTCATTGGCTGCGACTTCGATTTTCCTGTATTTAAATTTTTGGCACCATATGTTAAACTGTCTTACATGATGCCATTGGTTATCTGGAAATGATAAATCTGCTCATTGATTTCCTAATTTTATTATGTACACTGTTAATTGTAATCCAAGATTACAGCAAACAAGATGTTAATTTCTAGACAACCTCTGTACATTTCCCTCAGAGTGTGAGTGTTACAGAAGCAAAGCATACAAAGAGAATACCATTTGTGCTATCCTCACAGGAGCTGTCAATAAAAGATGTAATAGGGGATTTAGGAATCTGGAAATGGCCAACTAATTTATGTGAATCTATTTTATTTCAGCTAGAAAGACCAAGCTCTGTTTCGTCTGCACTGCATATTGCAGAGCACAGGCTGTCTATAGAAAACCAGGCGGCTGCATATGGATAGTCCCTTGATATCATTCACTTGCTGTGTAATCTTATTATGCAAAGTTCTAATCTTCACCTAGAATGAATGCCTCTGGGTCAGAATATAGTCATATCAGGGTTTTTGAGGTCATGTTTTGTGATCCTTAGCTTATTCTTCTAAGTAGGGCTGGGATTTAAAGAGTATTCCCTAGACGCTAGCAGAGATAGATGGCAAAACCTGCTGCCTTTTTGGAAGACAAGACCAACATGAGGTCCCTGGTAGGATTAAACTTGATTTGTAGCTGTAGGATTTTTTAACAGATGTATTATTGGACAGGGAATAGGGGGCCACCAGCACAGCGAAATTGGATCACGATTGGCATTCTCAGGGAGTCCGCTGGCTGCTAAAACAGCAGCTGCATGTGGATTTGACTTCTTTCAGGTGAAGCGACTTCCAGTCATTTGGAAAGGATGGGATGAAAAGGAACCTTGGTGATAATTTTGATGTCTGCAAGATTTAGTACCAATGTAATGGGATTATCGGTAACACCTTCACTGCAGAAAAAGCCACCTGGCGCTATAACTGGCAGCAACTGAGAACTAATCCTTTCCCATCTCTTGGATGTCATTCATGAGGCTCAAAGTGATTTCCACCCTGCTAGCTGTGATTAATTTTATAAACAAACAAACAAAAAAAATCAAATTATGAAGGCATAGGCTATGTAAGGAAAAGGGAACAGAAGATAATAGTAATTACATTTTGCATTTTATTTGGTGCAGGGGATAAACTATACAGTTCTTGTAAACCAAATTGTATTCTATGTGATAAATATGGGTGTGTAACCTTTTTTAATCAATGTCTATGTGTGGTATAAAAACAATGTCTATTTCGGTATAAAATTTTTACCTGGAAGTAATTACAACAGGTTTTATGCCGTTAGGTCTGTGATAAGGATATTTATACAACAGATCCATTAAGTTTTCAAGGGGCCTGTGACTTAAATCATTTGTTTTATTGTGCTTAATGGTCTTCTGCTATATCTGGTGGAGTTGCCTGCTGACAGCACTTTGTATTAAAATTAATTGTGTGATGTGGAAAAACGTTCTGCCATTTACCTTCTTATGATCAACAATATGGCATTGTTTAAAAATGTACTGATAAATAGTTTTCTGAGGAAACAATTATATTTTACTGATGCTAGAGCAATTGTAAGATAAATATTCTGTGGGGTTTTTTAATAAACTAGAGTTGTTTGGTGTGGTGTGGTTTTTTTTTTGGCTGGGCTTATTCTTACTACAACCATTCACTTATTAGCTAGAAGTTGTTACTTAAAACTACATGGAGACTTTCAGGATTGTAGTTATTCTGTGGAATGAACATTAGATGTCTAAAGATGGACCTTAATGTTAAAAACAAAAACCCCAATCCTCTGAAGTGATCTTGTTAGGTTCAAACTGTGTATAATCTAGGTACTATATTTATGCCTTAATTTGAAATTAACTTTCTTGAGTAGTAGTAAAAAGCCTTATATAAGAGCTAAGAATTTTTTCATCGTTATCATGAACATCTGATAAGCCTGAGCATTTTAAAAAAAAAAATCCACATTTATAAACTGGGACTGGTGAAATCTATGTTTCAAGGGTTAAGAATTTATTTTAAGAGAACTGGGAACAAAATTTGAGACCTCTTCACTCATGTTCTATCCTCATGGTTAATTTCATACCATGACAGCTCTAGCAGTAGCTAAAGCTCACTCTGAAGYCTGTGTTTCCTTGAATAATTTACAAATCTATTCCTCCTAATTCAGAATTACTCAGAGACATCAGAGAGAAATGTATGTGTTTAGTGTAACTAGTTTAGTCATCCGGAGTCCAACAGGAAATCAGTTTGAAACTTATTTTCAGAGACATATAGCAGTTGTTTGTAGTTTCACAATAAAAAAATTATTTTAGTTACAGCCTGATAGCTGTTGGCATGAGAAGTTTACATTTTCTCTTAATGAGTCTGTCATTATCATTCCATTTGGCGCAATCAACAATATCTACCTGCTTTGGTCAATGTAACGGAATGTTTATACAGTTCCTTTTTACTTGTAATATCCACAGATGCCTGAATTCTATACTGTCTTAATATGCTAATATAACATTTCTGAATAGCACGGATCTGAAATACAGGATGGTTGTGCAGTATTTTTCTGAGCAGCAATGTGAGGCTGCCTTTCTAGCAGGTGCTGTTAAGAAGTATTGGTGATGTACTTCTCATGAATTCACACTAGTTGTGCAACTCCAATCGATCTGCTGCTGCTCTCTTCCTTTTATCACCTGTAACACGTTTCTGGGCTCAGAGTGTTTCTGGCCCTGAGAGCAAGGACTTGGTCCGTGCTTTTCATAGCGTACTGGGTTGAGAAGAGCAAACCACTTTTCTGGCTCTCCAGAATAAATTCTGCTGAAAGTGCATTTCTCTTACAGCGAAGCTGTTTCAGTTTCTACAGGGTGTCCTGCAGTGTGCGGGCACTGCACGTGCTGATGAAACAATTCAAGACTTTTCTGTTTTCTGTTGTATTTTGGTTCATTACTGTGAAACTAGTTAGCTAATATTAAGGATGATGAATCGCAGTTTGGTTTAAGTGGATTTATTCTGGAGATCTTTTATGTGAAAAAGACAAAAAAAAGCAAGTACATCTTTTGGAACAAGGAAATTAGTTTGATAGAGAACATTTTCCCCCAAGAATGGTGGTCTTTGTTTCTTTATAAATAAATACTAAATGCAAAGAACAAAAGCCACTTTTGACTGTATTCAGGCAAAATTCCCATTAACTTTGAGAGTTGTGCAAGTAAAGCTATGCACTTTTAAATGCTATGCAAAACGTCATGAAATATAGAAGGGGAGGTCTTTACTTCATTATTAAGTAGGGCATATTGTACACACAGCATTTTTCTTTTTTTTTTCTTTTTAACTTACTGCATTTGTTTAGCAAGCTATATTGACCCATCTTAGTAAATGAGGAAAATCTTGCTGTGGTTTTAATTCATTATAAATCTGATACTGAGTTTAAGGGAGACAGGTTTCTTGCAGAATATAAGACTTGCTTCAGTTACTTCAGCATGTGTGTTTTCTACTTCCTTAGATAGAAATATATCTATTAAAATTGGGGTAAGGAAGCATATTAGTTAGATTAACATTGCAGTAATTGCAATTAGCCATCAGAGTTTGACGTAAATATTTGGGGGAGAGGATGAGTCCTTTTATGTGCTACAGAACTTAGGCCACTGTACTGTAGCTGAAAACAGAAAGACCTAATGCCTTATTTTTATAGGCAAGTGTTTTAGTAATGAAAGTCTAGTCAAAGGAAAGCTTTGCAAAAACTCCAGAATTCCTATCAACAACTATTTTTTTTCTAGTCATATTTGGGCAAGCCGTTCAGGACTCCATTATCCTTATTTTGTCTAGTTCTTCAAGCCTATTCATTTGATTGATTGTCAGGTTGCTTTTAAAGTTTTGGTTGACTACTTGATTACTCCAGTTTTCTGTGAATGTAATTTCCATTGTGATATACCTTCAGATCACTTCAGATGGTTTGATGCTTCTCTGTTTTGCTGTTGAGTGTCGAGTTTTAAATACTAGTGCTTGAAGAAAAACAGTGATTTAAGTTGCGCTGTCTTCACGGGATTAAAACAACTCTGTCAAGTGTTATTTAATAAATAGCTGCATCTGAGTTACAGTATGTGGTCCAGGCGGGAAGTCTGCAGTCTCAGGTAAAAGAAGCCCAGCTGAGTCAGCAGAGAGCACTGACACCATTCTCTGCCATTAATTTCTCTAGTTTGGCAAAGGGTTTTTTTTTTTTTTGTTTCAGCTCCTACTCAACTGAATCTTACTGAGAAGTTGGTGAGAGGGGTCAATTGATTGTACACGTGGAAGCGTCTGCGTAGTAAACTAAAGAATTCTTGATGGCATTTCAGTTTAAACTAYATTCAACTCCTCAGATATATCTGATTATTTGTTGTTTTTATTCACTGTTTTTTTAAAAATATTGTCCATCAGTTGTTAGACACAAAAGATATCTTTGTAAATGTTAGGTTGTTTGTTATCAAATGAGTGATATTCTTCTGTTTTACTATAGACTAGAACCAGCTGAACGACGTAACACTGTACCATGCTTCGCAATGTCCTAGGAAAAACCTTTCGATTTCTTGGGTATACTGTGCAATATGGCTGCATAGCGCATTGTGCCTTTGAGTACCTTGGAGGAATTGTGGTGGTAACTTTTTATTTTCATGACATTTAAAAGAAAATAAAACTATAATACTGAAGTTGTTATATGTGATAATGCCAATATTTCAGGTTTCTTCATTATTTTTTTTAAAGCTTTTTCAAAGTGTGTTTAGTAAATATCTATGGTTTTGGAGGCAGGTCCAGCCTTTATGAAAGTTATTTCTACTTTAGGCATTCCTATTTTTTGCCAAGTTACTGCCTGAGGCATCACTGAAGCAAATGGGAAACTGTGATTAAGCATGTTGCAGGGAGTACGTTCTTTCAGAAAGACTGGAGTAACTAATAACGCCATAAAAAATGCTCTTGTTTCCAACTCTGGGCAGATTTCTGGATGTTTTATACTGCTCCCCCCATTTCTAAACCTAGCATATACTACTGCTGGATATAGTGGATTTTGGCTGTGAGCTGCTCTTGCAGCTTCTGTGATGCTTCTCTCTTACAGAGGCTGAAGAAAAAGGTAAGCTGGCAGAGCTCCGAGTGCTGCTCCAAATAATTTCCTGYAGATTAGGTGCCGAAATGAATCTGTAAGGGCTCGTAGCACCTAGCGCAGTTCAGGACCAATTCTGAGCGAATACAGAGCTGTAACATGCTCTGGAGGCTGTCCTCACTTTTTAATTGTATCAGATGTTCCTTGGAGGATCTCACTTTTTTAGTTGTTCTTTACATTACACCTTTTCTAATTTATTAGCAAATAATTTAAATATTAATGTATTTTAGGTAAAAGTAATTGGAAATAGTAATTTTTTCTTATTTATTTTTAATTTGCAGTGTTCTGGACCTTCAATGGAACCAACTATTCAAAATTCTGATATTGTCTTTTCGGAGAACCTTAGCCGCCACTTTTATTGCATTCGAAAGTATGCTCCTTTGTTGAGACTAGATTTTACATTCCGTTTGCCAGAGCTTGTCAATAACCGTATTCTACCTGTCCTTTATTTTTCATATAGTCTTCTGCTTCTAAATTGTAATTTTTCATAAATCTCCTCTCATTGTGTCTGATGGAAGTTAAAGTTATCAACACATACATTCAAGAACTTGTCAGAATTTGTTTGGGATATCGTCTATATCATTTTTACAGCTTTGTCCAAAAAATGGAAAAATTCCCCCTTTTTTTCCCCTAAAACATTTCTATTGTGTGAGTGTAACTTCTCCTCTCTAAGCAGTTTTGTCTTGCAAACCAAGCTGTAGGTATTGCTGTGCTCAGATGGGTTGTCAGGAAAGTGACCAAATGGTGTAAGTACCGTTTATCAAATGTCCTTTTATTACCGTGTTGTAGAGCACAGTAGGCTCAAGGCCCTCGCCCGTTTCGTTGCGGACTGTTTCACTGTACAATCTAATGTATATAATCAAGAGGCAAAAGTAATATAAGGTCTTACTAACTCAGATTAGACAATTGGAGTTCCAGTGGAGCAATAACATTTGGTCAATAACATTCAGGAACGCAGAATCTGTTCTGTTCCATATTTATGTAGCAACAGGATCAAGTTAAATGGCATTCATTTCATCAGAGCATTGTCAATTAAAATGTAGTCTTAGATGTTTCATAAATGATCTAAATAACAAATAATCTCTCCAAATGTACTTTAAAATCTGTGTGTAAAATTACACACTGAGTAAAACTGAAAAATCCAAAATTGTACACAAGAATTTTCAGCAGAAGGAAGTATCTTTAATGTACATGAGTATTTTTGGAGTACACACATTGATGCACATGTATTCAGCCATATAGTTTGTACTTAGAGTTCTTCTGTTTGTTTTTGTTTCTGTTTTTTCCTCTCAGAGGGGATATTGTAATTGTGAAAAGCCCAAATGACCCCAAATCAAGTATCTGTAAAAGAGTAATTGGCTTGGAAGGGGATAAAGTCTGCACAAGCAACCCCTCAGATTTCTTTAAGAGTCACAGCTATGTAAGTATTAGTGTTTCTTGCTTTGTAAATTAATGATTACTTAAGTAGGCCTCGTAGTCTGTAAAAGATTTGCAATGTTTGAGTATCATCATAAAGTATGTCGTTCATAAATTATTCTTTCTTCTTGTATATGTACAGTAAAATGTTGTAATTTGTAAACTTTGTTTATGGCAAGCTGTCTTTCTCAGTGTCTTTTGTCTCTGTGGCAGTGTAGGCAGATGATATTTTTGCTCTGCCCTTTGCTTAGGTCTTCTTCGCTGGAAGAATACTCTAAAATTCTCTGCATAAAAAAAGTGCAGTACAGATGGCAGACTCAAGGGCTTGGTCTTAAGGCAAAACTTTTTCTGTATTTTAAACACTAAGAAGTGAAAATTTTGTCTCTGCAATAGCTTTAAGGATTTTGCTTTCAAAATAATACTTTAGTGTATCTCTATATTTCAATATAACAATATTTTAATTTTTCTGAGTATGGTTGGAAAGGTAGTCATTTTCCTAACTTGTCCAAAAAGTCAGGTAACAAGATGAAATAAAAAGGAAGAAATATTCTTAATGCTCACTTGTCCTTATGCAGATAGACTTAACAGAAATTTGGGAAAATTTGTGACAAAATGTTTTCAGCAACTTCTTTTTAGGCTATCACTAGAAAAATAATCAGAAATCATTATCACAGAAAAACGTAGGTTTTTTTTCCCGAAACCATGTTTGACCATTACCTCTGTTCAGCATCTTGTGGAGACATCAGATTTTGCACAGGTGCTTTGAATCTGAAAAGAAAGCTATTCTGTTGCCTTTTCATATCTACTTCATCATCACAATTAGAATAAGAAGAATTCCCTCTGGCCCATAGCTAAAGTCCTGTGCTGTGAAGGTAGAGAATTTTACGGAACACTCCTTGCAGCCAGCTACCGTTTGTGATAGATAAATCCTTTAAGAGTTTAGCTACCATAAAGACAGCCCTCAGGTACTGTTGCTTCATTTGTATTAAGCAGCTGAAGTGGAGTCTGTCCTTACTAAAATAAATGGCAAAATTCTTGTCAACATGGTGTCTAGATTCGGTGTCTGGATTTAGTCAAGACCTAGGACCAGAAAGCAAGGATAGGACTCATACCCTATTCTGAGGGGTTGGATTTGTTGTTTCTTCCACCCCAGTGTTGAGGCAAGACATTTCGGGCACCTGCCTCTAATCTGCCCTTCTGATCAAGTGCCAGTACCACGGGAGCTTCTGTTCACACTTCTGTCGCTCGTGGACAGAAAGAGGGAACTCATTCTCTGCTACTTTTTGAAGGAGAGGACAGAACATTTAGTTTTTCTATAAATCAAATTGTGTTATCGTTTAACCAAGGAAAAAACTAAAACAAACAAAAAAAACCCAACAAAAAACAAAACCAAAGAACCCCAACCCACCTTTCTTACCAAGTTGAAGAAATTTTCTAGCTCCTATGGGAGTAGTAATTTAGATGAAATATGAATTTCCCAGAGCAGAATGACCTGAAGTGGAAACCTGAATTCTGTGTGCACTGACAGAAGACACAAACTGAGTTTCTCTGAGTATCTTCCTCCTCACTTCTCTTAGTCTTGAAAAGGAAGTTCAGGAAAGATTTGTACTTAACAGGACGTTGGGCTTTCTGGAAACCCTGAGGTAATTGAATGAATATCTAGCAGAAGAATTTCTGCCCTAGGTGCAAGATTTCGTGTCTTCAATTTTAGTACAAAATGTAAGGAGAATGAGAGGATGAAGAATGCAGAGTCCATCCCCTGTTTTCCTGTGCATGTTTTTCATAAAGGCAGAATGACATGCAAGCTTTCTTAGTTCTTGTATCGTAACTTGCATCTAGGGGGAGAAATGATCTAAATGGAGATGCTTTTGTTGGTTAGTGTGTATCTGTTTTCCTCGTATCTTTAGTGCTTGTTGAAGAGGTAGATCTTTCCATCTGTTCAGGAGACACTTCCTTTGCAGAAGAGTATATTCTCAACATAGACATCT
Organism: Oceanodroma leucorhoa; assembly: GCA_030449065.1. Taxonomy (NCBI): domain Eukaryota; kingdom Metazoa; phylum Chordata; class Aves; order Procellariiformes; genus Oceanodroma; species Oceanodroma leucorhoa. Next base: position 5,071,140 of record JASVER010000028.1, read on the forward strand.
GCACTTTATGCTCATAACTTACACTGGATTATTCACTAAGTAAATTGTTCTTGTTGGGGAGGGAAAAAGTGATGTGTGTCTGTGTTTAGGTAATTGTCTGATCAGATTCCTTATTTTAGTGAATCACTGTGCTATGCACTTTTTCTCTTAATTCAAACACAAATATATTTGCAAAGCAAATAGCAGCAGCAGTTGTACAGAGAACTGGCTATTTGTTTTGTTGATAGTTCCTTGAGAAGAATTAACCCGAGTTGGGTTTTTGAAAAAAAAAAAAAGATTGTCGAAACTGAAGAAAGGTCTCCGCCAGGATCCGGAACGGCCAGAAGTGCTGCCTGGGTGTCCAGCGGCCAGAGGAAGGTACAACTGCAGGCACCCTTAAGTGAGCGAGGCCTGGAAATTGTCATCAGCTGTGTTGTTTATATTAGGCTACTAACTGCTTTTTTTTAAAATGAGAAATCTGAGTGATAGGTGGATGCAGTGAGGATTGTTTGTTTTTATTACAGTGAACTGCTCAGCTTTCCTTGACTAACTTGTCTCCTGTTTTGGGGAGTGATAGCGAATAGTTACTGTCATGTTTGCAAACTTACTGCAGTACAGTAAATACGAGTTATCAGATGCCAGAAATATTACCAAATTAGGGAGTTCGAACCTCTGCTTCRTTCTTTGCTGGTGTTTGCCAACTAATGGCTCGGTATCATGAGTTAGCCAGTTACTGGAGATGTCGGAATAACGGCAGTACAACGTGCTTAACACCGCTGAGAGTAAAACCACCTCTAAGCAGCTGCTTCTCTTGTTGCTCCAAACCGAGAACCCTTACAGTCATGTTAGTGGGAATTGTGCTTAGTCTGCATTGACTGTGTCAATGTTAGTGTTGGCATACTTTACAGATATTAAGTTAGGGATTTTTGTGCTTAGAAGCACTATCATATGTGATTCTTATGCTGAAGCCTAAAAGCCTAAAATACTGCTAAAACCAGATCCCGCTTCCAATCCTGTTTCATTCATGAATATGCTTCTCTCAGGATGGCTTACATATATAGATAGGAGAATGGAGAACTCTGTTTACAATTTGCTCTCTGTAAAATTACACAGATGAGATACTTTATTGCTGCAAACAACCAAGTAGATACCTGTAGATT
>JASVER010000028.1:5072293-5207293 GCA_030449065.1 Oceanodroma leucorhoa
CCCCCCCCCAAACCCACAACAAACCAACCTTCCAAGCTATAATAAAAATGAAAAATAAAAAAAATCATACATAAGTTGAGTAAGTTGTTCTGAAAAGAGATATTTCAGTTGACTAGAAATGCAGTAGAGCAGTGGCAGTTGCATGAAAGTCTTTATAGTGGTATAAAAATACTTTTGCTCCTATACTTAGCTGAAGTAATGCATCATAWGAGAAAAATTATTTTTGTCAGAGTGCACTAAGTGTAAGGCTGTACCAAAAAACTGTCTTTGGTGGAATCATTGTTGGATTAGAAGCTGATGGAACTAATCCCACAAATCAAATTGATTGGTATAAATTAAGCATGTGCTTAAATTAAAATTTAAGTACACAAGGAACGTCTTTACTTTGGACCCTTTATGGTACATCATGCTTTATATGCTAGAGGTTGGAGCTTATCTGCAGAATAATAATGAGGGAGATCTTCCTACTTACATGAAAAGTATAATGAAATTCCTTTTTTGAGAAAGCTGCTATGGTGTGGCATATGAAGATTAGGCTAGCAGTTTTGSTGGGGTCTTTTTTGGTTTTGTGCTCAGTGATGGTGTTTATAGATATAAGCAAGTGTATCTACTTGTAATAAACATTTAAGAATGCATAATATTTTTACTGTATCAGAAGCAATGTGGTATGAACCCAAAAGTTAAAAAGATAAACAACTAATTTTTAGTAATCTGGTATTCAGACCTAGTTTCAATTATTAAAAAATATCTTTAACGATTTACTCATTTAACTATAAGATCTAAGTAATGAGGGTTAATAAGGAAATTACTCAATCAGAGTAAATCCCTGAAATGGTCTTTAAAAAAAACACTTGAAATGTTAACTTTCATATTTAGGTTTTTATTTCCTGTTTTTAAAAGTCTTAATACAGATCCAGGTTTATAATTCAGATTGAGTATCCTATTGTTATATTTGAATTTGTTTTAATGCCATTTACTTTAGCTTTAATTTCTTTAGTACCATATGTTCTTGTGCTGCAGCTCCTATTTACAAATTGAAAAAGTGAGGGGTAAGTCATGAGATTAAAACAGCTTGTATGTCATAAACCACCAATATGCTAAGCCTTTGTGTCACTTAAACAAAAGTAGTACCTAATAATGTCACTTAATACAGCTAGAGTCTGTAAATAAGGAACTGCCTTTTGCAAGTCATAGTGATAAAAAGCTGAGATACAAATCCATATCTCAGCAACACTGCTGGTAATCAATCACAACGCACCACTAATGCTGTGAGACTAGCTGATGTGGGGGAAGTATGTTTACCTTGTGCTAAAATGAGGTTCATTGCGGAGATGGCATCTCTTCATCCTGTGGTTAACTCTAGAGCTAACATAATTCCGAAGATAATGCATCTTACTGTGTTTGCAGATCAGAGAAGTGGTCTTACGCAGCGCTATTAACTCTTAAACAGTCCTTGTCAAATGCAGTAAGAGTATTATGTGGGTACTAAGAATAACATAATGTTAAYGTAAACAACACAATATCTTAATCACTAGACAGTACTACAGATTTTGGATGCACAGCGTAAGACACTGAAAAGTGGTTTGATATTTCAGAGTGCTCAATACCATTGGATAGTCTTATTTTAAAATATCCTAAATAGCAATTAAAAATAAAGTTCTGAAAACACTMGTTCTTTTTCCTTTGTCTGTAGTATCTTAATAGCTAGTTTACACCATGGTTTAGTATTTCAGTAATCTAAGTTTTAATAGTTGCCGGTCAGGAGAAGGGAAATCTCTTACTCTTTCTTCTTCTCCTTAGTTCTAATGTTCTAGAGGCTTGAGAGGAAGTTATGCCATAATTTTAAGCAGCAGGTATGCTAAATGTCTGGTGGGAAAGGAGAACTGATTTGATGTATTTGTTTAGTTTGCTGATTTGTTCAGTTTGCAGATCCCTCTGTATCCCAGTACAGAGAGTTCATGACTAAAGCTAATCTTGAATTTGCTGAGAAGTAATTTTAAATCAAAACTCTGATTTGTCAAAACTAGATTATTCAAGGGAAAAGAAACACAAAGAATTTTATCAATCTACTTCCCAATATTTCCAGGGTTTCTTCTGCTCAAGCGGATTGGTCTTTTTACCTTTGCAGTTTTGTGTTTGATATTTCAAGAACGTACGAGTGGCATGACTTGACACAACAGCACTGGTACCGTTCACCACAGCTTATCCTCACGTCTGTGGGGTCAGGGAGGTGGGGGGGCGAACGTGGGCATGCCTGCACCACAGCTCAGGCACGGGACAGCACCGAGAGGCTCAGCTTAAACGCAGCTCTTGAATGAGCCCCCACCAAAGTCTCTTACATCTCTTTCTCAAGCAGCTCGCTCCTCCCCGCAGCCTGAACCAGGGCGAGACAGCTGCACCCCGCCAGCTGGTCCTGAGCGCCGGCCGGCTGCTCCGGGGGAGAGCTCTGCCCGGGCCCTGACACAGYGCCCTGGTTCTTCTGGTCAGCCAGCTCATTCTTGAAGGAAAACCATAAAGAAATCTCGTTGATTTGAGGGAAAGTTGTTTCAAGATCATTCATTTCTGAATTTACAGCACTAGATGCTTTTCCTCTGGGGGATACRGTCTTGGCTGTACTGGTCAGATCAGTTTCAGCCTTCAGGATATTTTGATTCTGTTATTGCTCTGCTCCAAGTTCAGTAACAACTTCTAGGAAGCCGCTCAGGGTGATGAAACCAACTACTCAAGGACTCACTGGAGATTTTGAGCACAAATTTTAGTCTGCCTATACCAGCTTCACCTCTGAACGAAGGACCTATTTCATTTTTTTTCCTTCTTCACACATACTAGCTAAGGCCTTCCARCTGTCCTAAATGACGAGGTGATGCAGAGCTGAGGCCTTAGACCGATTAGCAGAGATGCAGGTCACTCCTGATGGASCTGGCAGATGATACGTTTAAGATTCCTTAGCCCTGCTCAGAGTATTTATCCACCATTGTTGCTACCAGGCTTACTAGCAAGATGACTCTGTCCAGGCATGCCTTTGGCCGGGGCGTAGCCCTGCTGGTAATGGGGTTTGTGCTTTAACCAGGAACTTCCAGCTGGGGTGTGAACCCGCAGGTGCTTTGTTCTCAAACCTATACTTTAGGGTGACCCTGTTACATCTTCTGTTTTCTGGAGAAGAAAAGAATCAAATCCTTCTTAATGATTGCTGTGAGAAAAGTCTATGCAATCTGCTAAGTAATCTTTGCTGGATTTGTAATCAGTATTTTCTTCCAGAATACCGATCTTCTATAAATCAAGAAAGCTAATAATAGTCTGGACTGATGAATCACAGAAATATTCTGAATTTTTTTTTCAGGAGTTCCTAAATGTAGCTAGAAGATTTGTTTTTGAAAGTTTTGGCCTATGAACATCTATAAAATATGAAAATTTCAAAACTATAGCGGATTAAAAAGCTTAGATAATTTTTCACTAAAGCAAAGTGATTTTGTTTTCAAAGAGAACCATTGTTTTAATGCAGACAGGTTGTGAGAAGTGTGTGCAAAATCTGCRCATTATTCTTCGTGACAGTAATATTTGCTCATAGCTTTTATTAATTCTATTAATTTTGTTAGTTTTAATTTTAACCGATAATATTTTTAGAAAAGGAATGATGGCTAATAATGTAAATTTTAGGGTTGCAGCTAGAGATTTTTAAAATTGGATATATAGCTTTTCAGGCTGATTCAGATCAGCATATTTAACAATATGCTCTAGATCTGAATATTAAATGAGAATATTTATAGACATAAAGTAAACAATGCATGCAAGTGTTTGAATTACTATTTAACACAGTTGGAAACTTTTGCAACAGCCAAAAAGTGATACTGAGAGAAAGCGTATCTTTTTGCCATTTGACTGGCATAGATATTTCTGATGTGAAAATTCTGTGACCTTTCCCATAAAGCAGTGAGTGCAGTGATCAAACCTTTTAAGTTCCAAGKAAGTAAGCAGCAGCTATTTGTGCATTACACAAAGTTTAGAAGGAGCAACAATGGTTAAAAAACAAACATTCAAATAACCAACAAATGCTTTGACAAATTACTGTAACAGCTTCCCAAAATTTTTATTAAAGAACAAGGTTCAACTGGTGTGCTTGCATGATAGAGAAAAATGTCTTACAAACTCAAATCTAAGTTAATATACCTTAGTTTCCTTGTAGTCTATGAGTTAACATTGCTACCATTGAAGGTTGTGTGATTTTAATATTGGTTAATAATTAATTTCAAAACTTAAAGATAGACAAGTCTTTGCATCTTACCTTTTTATAAATTTTCTGTTAAAACAACCAATGACTTAATGTGGAGAATGAATTAGTAATATAAATATTTCATCACAGTGAATTTAATTTCTGTATAAAAACCTGTTAGTGTTTCATTGTCATCTTTTCTCTCAATAATCTGGACCAAGGTCGTAATGTATTCTTTTTAATATGTGTATTTAAACAAACTGGGCCAAGTACATTATGTCTTATTCATAAGCAGCTTAAACTGTACAATAAGTAAAAGGAAAATGCTAAACTGTTTGGAAGTWCCTATGAATTTAAGGTAAATTCATTCTGTTATATTCTTTTAAGAACTATGCAATTTCAGGTAATTCAGACTTTTTGTGATACTTAGAGAAGATGTTGATTTAAGATCTGCTATACTGTTAAAGTTCCAATGTGGTTGCTACCATTTAATAGCTTTTTCCAGCACAAAAAAGGAAATGTAAATGCTTATGCTGATTTTGAAAATACTGAGCTAATTAATGTTTTACATAGATGGCAACCTTAATATGAACAACATTTTTGATAAGCCTACAGAAATGGTGCCTAGAGCAACTGGATCATTAAAAAAGAGTATCTGTTAAGCATTATTCACTCTCTTCGTTCTGCATTAATAAATAAAGGATTAAGGAATAGTTATGTGAGACTTTAAGTATAGAGTGATAAAACAAACTCCTGCATTTCTGTGGTGTATATTTTACCCTAACTAGATGCAATTTACTTAAATAAGGCAATTTAATCAGTATTTAGTAAATTTGTCATTTGATATTGTAGATTCTTTCATCATATTTCACTTTAATCAAGAAAGGTAACACCTGTGGTTTATTCACAAAAGCTTCTTTTGTTAAATGAACACCCGCAGGCCATGAAGCAATTACATTTGTTGCTTGTACCAAAGTAGGAGGCACTTAAATAGACCTTAGTAGGGATAGATGAGAATTTGCAGACTTTATTCTTTTGTCCAGCACTGAGATTAGTTCTTATCATAGCTCAAGAAGGAAGCCTCTGAACTGAAAGGAAAAGATGGGAATGATTTAAAGTTCTTAAGTTTGAAACTTTGATATTGCTGGAGGTGATGTGAATACCTGTGACCTTATGAAAGTTCAAACTTCATCTACTCCCAGCTGATGGTACATGCTGATGTTCTTTGACAAACACAGACTATTTGGAATTCCAAACAGAGAGACTGCAAGAGATTCATGTTTGTAATTCTCCACTTATTTATTAAAAATTCCTATTTCTTCATCTTCAGTACCCCCCTCTCCCCCAAGTCCCCGAACATCACAAATCAAAAAAAAACCCCACCAAAACAAAAAAAMCAACCCAAACCACAAAAGCCTATTATAATTTAGTTGGGTTTGGGGGTATATTTGAGGCAGATAATTTAATCTGTTAATCTTATTTGCAGTATATTAGTTTTCTAGTATGCCGGTTAATGTGCATACTAGAGTGCAGGCATCTCATCTCTTGGTTTTGAAGTTAGTGAGATTACTCAAAGTTTGTCATCATATAAAAAGACCAAAAGACTATAATTCTTTGTTGACACCCCCCCCCAGCCCTTGCCCATTAATGTAGAATAATGTTTTATGCTAGTAGGTATGCATCAAATACCTGACCTGTACTTCAGTTTTGCCACTTTAACTATACCACTAAGTAAATGACAACAGCCCTGCAAATTTATCCAGTTTTTTGCAGTGCTTATTATTCTGAGCTGAAACAGAATAAGCTACTGCTACAAGATGAATTGTTCTAAATTATAATCTTGCTCTTCTGGTCTGTCTGCTCCTGTAYGAGAGCCCTCAGAGCCTTGGAAGGGAGAAGGGGGAAGAGTCACGTGTCTGATCAGTGTCCTGTATTCTCATGCATATAAGCTGCACCTCAGATAACCGGTTCTGCCTGAGAACTGCTGTTCCTGGGAAATAAATCCTCAGATAATCGGCACAAAACCAGAGGCACAAGGGTTGCTGAGGCAAAGCGAGGAGTCTGCAGACGATCCCAGGCAACGTTTCCGCGTGAACCTGCGCTGCTGTGGAATTGCTGGGTTTGCCTGTGAGCCACAAGTCAGTCACGTGRAAATTCAGTTGTTGGGCTTGTGAGACTTCCACACCTGTGTTCTGGCCTATGTGTAAGGGAGAACGGAAATGCTGCCCAGCCYAAGTTAAATGCTTTTGGCACACTTGTCAGTATTTTTTTCAAAAAACATTATTGTATGCCCAATCTTGTTGTGGGTAGTAACGGTAATTGTGATTTCAGTTGTACTTCTTAGATACAATTCATTTTGTAGATACCAAAATGCAACCTTGTGAATTGTCAAGTAAGTGGCTTTCATTGCCTTGGGTTTTTTGGCAGTAGCAGCCTATCGGTGTGTAATTAATATATTCTTACGACAAATACAAGTTTTCAATAGTTATTTTTTTCTTTGGTTAAAAATGTATCTTATTCCCAGCTACTGTGCTTGAATAGCTTTGAGGCGTTTCAGATTGGGTCCTGATTCTGCAAAGGTTGATACTCAAAGTTGACTTTAATCAATGTGAGTAATCCCACTAAAATCACTGATCTGGTCTAGAAATAGCTCGGTGCATAAACCCTTGAAGGATTCTGGCTTTAGCCTTTATTTCAAAGGGGTGTAAACAACTTTTTTTTTTTTTAATTAATGATTATGGCCTGTCACTGGTATTTGGTTTTACATTTTCATGTAATTCATGTAATTTTACTGCTTGTCTTAATTCTAGGTTGTAGTGAAGTGCCTAGATGATGGACAGGCACCATACAAAGGTATTATACTGTATTATCCCTAGATGAATCATGCAACACATTTAGGGGTATAAGGTCCTCTCACACCTTCCATGGTGAACTATGGAAGTTGCCATAAGTGGTGAATTTCAGGATATAGGAATATTCTTTATTGCAAATGTTCTATCTGGAATGCAAGCTATGAACATCTTGTCTAGACAAGTAATTATTAGTAGTACTGGAAGYAGTAAGTGATCTGCCACAGGTGGCAAAAGCACTTTATTTTTTATACTTTTGGAGCCTGGAAGAAAGCTGGGAAGGTCTAGAAGTGTTTGGATATACTTGTGTTACGAGTGGGTCCTTATTTCACATAGTAACAGATGAGCTTCATGTTCTGCCTATGAATCGGGGACAGTGAGAAAGCACGGGAACCGGTAAAGTAGAAGGGGAGCGGGTAGTGTCCTGCGTGTGAAACAGCAGCACATCGCAAGAGGTGACGCTTTTTCAGGAACGTGAAATGTCAATGTGGGTTTGCTTTTTTAATTTCATTTAAAAAATCTGCCTTTCATAGTAATTCATGCTTCTCCTTTTTGTGTATTTGCTGAGATAGTCTTTCAAATCAACAGTCGTTTAATGTATGATTTGTAGTCCTGGTAGATGCTGGACAGGAGAGTTTGCACCAGGAAGGTCAGAACACCGCTTTGYTAGTTGTAATATGCACCTGAAAAACACACTCGTGTGTCAGATATGGACGCAGTGAATGCTTTAGGTGGGTACACTGTGAGTAAGTGAAGATGAATATCCAACTAACCGAACAATTGCTGCTGGACATTCTAAATAGGCTGTATGCCACAGAATTTTTGAGAAAAACAGGAATGTCAGTACATTCTCAAATGGAGACCTCAAAAACATCTGTCCACATGTGATGAGATGTATATTCTACACAGGTCATTTGACTCTAATAATTTTTTTTTTTTAGTTTGTTTATTTTAAATTGACTTCTGGTCGGTTAATTTTGTTTGCAAAGCTGCTTGGGTAGGAGAGGGCCAAAGTCATCTAGCTGAAGCCAGATGGCCTTCCCAGAGGAAGCTCTTCCATGCACGTACCAGCAATCTGATAAGCCTACAAAATAACAAAGGTGGCAGACAAGCTGAGTACGGAATTCCTGTATTGAAGGACTGGGAGAACAAGAAGTAAAGSACCTTGACAGAACTAGCAGATCAACTTAAAACAAACAAGGCGGCATTCCTTTATACAGGAGACTGTGGAAGGAGACAGTATCAGCAGGTTTCAGAAGGGTTTAGACATATTGCTGGTCTACAGCTCCACATACAGATGCTAAAATGGTGAGGGCAGGGATGTGTGCCCTCTGGCACGCCTAGAGCACCTGTCCTGGACACCAGCAAAATGCAGGGGCTGGCTGGGAGAAGATGGACAGGCTTACATACGCTTTCCGTGATGAGTATCTCTCTTTGCCACTGTCAGAGACAAATTATTGGTTCTTAATCCGTAGCTTATACATTTGCCACAGCTCCACAAAGGGACTCTGGGGTAGCCTGCTGGCCTCAGATCCTAGCTGGTAACAGGCAGGCGGGAGCATGACTAAGGAAGAGCCCAAAAGGCTTATTTAGAGACAAGGTTCCCAGTACGTGTTACCTGGCCAGATCCCTGTAAGTACCAACAATTACACTTCAACGGCGTTTCCCTCAAATGCTTATCTGGGGGACCTGGTTTTATTCTTAATGGTTTACATCCAGACTTTACAACTAGAGTCGTTTTTTATTTTGTTTAGTCTGTTATCCTTGAATTTGGTATATGTAGACTATTGTATTTATGAGTCCATGTGGCTCTTCTAAAACATTAATGTTTATACTGCTCGAACTCTGAGTTTCATTTGAAACTGGGTTTTTTTAATTTTGTTTCCATATTTTTTCCCTCTGAATTGGGGGCATAGTCATGTTTCAAGTACATACTTGGGTTTTGGAAAAATGTATGTTAACTTAAAGCCCACGTTAAATATTATCTAGATTAAGAATATGTTGCTACTTCTAAATTTTCAGCCTGGTTTAGAATTTTAGAAACAAAAACATTAGAAAAATAATTATTAAATATTTTATTTGGTAACTTGTAAGAGGTTATTTATAGCTGAAATGTTTTTAAAAAACATATCAAAATAGTGTTGTATATTCCAAGGGGAAATCTTAGTTTAAGACTTATAGTAGCAACTTTTTCATATATGAAAGCTTTATACTCTCATTTAGGTAACTAATACAGTTATGTTGCTATTTCTCATTTTGTCATTGACTCAGTCAGTGAATGCCATGAATCTATGGTATGTAATATAGTTAATGCATAATATATATAGGCAATGAAAGGTCTTTGTCATATAGTGTAAGGTCACCATCATTAATTTTCAAATTATAAAAAGGGATTTGCTGTTTTGTGATCATCATTATTGCAATATAATGTGTTGTGGATTCTGCCTGCACATAGAATGAACTGTGATCTTAATTAGAACTTTGACAAGCCTACTCCGATAAAATGATGAGATTATTCGTAATTGATGTCACAATCAATTACCAGTTAGTTCATCATGAATCTACTAACAGGTCTAGCCTTGGTGCTGGCCCCAGGATGTTGATGAGTGTGTGGCTGCCCTGTTCATGCTGTTACTGCGACAGGAGGGCAGATTTTCAGTCAACATCCTAATGACCTCTTTTGAAGTCTATTAAATTAATGACCCTGTCACATTGGTCTAACCTCTTACATCTTCATTTTGGATTTTTTGTTGCAAACCATTGTTTTTTGAGCACATGATAGAACAGATACTTTGGAGCACTCCTTCTCATCCCTCCAAATCTGGCACCGTGTCTTACTAGATTCAGTAAAAAATTAGTTCATTATACAGTCGTGAAATACAGAACACAGAAATCAGAAAATATATTGTAAGGCGAACTATGCTTAATACCATTCTATTCTATTTTCTTTTTACATTTCAATCTTGCTTAATCATAGGTGCCTAAAGGACACGTTTGGTTAGAAGGTGATAATCTCAGGAATTCTACAGATTCCAGGTGCTATGGACCTGTTCCTTACGGACTGATAAGAGGACGCATTTGTTTTAAGGTATATATATTTATAGTACCTAACAATAGTTGCATTAATGCATTTTTAATGCCTGGGTGTTAGGTATTAAAACTTGCCTCCTTAACTGTCTGGCCAAAGCAAATGTAAAGGAAAGCTTGAACACTTGCTGTAAAAGGATAATTCAACAATGGTGGGGTTTTTTTGAGGGAGGACTTGTTTTTTGAGTAGCACTCTTTGAGCAGTCACTGCCTCTGAAAACTGAGTGAATTATTTTGCAAGCAAATCCAAACCCGATAAAAACACACACACMCACACACCCCCTACTGCATGGATATACATTCCATCCTTAATTTGTTTCTTGCCTCTGSAAAATGATAGAAAAGGGCAGCTCCATATTTCACTGTTTTTGTAATTTGAGAAGTGTGGTTCCATAGTTCAAAAATAAAGATGGAGGAAAAGGTTATCTTTCTAGGACTTGCGTACACACTTTAGACATGTAGACTGTTAAAGTCAAGTCTGTGAAAAAGCCTTAACAGTAAAGTCAATCTATGCCACCATAATTGTCCGCCACATTTTTATTAAAAAAAATGCTTTGAATTAATATTGTATAAACCTCCATGGTTCCTCCTCCTTCTGTTTCCACAATTCTACAGCTTCGTTTCACACTAAATTACTTTTTCATATTATTTGCATTATTAATCTACTCATTTACCAAAAAGAAGAAACTAAGATGACTTCCTCTCCATAAAAAGTTTAATCTAAGAAACAAGGCAGTATGCATTATAGACTTATGCACCAGCTTTTAGAAAGCTAGATTTAAAATGGTGCCATTCAGAACAATAAAAAAAGGTTTTGAAAACTGTTCTCCATATATTGCAACACATCCACAAAAACATAATTTAGCACAGCTGTATTACATGCACAGGGAAGATCAGATCTTTCCAATTTAACACAGTTTTATATACTTACAGTTTTTATGAACCCAAGTTAGGACTTTTCAAAAAACCTTGCAGCTATTGACCATAATCCCTAATTGCTTACTAAACCTCAAATCACACGTCCCCCTCAGCCCCACCACCGAGTTTTGTCTGACCTCTGTTTTTTTCGGGATAGCATTTGCTTTGAGTCCTTCCCTAGTGTTTATTGAGTGCTCTCTGTTCTTCTCTGTATTGTTTGCCTTACCATGTACACCAGAGGAAAAAACGCTGATTCTAAATAGGGCTCTTTTTATGACCCAAGTTTTAGCTTGGATTATTAACTGCTAAAATACAATTGATGCTAATATGCTGACAGCCCTCTTAAGAAGAATGTGGTATTAATAATCCAACTGAAAATAAAATTTCTCCAACTGATGTACTAGTATAGAAAAACTGCTGTTTACTACTTTAAGGGGGCTGTTAGCAAATAATGTATATATTAAGAACCTACGTATGTGGACAGCCATAATTATTCACAGTATCCCTCCACAGCAATAAATTTGTGTCCAGTTTGTACCCCAACAAGGARGATGTTTGAGAGACTTTAACGAAGTGACTGACAGGACTGAACCCTAAATTTAGCAAGCAGTAAACTCTGTAAAATGAATGGAACTTAAACACAAGTATTACATATTGAAGAAGTACTTTAGGACTCCAGAATATTGTCTGTTTGAAAAGATAGTAAGGAATAATTTAATCAAAATTATTATTTAATCAAATTTTATAGTAGTTGTTTTATGATGATGCATAGGGTAGTGATTATTACCATTTTAATGAAATTTAAGTATATGGTGCCTAGCAAAAGCAAAAATGAGTTTATTCTTCAAATGAGTCTTTATAGTTTGGGTTGTTTATGGTAATTCACATTAGAATACAGTGATCGTGCTGTTTTATGTTGCTACTGAACATTACAGTGAAAGGCAGCAGAATACAGCTCGTCCACATGGTGGTAGCTAATTAGCAGACCACTGGCCAAGAAACCTATATATGCGTTTTAATGTAGTCTATTAGAGGTTTGGCTTCTCTTTCATGAAAAATCTTTCACTGCCTTGAGAATGGAACCTTATGTGGCTGATCTTAAACTGGATTTTGGAGAAGCAGATGTGACAGTGCCTTTGAATGCCAAGTTACATTTTCAGTAATGGATTCAAAAAACCCAAATCTAATTTGGAAGTAATTGATTTCAACAGGAGAGAGCAAGCTTGTATCAAGTTTGTTTAGGCAACCTGTTCTTGGCAGAAYATAAATGTTAATTCTCTCTGTAGCTTATCTGTGAAGTTTAAACCTGAGAGTCTCAGTCAATGTTGGTGCATCAGTTTTTAACCCATACAGAAATAATGATACTTGATTTTATTTGCCCCTTTTCCTCCCTGCCACCATATCAGCTGCCACGCTGAGAGACARGTTCATTCCATAAAAAGGCCACTGAAGTCAAAGTAGCTGCAAATTCAGTAAAAGCCTAGGGAGTCCCACTTGACACAACTCATGCTTCACCCTATCCTAGGTAGGATATCCTGTGCATTCCCTGGACTTAGGCTCCGTGTCAAAAATAGACCTGCAGTGTATCTTCAGAAGAGCTAGTTAGCCCCGTTTATCCTCCATCCATCAGATCAAATCTATGTAGGCCAAACCAAAGAGGGCAAGGGGAAATAGCTGCTAATTGGACTAGCCAGTTTGAACGAACAAGTCATAGTCAACTTCTGTCATAACTTTAAAAGACTTGGGAATTACTACACACAGTGGCATGTCTTTGTTCCCATAGAAGGCTTGTTCCATCTCCTTTCCAACCATGAGTATTGTTTTTTGCATTCTCTCCTGCATGCAGACTAGATAAAATACCATTTTCATTCTAACTCTACCACTAGGATTATGGTGATGAATTTGAAACTAAATTGTCAAAACRATATTTAAAACAAATTTGATTACTTTCACTGAAAGAAAAGTTGCAATAGGTGTGATTTGAGTTGCCCGAAATGAGATTTGTGCCGTAGTGAATGGCCTAAGAAACTTCCTTCTCCGCACCTTTACTCAGATCAGCTTAGATTTGTAATATGGGATATTCCTATTCCCTTTTAACTCCTGTTTGCCTTTGAGGCCAAAGACTTGACACCCAGCCTGCAGCCAGCATGGGCCCTATGGAGAGCCTTGAATTCTGTAGCTTTGCTTCTAACCAAGATCACACATATCCTTCTGTTACTGGTTCATATCTTTATATATGTTTGTGTGGGACTTACTTAAAATAGCTCACTGGCTAATATGCATATAGAGACAAGATTTTACCTCTGTATTTCTGTGTATCAGCAGATGTTCCTCATGCTCTTCCCTAACTGCACATGCCAAAAAAAGACATGTATTTTCTAAGATACTTGCACAAGAGAGCTTTGAGCCTTTTCCAGATCCACAGAATTTGAGGTCCAGAGAAAGACTCATCCTTCTGTCTTCCCGAGGGCCCAGGCACAATCCAACTGATGGCAGCTTAGCACAGTGCTGCAAGGGGCCTGACAGAGGCAAGTCTAGGGAGCTTCTAGCAGTGCACGGTCCCAGTCTAGTAGTAAGTTGATTCTACGTCTTGCTCTGCCCATCCTTGACTGCCTCTGCCTCTTCTGTCATTGTTTTTAGTGCTGGGGACAAGTCATGGGGTTTGAAATATTGAACCTTGGCACTGTGCTTCCTCTTTTAAACTCAGAAAATTACTTTTTCCACTCCAAAAAGTGAAAAAAAGGTAGCAAAGTTTCCTTCTGTGCTGTGACTGTTCCGTGGACTCAGTTAGAGAGTAAGTTGYTATTCCTGGAAGGTGACTGCATACCTTCCTTAAGATCAAATTCTAAGGAAAAATGAGCAAGATAAACATCATACTGTTAGATGCCTTGGGAACAAGGTAGTGCATCATCTTTCTCTAGGTTGCTTCATCTTGAGCAGGGGCTGTGAGATTTTTATGGGATTAGAGCCACAGAGGGCATTCATTCTTCAACATCATCTCTCTCCCTTCTTCCTGCTGATCCCTTCGTGCCATCTTTGAAAGAACGTGTTGTGAAGGGACACTGGCCGTCAAGGGAGACAAAGGACAAAGTGTAAAAGAATGTCCTTGATTCCCCATTACTTATTTTGCATCCAAGACCAGCCTATATGTAATTAGTGAATGTTCAGAGGGAAGTACTCCTGGGAGCATTCAGTRGTATGAATGCTATATAGTTCATTTCTGGAGAGAAAGTTTTTTCTTACTGATGAGCATCATTCTCTGACACTTGTGCTTGGTCATGATTTGTGCCCTTTTCCACACAGTAGCCCCCTTCTCAGAGGAGCTCCTTGGCTGAGAGCCCCTGATGGGGGCAGGCACGCCACCCCTTTATACCTATTTGCAYGGTATAAGCTTACCTATAAGCCTGTGGAATTTTCTTCCAAGGTTTGGTGTTTACAGTTCAAGTGCCCATCTTGAAAATACAAATGTACACCTCACAGAACTACTCTCACTGGTAGGTAATGTTCGTGGCATTCTTTCTTCTCCTATATGGATCAAAAATACATACTTCAAATTTAAAAGATATTTTCTAGGAATGTATTTATTTCCAAGGCTGAAAAAAATAATGTAATTTGTGAGGCTCTCCATAGCAAAGCATGTTGTGTATAAATTAGAGTTGTCTCCAGCCACTATGGAATGATGATTCCTCCTGATATATAGTATTTATTACTCCTAGTAAAAGAAACACAAGTGAGAAAACTTCATATATACCCTGTCAACCAAAGAGCTAAAAAATTATGCAGTTTATGAAACAATTACAACAATAACAAATGAAAATACTGAACTTTGAGTTACGATAAAAATCTCTTGTAACTATTTTATTTTACAGATATGGCCTCTGAATGACTTTGGATTTCTACGTGCAAGCCCCAATGGCCATAGATTTCTTGATGATTAAAAGATTTAAGTGACTATTGCCAGCTTTCATAATATTTTCTACTAAAACTCAATGGAACTATTTTCGCTTAGAATAAACACAAGTATTACTTGACTAAGATGTCTCTTTCTGAGATTATATCTAACTTGAAAGCCGGAATGATACACTGCTGTCATCAACAAAAATGATATGCCTCTTACTCAGCTTCCTCTGGCTATTCACAGTAAGTGCTTGGATTTATTAGAAAGTTTTGGGTTTTACTACAAGCCAAGGTTAGCACTGACTGTTAACAAGGGATGAAAAAGGCGCAATGCACTATTATATTGTCACACAGCCAGAGCCACACATAGGTATGCATGTAGTGTGGGATTGAAACTGAACACAGGAACAGTGGCGTTCTGGATCTGCTAGTCACTTGTCTGTTTTGTAGGGTTTTCCTTAAACTGGTTCTCATTTGGCCCGGGGGACTGTATGCCCAGGAGGGCCCAGAGCACAGCTTCCTGGTTAGTTTTCATCTAAGGAATGAAGACTGCATTTGTTCAGATGACAGAGAGAGTCAGTTCAAACATATGCCGAAAAGTTAATGTGGATGCAGTGTTACAGTGCAGTGCATAGGCAGTGGACCTGCTACCAGATCTGCAGGTCTCTGCCACCTCTTTCCAAGGCTGAAGTCCTTGTGAGGATTTAATGAAGTTAAATATTTAGCATAGAAATAGAAAATGTTGTTTCCCATTAATGTGCCTTACTCTTCATTATCTTCAAAGCATTCTCAGATGTATGCCTCCTGATTAAATTTTGTCATCTGAGCTGTTAAAAGGATTTAACCTAAGAAGTAGGGCCTAAGGTATAGTTGATACAGACTGAGATTGAAAGAAGCTACTCTGTTGTTTGCTGGGAAAGAAATGTCATTTAGATCATGAGATATATTCCAGTTGTACAGAACTTAGTGTTCTGTTCTGGAGGTTTTTAATAACTTTTTCTTTAGCTGCAGAAGGAAAAAAAACCAAGCCTCATGTCTGCAGAGTGATGTTAGCAAATGGGCACATTTCCCTTCTTAAGCCTGACTGAACTCGATCTTGTAGTGCCCCCCTTTTCTTTAACATACATTTCTTAGCAGATGCTGTCTCCTGTTTGTCCAGTCTTTTTCGAAGTTTGTAACTCTTAATGTGATTGATTGAAACAATCATTGAAGGATCTCGATAACAAGTGAACATGTGTCACAACAAACCAAAGATATGTCTTTGGTTTCACTCTTGAAGACAGTGTAATTCCCACCACATCGGCATGAGAGAGTATAACATTGTTCATCTGCCAAAAAAAGAAAACAAAAAAGCCTTTAGTGCTTGAGAAGAATCAAAAATTTATTTTGGATTTTCTTCACAAAGCTGCTCTTAATAGCAAAACATAATTTGTACGTGTGACCCTCCCACTGCTGGATTGTGAMTATCAGTACTTGTGCTACCATCTGTGGCTCAAAAAATAACTATACTCTTAAAATGTGTTTCAGTGACTGTGAGGCATTCTTATGCCAAACAGCCAGGGTCAGTGTAGTCTCTTTAAAAGAGCAAATAATAAAAAGGTGCACAGCAGCGAAACGGACATATGTTAAAAGGACTACATCACTGACTATTTCTGAATGAGAACTTGATTCTGACAAAGTACCAAGATCTTTAGAGAGCAATTAAGAACAAACTAAGGGGTGTTAATTATACATATGACAGATTAAGGATGGTTCCAAAACAGACTGCTAACCCAGGAAACAAAACAGAAAAAAGGAAAGTAGATGGCATTTTCCACCCCCCCAGCTTAAAAAAAAACCACCAAACAACCCACAAACAGTAAAGAAAAAAAAAAAATCAACCATTCATCCAAAAAGCGAGTAAATGATAAAAGCTAGAGTAATATAAAGGAGAGAAGTAACGCACTGTCAGATGAAAAAAAAATCTGTATGAAAACACTTGCTTTCTACCATCACAGAAAGAGCAAGAAGATGCATGAGAGATTTGGGAAGAATCTAGAAATCTAAATAATCATACTACAAGCAGACAGCTAGGTGAAAAGTGGTACGCAAGCAGGGCGGGGGTGAAGGGGAAAAGATGAGGAAGGAATGCAAAATAAGTATCACAGAAAGTTAAGTTCCAATTCAGGTAATCACAGAAAACAGAATAGCTAAATCTGAGGAAAATATAAAAAAAGTAGAACTTGCAATAAGACAACATAATGGTATAAGATGCAGAAAAAAATGGAAAACATTTGCAGTGACAAGAAAGGCACTGGGAACAAGTAGTAAGGCACTCATACCTTCATTCCAGGACATATCCTCAAGATAAATTTGTGCATGTAGTGGCCATTCTTTTGTCAGATTATCTTCTATAAAGAAAACATGACAGATATTCAACCCTGATAACATACAGGTCCTTATTTCTTCCTGATAAATTGTTTTATATACCTAGCAGTCAATCTGGTCCCTACTAGAGAGTCACACCTAGACCACCTTATCAGTTAAAAATGCAGTTCTCTAAAATTTTAGTTTCTGTATCTCTGCATAAGATGGAAAATGTCCTACTGTACCCAGGAGAAGTAAATGGTGAAGATGTATTACTGAAATTAAGACACTACTGAAACCAGTACTTTTGCACATCCCAAACAATTATGTGAAATTAGGGACAAACGTTTGTTTTGATATAAATACCTTTTAGAAGCCTGGCTGTAACTACAACTCCACAAGCTGAAATTGTGAATGTCTGCTTACCTTACTTTTCACAAAATCACGGAATGGTTGAGGTCAGAAGGGACCTCTCAAGATCACCTAATCCAAGCCTCCTGCACAAGCAGGGTCAGCTAGAGCAGGTTGCCCAGGGCCATGTCCAGTCAGATTTTAAATATCTCCACAGATGGTGGCTCCACAATTTCTGTTAGGCAACCCATTCTCCTTCAGAAAGGAGAAGCCAAATAAACACACACCCCCAGTAACCACCAAGTAAATGTTAGGGTTGTGTGTGAGAAGGACACCTAGATTCCTGCAAAAAGATATTCCTAACAAAAGATAAATGAAAAACACTTTCAGGGGAAGACTAGTCCAAGTGTTCTTTCATGATAAAGAGCCTCTCGGCACAGGAAGGTCAGTTCTGGCCTGCACCCCTGAGAGCTGTTGCCATTTGCTCCCCTAGATTCTTCCAACATTGAGTACAGCATGAAATGAGAAGTGTACAGTTGAAATTACCAAATGCAAACTGTGCAATACACATACAAATTGTTTTTTGCAATTTATCAGCACACTCATATTTGATGTACGAAGTTCACACCAGGTTCTTTAACTTGACAATATAAGATTTTGTCACAAAAGTTACAAGTGAAGCCATAAAAGGTAATACGAAGAAGAAAAAAAGAGACATAAACCCTTACAACTTACTACACAAAACCTCCCAGCTGCTGCCTGACACTTGGAAGCTCCAAGTCCCCAAATGCTGTATTTTAAACCAGAAACGCCTGAAAGCAGATCTTTAGCACATACACAGAAATGCCTTAGATTTGGCAAGACTCAGGAGCYTAGTGCTTATTTAAGGTTTAAATCAGGTGGTTATTGAGAAAGTAGGTGCTCCTTCTCTTGTATCAGTGAGTTTTTAAACAAGTTTTATAGTTTAATAACATCAAGCTTTTAGCATATAGTGTTGTCTACAGCTTTCTATGAAAAGTAAGTTGTCAGTGAAAAGTTTCTTATTCCAGAACTACTTATTGAGCACTTGCTGAAAAAGTCAGAGGCCCAGCTTATTTTATGTTATTTTAATTCCCACGAGATTGCACTACCTCATCGCTACACTGTAGGGTATTCTAAATGGTTCCCAGCTTCTTCTACGTAACTGCTCTTTGCTCTGGACTGAGAAGTAGAAATAAGGTACTTCACAGCTACCTCCTCCAATAATACCCCAGAAAAACTGCAYATCTCCAACCTTTGTCTGCTCAGATCATGGAGTATTTCCTTCTTTATCACCAAACATCATAATCTGATTGCAACCACCTTACTCTTCAAAAGTTGGTATCAGATTTTGAACAGTGAAGTAGTGACTCTGAACAGACCTACATCAATATTCTGTTAGTTGATTTCACACCTTAACTATGCAAAGCAAGCGATTSACAAGTAAGATTCCTAACTTACAACAAAGTAGTATAAGGTGATGCAAAGAAGTTTAAGGCTACTATGAAAGTATAACCCTAGCAATAGCTAATTACAGCTTTCTCTATAGTTAATTATCTAAATTAACTTTAAAATCTAACCAATCTGTTTTGTTGTTGTTTGTTTTGGTTTTTTTTTTTTAAATTGTTTTCCTTTCATAGCTCTATCAGTTTTAGAAGTATAGTATCATAGGTAGAAGTATTAATGTAATGTACCAATAGTGAAATGAACCCCTTGCATTTTAACTATCCTTAATGTATAATTGGGGGGCAGAAGAGTAAATACTTACATTTTGGGTTTTTAAATTGAGCATTTAAGGCCAGTTTAAAAAAAAAACAAAACAAAAACAAACAACCACCAAATATTAAGTCCCAGTCTTTATTTTGCAACTAAATGACTATCCTAATTTTAACAGAAATGTACATTATAGATCCTTGAGAATGAGCCTCATCTAAATTAGTTTTAATGAAGRAGATGAAAACAAATCAGACACATTGGAAATAATGACAGAATCAATACAGCCTCTTTGACGTTACCTTTGCTGAACACCTCTTCTGTAATGAAAAGGTCAGAATTAAAAGAAAATTATCCCCACTCACACCTAATACTTTACTGCTGTCAAAGAGAGGGAGAAAAAATCAGCAAGAGTGTAAAGATGAAAGAAAACTGGAAGATAGACCTATCGATCAGCCATTCYCATTGTTGTGCATGCTCTCAATTACATAAACAAGAGCTATGGGTAATGTTTGAGTTACACAAAGTAACAACATTTTTCTTAACACCTGATCGGAACATTAGTTAACTGCATGCAATGTCCAAAATAAAATAAAAGGTCAGATGGTCTTAATTCCTGCCAAATAACTCCAACACTACTTGGAGTTAGTCTGGTACAGCCTTCTAGCTACAAAACATGAGAACAGGAACAGTGAATGTCCTGAAAACACCCACAAAACCAGTCAGAGGCCTCTCCTCCAGCAGACCTTGTGTGAAGTAAAGATTCCTCCTCCTCTTTTTTGAGGAAGAAAAAAAAAAAAGCAGAGATCAAAGTCAAGTCTGTCTACCTACCTACCTTCAGGTTCTTCTCTCCACTGTGGTGGAAGGAGACAATACTGTACTTTGAAAAAAGTGTGAAAAAGGCAAGTGCTTCCTATTTCACATGGGGTTTTTTAATACTTGGAAGAAAAATTCATAAAGGAAAATGGTCTCTTAGGTTGTAGGAAGAACAGATTTTCCTAAGCTTCATTTATAGGTAACAAAAAATTGAGTTAAAAAGAAACCAGGCTTTCCTATTTGGAATTCATGAAGCAGGATTTCACTCAGAACAAGTTTTRTAGGATTGGAGGTGGAGGTCTGGGTCATGTCTTGCTGGCAGAAAATACAAAAAGGCAGATGGACCACATGCCACCATGAAGAGAACTGGCGAGATGCACATTCACRAGGCTACCATACTTCCTGAAGTTACGTTACTCGTGAAGTAATGAAGGCAGTGGCTGAGAAAAAGTCTACCCTCTCTTCTGTTCCAAACATAGTACAATAYGAAGCCCAGGGAAGAGAAATTCAACCAAGCTTTTTAAATTCATTAATGTAATTGTAATTAAAAAAAAAATATATAAAATCAACAGGCAAAATTAATCACTTATACAATTCCCAGCCTGAACAGAGATCGTTATTCCTAGTCTAAAGCTCAAGTCTGAAGTCTTACTGGTTATCTCAAATGATGTAAATATTCAATTAGTACTCTTGACTTGAGTAAGTCTTCMAATTTAGCACATAATCCAGTAACCGCTCATCAGTCAGTTTTGTATGCTGCATTTATTTGCTTATCTGTTTCAAGCAGGAGAAACTTATTTTCCRGAGTTGAACAAAGCTTTTCTGTTTTCTAATCCTCCTATTAAATACACTACCCAATCTAATATACCTTAAGACAGCAGAAACCGATTTAGCCACTTATTTAAAAACAGAGGCACAGCCCAGTATGAGTTTGGGGAGCTTACAAGCAGACCTACAAACCTAACAGTTTTCAGAGTGTGTTAGTGACTAGTATTTCTTGTGCTCTTCCTTGTATCATCTACATCATTATTATTACAGCCATGACTCTCTCATTAGTGGTTCTCTGAAGTAAACCGGTGTCTGATTTTCACTCCTTTGCCAGAGCAGAAGGTTATTTAAGACTGGTATTGTTACCAGTACTGAGCTCTGTGGTGGGCTTACTTACATGTGACATCTGCTCAAGCTGTAGAACGCTCTGTACCAAGTTGTACTTTCTGAAACAAGTTCCTGAACATATGTGGAAAATTGTGACGACCTGATCATCTACCATAACTTGAAAACCAAATTTTAATTCACAAGAAGTACAGCCTGCCTGGCTTTGCCATCTATTGGATTTGTCTGACAACAAGAGGTGAAAGGATTCTGCAGCTCCATTGTCTCAACTGCAGGATCTAAGAAAACACTGGCAGGCTCATCAGAGAGGTTTATGAGCCTGCAATTCAAAGAGATTAAAAGGAAAAATCTACTGAGATTCTTTCAGGCTACAGAACAACATTAAATAACTATTAGCAGCTTGGTTCAGTAAAGCTTTACTAGAGCCCTTGCTGGGTCATTCAGAAATTGTAAAAGAGGAAAGGTATTTAAGTTTCACTTGAGGATACAATAAATATTTCTTGGCCTATTTAAGACTGAGTTTTAGGGAAAGGGTTGCAAGCAGTAAATGGAAATTTAACCCTTTTAACAGTTTATGGTAATAGTAAAAATAGTCATAATACTTAAAAGATTTTTCTAGCTCTTTATCAGTTGTATATTCTTAGGAGGTTTTTTTTTTCAAACCAAACAATTTAAAAAGTTCAAGATATGTATTGTCAATCAAATACTGTTCATAGTATCTACTAAGTATCAAAATCATCACATTACTCAAAACATGGATATTTTCAAAAGTTTATTTTTTCTAATTGTTTTTAAACAATTACTTAAATTTGACTCTCTTGCATTAATTTAAAATAACTTCTTATTTTAATTTGAAACTATAAAAAAGTCATACGTAAAGCATTTTCATAACAAAATGCTATGTTTGTTAAAAAATACAAGAAAATAGTGCTTCACTTGTAGCCAATGCAGATGAGAATTACCTCCGAAGAGCTGTGGTAAAAGGCTTGTGTTCCAGCACTAGCTGAGGGCCTACAGCCATAACATCCGTGCCTAGAGAAGGACCATACGCTTCTGTCACTTAAAGAGTATAACCTGGCACACTGAAAGGCCTAAGTTAATGGCCATGTTAAAAGCTTTATTTTAGTCTAAAAGTATTTTTTTAACAAGGAACAACTAAAAYACACTGCATTAATTTTTTCTTATAATAAGGTAGTCAAGGTGTTCAGTTGCCATTTCTGCTAGCTATTAAGTGGTTTTGTAGGCTTTTGTCTTGCTTCTCCTGCTTATTCTCCTACTGGATTTGTAAGGCTAGTCTTCTGGCATCCTATTTACCAAATTACGTAAGGTATCTTGATGTCTAATACAGAATCATCACTTCATTGCTGGAGGAGGGAATGCTGGATTAATGGGAAAGTGACCATCTCCGAAACAGTCTTTTCAGTTTACTGTACTAGGAGAGGAATGGGGAAGGAGCAAGGGGAGAAGGAGCTACCTTCCATTCGGTTTTTAATTTTCCTAATTTACGACCACACCTGTATAAGACTCCCTTTCTAAACCTGCAGTAGAAACTTAACTGAGAGTGAGGACACATCCTCAGTGATTTTTCAGGTTTTAGAGATTGGTATTGCCAGTGGAAGGTGAATTAGTGACCAGATATTTTAAAATGAGCTATTTCAGGCTAAGAAAAGATTTCTGTTGAGCCCCACTGCCTAAAGGGAAGGTACAGAGAGGATGGAACCAGCATCGTTCTCAGAGACAAAGGGCACAAGCTGGAACACTGGCAATTCCAGTTAGGCCCTGTAATTCCTTATGTCTAAGAAATGAAGCCAGAACAAAAGGAAAATGATGCTGGAATATGTATTCCTGTATGAAAATTGCATCTGCAATATTTTTCTAAAAATGTAATTTAAAAATTGAAAAACAGAAGGAGGTCTGTGCTGAGATGTGAAAGCTCCTACTGGTGATTACATCTCCCACCCTCTAAACACTTCTGCTTTATGTACATCATCACATAAAAACATATTATTCTGGATAGAACCTTACTGGAGCCGTACACAGAGAAAACCTAGATACTTAAATTTCTCCACCCTCTGCCCCAAAAACATATACACAGCAACTGGTTTTAGTGTCAATCCCATTATTAGCTTTGAATTATTCAGTACATTTAGTGTCAGAAATTAATCAAAGTCACCAGTTTATTGATTTAATTGTGACCTTTCTATTAATCATTCCATCATTAATAATTAAAATGTAAAAGGAATTATCTTAATTATGTGATTGTTTAGATACATAGTTCCTTTGTATTCAAGTCAACAAAAATCCACAAAAGTTGCAGGGCTGCTATTCAAAGGGACCGCGACAGGATGTAGAAATGGGCTGACAGGGACTTCAAAGGGTTCGACAAAGATGAAGTCCTGCTTTTGGGATGGAATAACCTAATGCACTAGTACAGGCTGAGAGACAACTGGCTGGAAAGCAGTTTTCCAGAAAAGGACCTGAGGGTCCTGGTGGGCAACAGGTTCTACACAAGTCAGCAGGGCACTCTTGCGGCAAAGGCCAACCCCATACTGGGCTGTATTAGCAAGAGAGTAGCCAACAGGTCAAGGAAGCGATTTTCTTCCTCTCAGCACTTACTGAGATTGCATCAGAAGTCCTGTGTCCAGTTTTGGTCTCCCCAGTACAAAACACTGACATACAAGAGCAAGTCTAGCGGACTGCCAGCATGGTCAGGGGTTGGGACACACATCAAACAAGGAGAGGCCAAAAGAACCCAGACATCTCACCGTCTACAGCTACCTAACAGAAGGGTATAGAGAAGACTTCTCAGAGGTGCATGGTGGAAGGACGAGAAGTGAAAGGCACAAGTTGCAAAAAGAGTCCTTATATCTGACTTGATACAAGGAAAAGATGTTTTGGGTGTTTGGGGTTTGGGTTTGGTTTTTGTTTGGGGTTTCTGGTTTGTTTGGTTTGGTTTTTCTGCTATGAGGGTGTTCAAACACTGGAACAGACTGCTCAGAGCAACTCTGGAATCTCCATCCTTGGAAATGCTAAAAACTAGGCTGGAGAAGGTCTGAGCAACTGACCTTTGTGGACTTGCTTTGACTAGGAGATTGATCTAGATGACCTATGAAGGTCCCTTCCAACCTACGTGATTCTCTGATTTCTATGAAAAGTTTTTTATTCTTTCAAACTGTGACACAAACATGAACTTCCAGGGTTCAGATGACTTCTAATATGAAAACCGTAAAACAGTTTTTTCCAAGCTAAACTCACTGAAAAACTTTTGGTAATTATTACTGTCAAACTTGATTTTAACTGCATATTCATCTTTTCTAAATGAGATACCAAAGTACGGAAAAATCTAAGAAGAAAATCTGTTGAGGAAAAAAAGTCCATTCTTAACAGGTAAATTGTTATGCAGCTTTTTTTCCATCCCCCAAATTTTTCACAGGGATTGGAAGCAAAAGATTCACCATTATAAAAGGGTATTCTTATGTCATTAAAGATATGACAAAACAATGAACTAGAAAAATTTTCACAAAACATACAAAAAGGCAGTTCTTGTAAGACTTCCAGACCAGAGAGCCTTAGATAAGTATTTGAGCCAAACCTCTAAACAGTTTGAGGTTTGTCCTTTCCTCTTTAATACTATTAAAGTGGAAATACTACTTTGTGCCTGAAGGCACAAAAAATTAGTAGGAGATCATTGTGATACCTTCAGAGAAAAGCAGTATTAAGATATGAAAGCACATTCACTTCTTATTCTCAATGATTCAATCAAAAAAACCCCACACAATTAAAACCATAGAGCCCCACAGAATTTCAGCTTCTTAGAAGTCCTCTGGCCACTGAATTTCTGAGCCAAGTAATTAAGATTTAGTTAGTATAACACAAGAAGGTACATACAAATAAACAATCTGTGAAATGGGAAAAAGACTACAGCGCAAAGGACTTAAAGGACTTCCTGCTGACTGGCAGCCACACACACATGCACACTGGCATCCTTCAGATTCTGCTTCCTAGGCTTTGCAGTCTTACTGACTTGCTGTATTATCTCTTTCATCACTACTCCCCTTAGCTGCTGTCTCTATTCCTTTGTTTCTGTGAGCTTTTACAGCAGCGTCTACGAATTTGTCTAGAATCATGACTTCAGAAGCAGCTTGACAAGCATTCAAAGAACTAGAATTTATTTCACCATCATTTTGCTGCCAGGGAACATGCTGCAAAGAATGCAGCAACACTGCACATGTATGTTACATGGGGCTTAGTTTGAAACACTGGGTCCTCTGTGAATGGCACCCTCTATATTAAAATGCATCTATCCCATTATCATACCATTACCAAACACCTGTGTAAACAAACATACAATTTGTTTTCTTTATTTACCAAGGGTGGGTTTTTTTTTTTTTTTTTACAGAATCTTGTGATGGCTTTTAGAAGACCTCATCTGGATGCAAAAAAATCTCAGGAAATATACATAACCTTTACAATACTGTAGAATAAATTTTGTCAAAACTCATTCATAGCAATGTCCTTAAATTCCACGGGGAAACAAAGTAGCTTATTAAATCTTGATGTAGCTCTTGACTTCAGTGGATTAACCTGACCCAAGCAGAATGGAACTTCATGGTCTGTATTTAAGCTTTAGGTTAAACTCACTAGATACACAAAAGACTTCTAACAATCTCTAATATTTCTTTTTTCCTGTGCATGTACAATTTGTGAAAATGGAAGACGCAGCCTATACTACAGTGCTAAGAGTACAATAGGATGAGAGCACTGGGTGGCAGAAACTCCTGTTCTGGCATCACATTCAGGCATTTAAAAAAATAAGTTTGAGATGAAAATTTATTTAAGTTTGATCTTAATACTGTTTACGTAACAAATTAGCACAAGATCAAATTTTTTCCCTTCTTTTAAAATATTTATTCAACAATTCTGTTTTCACCCCTCCACCCTCTTTTCCAAAACCCACACAAAGTCTGAAATACAAGATTATTTAACGAGAGAATTCATACTGGGTATATACAATTATATATATCACCCTTTTTATCCTGCAGTGATGCATATCTGCCAGAATGACTAAGCCTTTGTCTCTCAAAGTTCTGGTATCCGCAGCGGCAGGGGAGTTAAAAATCAGCACAAGAGAGAAAGGTCTGATGGTGTGCCAATGTACAATGGAAGAGAATTCAATAACAAGCTGCAGAGACAGTGGGCTTTTATCAGACACATTCAAAAGTGGTGGTGGCTACACGTCAATGCTGGACCAGAGTGTGTTACTGCAGAGTGCGACTGAGTGTTTTCCCCACAGGCAATACACTATTATTGACTCCCCCCATTAACATGTAGGGTGGATATACATTTATTGAAGGTTCTAATGGAAGGCTGAGGGACTCCTATCCTGAGGCCAGAGCAGAAAGACAGCCTATCACTTCATGTAATGGTAGCCCATGTGTGACAGACCTGACCTACATTTCCCCCCTTTCTTTCTCACAACAGCCTGTCACTGTTTTAAGAAGCTATTTTCTGAGAGGTATAAAAAGAAATGCATGCTAGGGCTGCCTAGTTAATGTGTTATATTGGAATATTATTTAGGAACCTGCTTCACAAAGACTAGTTTAGACTACAGATGAATTATGAAAGCTACCATAACACACACAAGCAAAAAGAATGTGTCTTAATGATTCTGAAGTGCTTATAAACCCATACACATTGAACGCTCGGTATAAATGGATTAATACCTATATCTAAAGATACTGCAACAAAATGTGGTATAAGACTTAAAATTAAGAATGCTTAATGAAGCTGCCTTCATAAAATAAAAAGGGCTAAGGGCTGTAATTGGTATAAATTTCATATTCATTCAAATTATTAGGAATAAYGCCACCTAATGTTTTGTTGGAAGTAATTCAATGTTTTCACTAGCTAATATATGTGTAGCAAAAGCTATAAATAATGGATCCACATTTGAAAGTAGGACAAGAGTGAAAGAAACATTTGGTTCAGCAATAAACAGCATTTTAAAATACCATCTAACTACCACTCCCAGACCCTGCTTATTTAAAGAGCTGCTGCCACTACAGCACTCCTTGGCAGGAACCTACCACGCTGCTGCAGGTCATACTCTTTTTTTGTCTCTTCGTTCCCTAGAATTTTCCACGCTTGATCAATTTCGATGAACCTCTGCACGCGCTCCTCCACTTCTCCTGCTGGCACATCTGCCTTCTGTTTGTCTGGATGATACTGCCAAAAAAAAAAAAAAAAAAAAAAAAAAGTGAGGGGAGTGGAAGTGAGGAGGGTGGAAGAGGAGCAATCAATAATGCATTTGATATTCAGTTAAAAGGACAGACAAAAGGAGAAGGTCTGAGCTAAGGTGCCAAAGGAAGGGAGACAACGATGCTGGGCACAAGAGAAAACTGCCAATTTAATTAGACCACTGAAATGGCAACAAAACCACCAGTGGCACAAATGTCACCATGCGCACTGATGGCATTTTCTGGATAATTTGCTGACGGAATCATTGGTCTTATGGACAATTTACCTAGAGAGAATGACTACCACAAACAGAAATAGGTACACGGAGAGGACGACGACACAGGAACAAGAGGAGGTGCTGTAGGTGCTAGCAGCTCTCGTAATCCTACACATAGCTGGATATAAACAATATCACCAATGCTTAGTTAAATTGAACGCTGTATTACATGTACCTAGCTTTTTTATTACTTAAATGGTAAATAGAATATACGTGATCAAATATAACTTATAATACACGTAATTCTACTTTTGAAAATATGCCTCAACATCTTTAATTTCTTCCAGTTCAGTGAATCAAGAGCCCTTCCAAATATTTCAAGTCATGGATCACTGGCTACAAAATTGTGTCATTTCAGTTAAGAAATGGTTATTCAAGGACATGGCTGCAAGAAATCCCATGTTAAATAGGCAATAATAATTAAAATGGTAACACGTTTTCTTTACCATTTGTACTACAGGTTGTGAACAGAGCATTCTGACTTCTTTTTGGTTCAAATGTGTACTGCAAAGCAACCCTCAAAGCTCCGTCTTCCTGTAGCTTTAACTCACCTCCAATAATCTCTTTTTTTGATGTTTTAAATTGCTCAGTGAAAGTGATGGACCAACAGGAAACAGCATTTAAGATGAGAAAGTTGCAATATAACCAGACCTATCAGCTGTTAACTGTGTTATAAATCGAGATATCCCCTACTCTGGAGCTTTAACTTCTGCCCTTTATACTAACATCAGTTGGGGCACTGAAATATACAGCAGATTTAAGACTTACACCACCTGTTCTACAAGTGTTTGAGCAGATTTCTGATTAACTGAATCCCTTTGTTTTAGTTTATAATTAATTTTGGAAAGCAAGAAAATAATACTAGTATCATGTGTGCTTTCCAAAATCCAAAATTTAAAAGGACCACTTCTACCGGAGTCTATTTGCTCACTTGATGTATATATCTGTCATTTGCACTGATGGGTATTACCCAGATAAATCCTCTGTACAACAACAAGAGAATGTACGTAAGAACAAAATATTAAGCTTTGACCTCAATTTTTTTCACAGGTATTTTTCCATATACAAATGAATGTACCTGCAACCTCAAGTATGAAGTCTGTACACAAATGTATATTTTTGTTCCACCATACGAGTAAGCACACTTGAAGTCATATCTGCATTCAAGACTGAGGACTAGCTCGCAACTTGTGGAAAATAGGACTGAAGCACAGTTGCGATCTGTAAAGGTTTATCTCTTAGAGATCCTCCCCAACTGAAGATGACAAAATTCTAAGGCGCAAACAAATAAAAATTTTTTGGTCCCTGTATTCTAAATAGCTAATTAGATAATGAGTAATTATACCTTTATTTGGTAGGCACTAAATTCAGTGTTCTGTCAGCATGCATCGTGTTATACTGTAAAAGCTATTTAAATGTATTATTTGTTTTCAAATCCATTTTTCTGAAACCATAGCTTTGCCAGTTGTATTTCAATTTTAATAGCATTTTTAACATTGGTGATTGATTGTATACCACGTTTGTGGAAGTCATTTAAAAAAAAAAAATCAATGCTTAATAAGCATACAAGGTAAAATAGTCAGATCACATTAAAGACTTATATGGTTTCCTTTTAGCAATGTTATTTATTTTACAATTATGTTTGAGGTATGCATCCAGCAGTTACTCCTCAAAGCAATATTTTATCTAAAAATGATACTTCATTATTTTAAAATATTTCAATATTTAAAATTTGGACCTACCCCAAATATTGTAGGGTTAATTATAATACCTAAAAAGGGAGTTCTATGACTGCTGTATATTTCATTCTATTTGGATGCTACTGTAAGCTTCTCCTACAAGCTTACACCCAAAAGGATGTAAAGGCCTATCCAAGGAACATTATACCAGACTTAGTACCACTGAAACGTAACTAGATTTGAATAGCACTGCCAGAAACCCCTTGCTCATATTGTTACATGTTTGGATTGGCCACAAGACCACACCTTCTCAGATCAGTTTCTTACAGATACATGAAAACATTACTGACCAATCACCCAAAACAACCCAAAGAATACCGGCTTCTCTCCTGCCGAGAAAACACCCCCACAAAATTGGTCATACTTTTCCTTTGCTGCACCAAAACTTTGCCTGACTGAAAAATAATTTTGGACTATACTGGAAGTAGTCAGTGAAAAACAGTAAGCCACAAATGTCACAAAAGTACTCTGGAAAAATAATAATCAATGCAGAAAAGGCTATTCTGTTCATTTCTTGAATAATGCAGAAAATTCATTATTCTTCGGATTTATCATTTAGCTTTTAATTTCTTTCCTATAGATTTGGAAAATTTAATACTTGCAGCATATGCAATTTTTATATTCGAAAGACTACACTTTCATGTAACTAATAACAACTACACTGTAGGGGATCTACTAATTAAAATATCTATCTATCTATCTCCATTTTGGTCTCCATGCTCTCTGAAACTATTTGCTCCTTCCTCTGTTGGGTTTGTTCCTCTATTACCATCTGATGCCTTTAGTAGTCTACATCTACACTAAGAAATATCCTCAAACCTCTGCTCTTTTACTCTAATCCTCTTTTGTTTTCCCCAGTGACCCTATTTCATCTGAATTCATTATGTACCTGTTGTCATTGACTCCCTTTTCCTACTCTCCAGCTTGCTGATCAAAATCCAAGAATGCTTGTCTGTAGCAAAAATCCACTCCTGATTCAACTGCCCATACCCTTCTCTGTCACCTCTGAGACAACCACCAAGGTGTCCTCTCTCCGGCTGTTTCAGACCCTGTTCAGCCAGCTCGGACACCAACCACAGAGGACACCTTACCAAAGTTTCAACCAGCCTACTAATAGCTGAAGTTTAGAGAGAGTACTCTAATATCCTCCGTCAATACTTCAGACATGAATCAACCATACTCTTTTTTGGTCTCTTCTGTCATTCTTGGTTACCATACTCTTGCTTCTGATTCTCCTGCCTCTCCAGCGTACCCTTCAGAGGAGCTGCCTCAACAGAGCCAGGGGTTTGGCTTTGTTTTGAGGGAGGTGAAATTCGGTGCACGTTTCTGATCTCCTCCTCTTTTCCCATTCAGCCTTATTTCTGGGTTAATCTCAGCTGCAACTGTGTACAAGCTCCGTAATGAAAATGGACAAGCCTGTTTTCTACTCGACCTATCTCCTTCTACTCAAACTGAACTATTGTTCGTCTCTCCCTCTATGCATCATTATAAGTTCTTACTCAAAATGTTAGAGCCCCCCACTGTCTCCTGCAATATCACTTCTCAAAAATCTGTGCAAATTACCTTTGTGTCATTCATACCTGCCACCTGAGCACTATTTTCAGCTGTATTACTGCACTTAGGTATATTTAAATCTTTCTGGCTGCATATGCGTAACATTTCGAAGCAGCAATACAACCATAAAAATAGCTTTTCGCTGAGCACGCATCTTGATTTTTGAACACAGTAATAGTTTTCACTGATATGTTACTACTTAACAGGACTTTATAAAAACAATAAAGTATATTTTCCTGAGTCTGGCAGAGGGAGGGGAAAAGGTTAGAGATGTGTGCCCAATCTAGTTTTCCTTTCTTATACCTCTACTAGAAGTAATTTCTTAACTTCTTTCCATTACTAAAGACTGACTGGAATTTTTATCAGTTTACAGCATATGATGCTTTGTAGTTACTGTGAATGTTAAGAAATAAACTGATTGATAATGGAAATATATTAGTTCATCTGTTAACTATAAGAAATACCTCACACATACCTGCGATACTGCTCGCTCCCCTGGTGTTTACCTTAAACATCACATTGTTATAGTATTTCTTGAGGATTCTGGCTCTTGGTGTAAGGGTTAATTTTTAATTTTTTTTTTTTAGGGTTTTTGTTTGGTTTAGTTTTTACAATCACTAAGAAAAATTTGAAAAAGCATGAACCTTGAAGTCCAAAGTTCAAATGAAAAACACACTTTAAACATTATCTGTTGGAGACTTGGTGAAATTTTTAGTGCTGCAGGGAAACAGAAAAGCAGGCTAATACAAACTTAACCTTATGCCCTTTTCAATTACAGTATCATTATTATACCTTTCGAAGACAACTGTATTGAACCATCTTATTTTTAATATACATCAGTCTGTACTTTTCAGCAGTTTGGGTACAGTGGGGAACAGCATATCACCTGGCAAACATACTCTGAAACACAGATACAGGTTCAGTTCATAGTTATGTAAGTATCCAAAAATTTAGAAATTTTTCATGGAACATCTTAGTTTAGGTAAATTAATTGTATTTCATGATGCTAGTCTATGGCCTTTGATACCTACTACAGAATACAGAACAAGCAAGTGAATAAACTTTTTCGGTCTCAGAAAAAAGGCGTTAATGTTGTTGCATTCACCAAATAATTAAAAGTGTAGACTCCCCGAAAATTACTTGCGTTCCATCATATATTTTATTTATACAGTGATATTTTTATTTTTACAGTATATCACACATATGGTTCTCACCCACAGGGTTTGTGTAAGAATTTGGAACACAGTACTGCACGTTCAACTGCTACATTCTTTATTTCTGCCTACTTTATATTCCATGAAGTTTGGTCCCTTCTGCACTTTAAGAACTGCAAAATTAATCCCTGGACTTTAATCCCCGGAAGTTAATAAAGACCATTTGGTCAATAACTGTAATGGTATGACATCTCAATAACCATACCAACAGACCTTAAGAACTCTTACCACAAGATGAGAAGCTACAATAGCTGGTTGAGCTTTGGTTCAGCAAATCAAGCAACACAGAGATGACACAATAAGGTCCCTATCCTCCTAACACTTGTACGAGTTGCTTAACTTTATGCAATAAATGTAATAGGGTTGATTGATTTTAATCAAATTCAAATTAGCAAGCAGAAAACCTCTAGTTAAATCAATTTAATGTACATTTCTTACTGGTGCTCATTAATTTATTTTTCAAAAGAAATTTACAGCACCCAGTGAGAATCAACTTAATACGACTTATTGGGAGGGGAGAGGTGAAGCATACAGGCAGAGGTTTTACACTAAATCTGTAATCTCTTGCTAAACTGTAGAATATACGATAACTAAACCGCTTAATATAGTTAAACTTTTACTCATAACTACTTTTCCACATGACAAATTGAAAAGGCTGATTATTTAGAAAAGGTTAAAAAAGTACTATTCCTTCTCATTTATTACTTATTAGGTAATGAGACTTAATATGACTTAGGTTATTTTACCTTGTGTATAAGAGGTATTCACTTTAAAAACCAAAGACGCACCACACCCCCAATTCCATACATAAAACAGGAGGCTTTATTTTCTATGAAAACTACTACTTCTCCCAAATTTTTAAGTTATGAAAAAGTGCTTACATTTACTACTGTGGATTTCACAAATAACTGTAAAGAACTTCTCCCCCCTAAAATTACACAGCTTTTAAGTAAGTCTATTTAAAATGTAAACTTTCTATTTTTCTGACTGAGGAAAATGAAGATCAGCTCTAAATTTTTTCCAGGATTSAAATAAGGAGTACTCTCCACTTTCTATGGCTTTGTCTTTCCTACTTTCCAATATTTCATGCACAACTGTCAATCGTTTTGAGAAATCTTCAGCAGCAAATAAAAGGTAATATAAAAAGGATGAACCAGATGTGGCTGCATTAAATCTTGACCTCCTCTCCCAAGACAATAATTTCAGAGAAATGTTTTCAGATTTTTAAATTTTGATTATACACCTTTTAGATATTTTTTTTCCATAAGGAAAACGATTAAGGTTCTAAAATTTAAAAGTAAAGACAGACATAGAACAATGATGAAACCATTACTGCTGAAAAATTAAAAAGTTTGACTCRTGATAGTAAATCCAGAATAGTCTAAGTAACCACTAAGCAATCAGTACTACCAACAGTCACAGCATAATAAATTTCTAAACTATCAGTTTTATTAAAGATTTTTAACTCTGAAATTATCTACARTCACATGGAATCACCTTGCTAAATTAAATCGACAAGTTTAGACAAGTCTTGAACTCCTGTTCTATTTCAACAGGGGATGTGCACCTATATTTGAATAAGGGATATATTTAAAGCTAGAGATGTGCCCTAAGTTCCTGAGTAAATCAAGTACTAAGATTTTAACAGGGGATTACTTACATGCATTCAAGTACTTGTGCTTTTGTAGGAACTACATATAATGATGAAATCTAACCTGTAAATGAAAGTCAGTAATAGAATATTAACGTGTAAAATTAACTTAGTATCTCTTAGCATCCTTCTCCCTTTCTCCATCTTAGGCATATAGTAGTAGCTATGATAGTTTTATAGCCTGACAGTATTTGTTTCATGTAATGCAGCTAGAAATAAGATTTCCAGCCAAGTATAAATTATCTTTTTTTTTRTCACGGTAGAAGTAACAGGAAGCCACAGCGTTCATGACCTACACAACAACTACAATACCTCCCGGAATTTGTAAAAAGATCTGTACTTGTATTAAAAAGTAAGCCACGGTGAAAGGCACTCGGTAATGGTCAGGGAAGAGAAACTTAACCCAAACTTTACAAATCGATCACTGCTCCGTATCTGGTGAAGCTACCATTTTGATGAATGACAGAATTGAATTAAATTCACGAACAGAAGAGGTAAAAGTCACGAAACTGATATGYAAAGGGTCGGTTGGTTTAACATTGCAGAAGTGAAAGTTGCCATGGATAAGCATCGGACAGCATGAGACAACAGCAGTGCACATCAATGACATCCATTTCCGCTCACAGGAGAGTTAGATGAATGACAGCAAGTGGACACAGGAGTTGGATACTATGCTGTTCAGAAGAGAAAGAGAATGAGAGGGGGGAAACATCAGAAGCAGCTGGGTGAAGAGAGAAACCCAAGCCATTATTTTCAAATAACATCACCAGACTCRTGGCTGGGAATCCAACAGAATGAGACTTTGACTCCTCACTGGAATTGCACAGATTAATACCAAGCACTTTTAAAAATCACATTATCAGTATTTGGAGGGTTCAATCTATTYATTCTTGTATCAAAAGCTGAATATTGAAGAAGCAATATATTCAAATTTCAGAATCAGAATTCTCTCTCAGAGTCAGTATATGACAGTTTATTTGGTTAATACGTCYAAACTATTATTTTATTTATTCCACATTACAATATAAAATAAGTTAAAATTCTTTTAAAGACAAAATGGGCATAAGCAAGCAGAACAGAAAGCTTGGTCTATACAAGGTTTAGCAAACAAGTGTGTTGCACTAAGACTAAATGCACAAATCATTACCATTATGTCCCTTGCAATATAATGAAGTGCATCCTTTTAACAAAACAACAAGAACAAAATGCAGGAGTTAACATGAACATAAAAATATCAAAATTGGAAACTATGTTTAAAAACATTTCTCATACTTTATGCAACATTTATATATTATCAACTGTAATTGTTATTATCTACAGGTTAAGCTAACGAGGTSAGGACAAAAACTGTCAAGTGCTCTTATCTGACAGAAGTATTCGTAGGTCCATGCAAATTTGTAAACTACAGAGCTCATCGTAACACTTCACACCGTATTAAAAGGAAGCTGCAAGACAGTCAACATTAAGAAGAAAAATATTAACCAGCTATTTCCAATTTAATTTCCAATTGTAGTGTGAATTCTTGTTACATTTCCCTACCTTTAAAAAAAATAAAAATAAAAGAAACCCAAGTAAATTTAACGCCAGGCTGTTCTTAGGAGRAAAGTCCTTTGCCCCTGCTTACAATATACGTAGTAAATACCAGTTTTTACTGGGACTTGCCAATAAATCTCACCCCCTGACAYAGAGTGTCTGTTCATACTCAGTTTTTGGCTGCTCTGCCGCAAATGCCAACAAAGGGACCAATTAATGAAAACTTTCTTGATACATTCCCAGTGGATGAATGTCCGCTTTGCAGAAGGTACCTTGACAACATTCATCTCGCACAGGCCAAATGGTTGCTCTGTGGTAGCAATTAAGACACCACCAGCCTTGGCTAGATTTAAACCAACAACCAAATCTGTGTAGATCTGACCAAATGCTCACAGAAATCTGGAGAAATTAACTTCTAAACAAGGGCTGGATTGGGTCATATAATTGCACCCATTTYTCTAGTTATCTACAGACCACACGGACACATTTTTATTAGAAAGAAATTACATTTCTTAAAACAAGATTCCTTAATCTAGCCACATGAACACAATGTTTAAGCCACGTCTATAAATATCTAAGAAATCAACAACTCTTCTAAATAATTTCAAGAATCAAAATAATATGGTAGGCTAACATTCTCTGTATTTATACTCAATTTTTTTCTCTCTCGCCACAAAAAGCCAGTGTTCAGTCTTCATATTCCAATAGTTTGGAATCAAGTTTGGACAACTGTGCTTAGTGCAGCATCCCTCCTCTTTCTAAAATTACGTTTGGAAATGGAAGAGTTTTGCTGCTTTTATCCAGAAGTGCCTATCTGAAAGTCTCCTACCGCAGAATGTGAACATGAGAGACTAATGTGATAGTAGTGGAAAAACCTTGCCCCCATGGCAAAGTTCATACTGCCTTCAGGTTTTTGACAAAGGTACCTCTCGTGAAATCTCTGTCCTTTGCCTGAAGGCAATTTAAAGTGTGGCTGGTCAAGGCCCCAGACCTCATGATCATTATCACAAAACTAGGCATTCTGCTTCTATTGGTCTCAGGGCTCAAYAAATTTATGTTTAGAACTATCCAAGATACTAAAGTTGTGTTTCTGAAATACTATAGCTAARCTTAACACTATATAGGAGTGGGTTCCTCTCACCACCCCACACCACAGCAAAACCGCACATTTCCAGTTCTCCACTATGTCACTGTAAGGCTTGTAGCAATATTTTTAATCAAATTATGCGGCATATATTGATAGTTCCAAATCACTTGATAGAGCACCAAAATATAAATTCTACCTGCTGGACACAGCACAAAAAAGGAACCATATAATGCAATTACAGCACTCCAGGAGCTATATAATTACGCTTAAAGTTAACACTTTTGCTAATTTTACATATATTGTCACACTGAATACTTTAAGCCACAAATCCCTATCAGCATGTAATAGAATTAACACACGTATTTGGTATTACCTACACCATGTATATGACAGCTATATTTGAGCAATCAAGCACACTGACTCCAAATGATCATTTACTCTGGTTATGGGCAGCATGATATACAGATTAGAATCTATGTAGACTAGCTGTTATGCTTTAGGGCTGAACTYTTTTTTTCTTGCAGAATCCATTCTGTGATGGATTTAAATCAGAAAACAGACTGAATTATAAAATCRTTTATTAAACTGGAATTTGAATTTTTGGATAACTAAATTTAAGAAAAGTACATGTTTTAGCCACCTGTGCGGGTCAAGAAAAAAAGGCGACAAACGTGCACTTTGCCCCCACCCTGTGGCACTCACTGAAAGGTCACAAAAAGAAGCCATTTTCCAACTTCACCAGCTGAACTCATTAAATTAGGGGAGCATGAAAAAAACCACTTAAGTATTTTCAAAAATTTGAGTGATTTATTCAATAAAAGTATTCTAAAAAAGGAAGTGGTTTATTTCAGTAAAACAAAGAAGCTTAAACTGCAGGAGAAAATGAATTCATTTTGAAGAAGTGTTTGTTTTAAACATGTAAACATTAAACTTTTCTCCTCTCACGGGATAATTTCTGAATGAATAGTATGAATTAATTACCAATATATTTATACAAATGAATGGGAAAAACCCTAATTACCAGTAACCAAATAATTCTGGCAGTACTACGTTGCTAGACTCAAAGTGCTTTTCAATTCAAAATTACTTATTTTTCAACTGAAAAACTATTACAAACTAATAWGTAATAGAAAACCAGTTAGGGTGGGACCTCAAAGCATTGTGGTGCTACATGCTCTTAGAATGATTTTGCTTGCCATTTTATCACATGAGCCATCAGGAAATCTTATTGCTCTAGTATTTCTTCCTTACTACTCCAAAAAGTTGGGAGAAAAAATACATAGTTATYTAAAAAAAAATTCATCTATTTCCATAATTTGTAGACCACCTCYTACATAAAAAAAGACCTAAACAAACAAATGGCTACAGGATTTTTAAGACCAAGACTTGTACAAAACACAGCGTTGATATTTTGATACATGCTCCTTCTATGAATTATTAAGTATCCCCAGCTTTCCCCAAGTTTATAGTGGAAAGTGAAGTTTTTCAGCAATGAAGATTTCCTTCACTGGAACTATGCTGAAATAATTCTTTCTCAGCTTTCCTAGAGGCTTATTTTGCATATAAAGGTCTTGTATAGGAGCTACCCTCAAACAACATTACACTCTRGGCTCTGTGGCCTACATGGTTCATCAGGTACTAATTAGATAGCATGTCCTGTCAACACTTTCTTGCTGTTCTTCTATTAATTGATCATCCTGCCCAATTAATATAATGCAACACCAGTTCCAAACTCCTTGAGATCCTTTACCTGTGATAAACAAGAATGAAGGTCAAAAAAACCTCCAAAAGGGTCACAAGGTAACCGTACCCGTCCAAGGTCTGGAATGACAATAACAGTAACACCACTATGCTGAAAGGTTAATTATGTTCCTACCAACATTCTCTTGAGTCTGTTTGTTTTTTATCTAAGGAAAAAAAGAGTAAACACAAGCATAAAAACATACTTCATCTAMAAGGCTATATTAAATTCAGAAATGGTAACAGCTTATGAAAAAGTACAGGCTGCAAAACTAAACTCAGCCATTAACAGCATATTTCTCATCAGAGTATTTTGCAGTTAATATTATCACTATTAGATACTGTGTATCAGAAAATAAGTCATGAATATTGTGCAGAAACTACAGTACACTAATCCCACCTCTATATATACAAGAGTCCAAACAAYGGCTGCCCTCAGTCACATACAGTCAGAACAACCATAAACCAGCATTTTATAAAAACTATATAGAAATAAAATACATGTTTTCTCCATTTATTACACTGCACTGAAGATTGCAGAAGATAAAAAACAAACGACAAAGCAGCTGCCAAATACAACACACTACTGCCACCTAATGCTTACTAGAAGGTTACATCAAAAACATTCCATTGTTTCTATGCAYTACACTGACATGATGAAAAATGGAGACCAAAGCAAACAGAAAAAGTTTATTATTGTTTTTAAATATCTGCTTCACATTTCCTCCCCTACAGGCTTTCTAAATTGAACTGATGTGATCATATCCTCTCCTGTACACAAAGACTGTAACAGGCAAGATGTATGTTCAGTGGGCTAAACATGGGACTCGTATTTCAACTGCAAAATTATCAGGAATGTAATACATGCACTTCATTAGGATAGTCACATAAAGAAGTAAGTACATTCACTAGATCAGGTTCCACACTTGTTTACATTTTTGTAAGCTATTCCCTGTTAAGTAACTAGAACAATTCAGTATTGAAAAGCTTCACATGGCAAGTATTTGGGAAGGGGGGGTGGAGGGGGGAGAAAAAAAAAAAARAGGTGTGGTCTTATGTTAAAACAGCACAGACCAAAATTACTTTGAAGGTGCTTTTCTTATTTCAGTGATTTTGCAACAATGCACTCTCTCTGAAACGTGAAACTTGTTCACTTTGATGAAAAGAATGATTCTAGGTCTTAAACTTGCCTTCCTAGCCCACAATCAATCTTTTCAACATGTTCACTCAATTGGCAGAAGTTAGCAGGGAACATGGAAGTAGCCTGCTTTTTCCACTTGCAAAGAGGAGAAACAGAGTGAAGAGTTCCTTGTGACATTCAATCTTTTCATATAGAGATTTAAACTTCACCAAAGGATRTCTACCCAAAGACAGCTGGACAAAAGAGCAAGGAATTTATCTTCTTGATTCATTACTTCAATCCATCTCTTCTTCTTTTTTTCCCCTCAAACACAAACAATCTTGAAGCTTTTTAACAACTTTAGCCTCCTACCTGATCTTGTTATCTGCTTTGACACTGATTCCAGCCCCCACTTATTCATAGGAAATGTTCCTCATTTGAGGAAAAATAAAAAGACAGTTTCATTTTCCTTCTAATCTCTTATACCTTATCCATTCTATGACGTTTTTCTAACATCAGTGATCAACTAGCAGGTGAAAACTGTGTCCATTCTTCCTTACAGTCTGCCATAATCAGAAATTGTTATGCAAGTATCAATCTGAGCTTCCCACACAATGTTCAACTGCTTGCATGTTTTACACACATTATTAATCTTTTCCATACCTTCAGGCCAGAGATAACCCACTGCTGTACACAACATCCAGCACAGCAGACCTCCAACTTGAGACAAATAAGAACCATCAGAATAGAAATATTTCAGATAATATTATTGCTGCTCTAACTGTTACTATAAAGAAATATTYGCTGTGACTCAAGTTATTCGCAGCAAAGCGTCATCAAGAGAGCACATAGGAGGAAAAAGGAAATTTTTCCATAACATTTTAGTTATTCATCACCCAATGAATAATTTTTAAAGAAAACACCCACAKACAATCCAACTTGCTATTTTAAAAATAGCCAGAATAAAAAGTTAGGACTAAATGTACACAGCAATATGCAACAGTTAGGCAGACCACGTAACTGGCATTCACTAATAGCTGCATAGTAAAAACAGAGAGGATGATCCTATCAATCCAATGCTGCAAATTCTTGAAAATTACTGGAGTCCTCTAAAGTGGAATAAAAAAAAAAAATCATAGAATAAATTACACTGTCATAAACTCATTAATTTGCATCTTGGATTWTTTTTTTTTTWAGTTATCTTGCTTAAATATACTTTAAACTTCCTCAACCTTCTCTCTGATTCAAGAACTTCACCACAACATCTTCTTTCACATTTAAATCACACAGGTTGATAACCTTAATTTCTGACCAGAGTTTTGAATTGTTCTATTATTCACTGGAAAATCTTAATCTTTTGTAAAGTTGGGCATGCATCCGAGCTGATAGGCATCTCAAAAATCTGAAAAGAGATCTGCTTTTCYGCCTCTATACTTAGTGTCTGCTGCCCAAACCCCCATCTTTAGCATACTTGTTTTACATATTTAACTGCAGTGGCAGCAGGATTGCCACTGTAATTCTGACTACACTTTTATAGAAGTAAATTTCAACTTCTATTGAAACAGTCACTTTCAATTTGATGCTACTTGTAAAAGTCCTATGATCGCAGAGCAGGTCTTACACCAAGACATAATTTCTAATGAAAAATACTCTGCAGTAAATTATTAAAGTCTAAAGATTACGTCAAGGTATAACCAGAATCCTTTTCTAATGCAATTGATTTTATCATGGTACTGTAGTATCACGATACTACTATTTTGACCTAACACACTCTTATTAGTCTGAACTACTGACAGYGGGTCTCCACTTTGTTCAGGGTAACACTCCATCAATCTGCTACTTTAAAGCACTCCAGCTCCCCCTGCAAAAACAAGTAATTGCAGATTCTTGTTTGAAAACTTGATCTCAAGATGAGAAAGATAACCTATTGCATTGGCAAGGCAAATGGACTACATTTCTGCAGCGGCAATAACTTGTTCATCTTATAGAAACCTAARTAACAAACTCTTAGTCCTTTCCCTCCCTGTTCCCCAGTCTCTGGAAAGATCTAACCCCATTAGACTGAGAAGAGTCCAACAAAACTGCAAGTAATTACCTCACATAACTTTCATAGTAAATGTTCACACTTCTCATCCTTTTCAGCTATTGAACAAACTTAATGCTGAAATGAAATGTATAAGTTTCAGTTTCTAGTGATAAAAAAAAAAAATCAACTGTTGTTGTATAAATAGAAGCAAAGATTGATTTGGCTAATGAAGGTATGAAACTGAGGAGAGAAAACAGAACCTMTGGTTAGCAGAAAGTACATCGTTAGAAACAGCTTCTCTTTCGTTTTCTTCTGCTTCCATGGCTCCTTATTTTCCTATGAAGAGCCACCCAAGAGCCTCAAAAGCTACTTACAAAAGCCTTTTGGAAACT
Organism: Oceanodroma leucorhoa; assembly: GCA_030449065.1. Taxonomy (NCBI): domain Eukaryota; kingdom Metazoa; phylum Chordata; class Aves; order Procellariiformes; genus Oceanodroma; species Oceanodroma leucorhoa. The sequence continues at coordinate 5,114,182 of JASVER010000028.1, forward strand.
GCACTACCCAGCAGGAGAGGAAAAAACAATAAAAAAACGCCAAAAACTAGCAAAGAAAAGAAGGAAAGAAACGAAACATTTTAAAACTTACAGGAGTATAAAGGTAAAAACAAAAATATAAAGGGAATTTTAAAAGCTCCTTTTAAATTTCTGGCCCCTGTTCTGRCCCCCAATTTACGCTGTTAAATGTCACATTAAATGATGTTCTGTTTGTTGTTTAGGCAAAAGTTAATGTGGCCCTAGTCATACAATAATGCCAGTTACACAAATGGTTAGGAAACTAGTTTAGGCAAATGCTACTTTCATGTGAAAGCAAAACCCAGAATCCTGTATTGTATTTATTATAGGACAAAAAAGAAAAAAAAAAGAAGAAAAAAAAAAAAGGAAAAACCCGGTGTTGCTTAAACTACTGAAAAAACGGGCATGAACTTTTCCAGCTGACAGGTACATTAGTGGATGAATGAAAGCCCACAGGATGCGATATCCCGGCTGAGTAACATCTGGCAGAAGGGCAGGGACAGGCAGTTAGGGGCAGCAGTCTTCAGCTGGCACCGTGACGTGCAAGATGAACACCTTCCTGCGTTCTAAGGAAGTCAACTACTTTGATACCCACAACTTCCTAAGAACTGCTGAGCACAAAGCAGTTTTTTACATTGTCCCCCCCCTCCCCCGATGACTGTCACTAAAACAGTATTCCAAACCAAAGTATACCATTAATTTTCAAATTCATTTGGAATACCTAAAAACAGACAGACACCTTTAAGAGGTCAGATTTAAGCATAATGCAAAATAATCAAAGTCCCTAAGGCACTTCAGCCACAGAAGTCACTGTGGAAAGCAGRCCTTGAAGAATAGAGGACTCCTTTTAAAAAATTATTTATTAACGACCATAACTGTAACACTTGCACAACACTTCAAAAGTTGCAGGTGTTTTTGGTTTTTTGTTTTCTTTAAAATATTTCTTCCAACTTTCACTATCTCTAGGACCAATATATATAGAATCTCTCCAGTATTTGAAGCCATTCATGATCTCAAAACAAGTTAGGCCCCAGTCGAATTATAACTTTTAAAATGGRCATGAAAAGCTAAATATTAACAGAATTTAGCACTCAGTTTAGGAAACATTTGGGTGCAAAACCCATGAAKAAACCACCTGCCTTTTATGAGGCAGTTTAACTAGACAGATACATTAGCAAACGTGTTACACTGTATCCAAAAAAACCCAGAAGCACCACAGCCTGTTGTACAGACAATACCTTGGGCAAAGCCAAATAAATCTAAAGCATCTTGAGAAGTTTCAACCCTTAAAATCAGACCCCCTGAAGTACGCTATGACTACTGCACAAAAACTCCATTTCATGGATATCACACCAGTATTTAAAACAAACAAAAACCCYAAAAAACACATCAGCATTCAGTTATTTCAAAATTTCATAGCCATAGTGACAAAACAATTCCAAACATAATCCATAGAATCACATACACTTTGCATCTAGTCTGGATTGGATTTACTCACACTGATGGTTTAAACGATGGATTCATATCTGGATTAATCACTAGTGTGGTGTTAATTTAACTTMTAATTTAAGGTTGGTCGCAGCTGGCAAATTTCTCCATTTGCAGTAAAGAAACAACTTTGACAGTGTGCCCTCCTAACTACTAAAAGGACATACTTTCCAGATGACTCAAGGAAATCATGTGACAATAGCATACTCTGCTCCCTTAACAGAATTTATTATTGATCTTTTTGCCATTGATATTTAATAAGCACTCTATATAGATGGTCTTAAGACTTTACAGAACTTCCCCATTTTAGGAAGGAATAGTCAAGAGTGAAAAGGTAAAGCCATCACCTAGGAGAGATCAGCAACTGYAGAATAATCCAACGTTTTCGTTACTTGCGTTTCGATAGCAACATTTACAGAAGCCATAGTTATACTGAGAGAATCTTATCAAGCCCGTACTTTGCATTGCTCCTCTGTAGCAGTAGGAACTAATACTGGATTGCTGGCATGCTCTGATAGAAGGTAAGTACCTCTTAAATGAGGAACTCTTGTTCAGCCTCTCCTCAAACACCTAATTGGTTACTATTTAATGTTTATGTCAAAAAAAGGRAAATGTTTAGCTAAGACACCACTCAGAAAACTCGTTCATCTTTACCTTCTTTGACCATGGACATTCTTAGGTCATAAATCCAACACAGACTGATTTTTTTTGTTATTGTCAATTTATTGGGAACAGCAATGAAGGGTCAAGTTTTAAAAATATCTGACTACTGACTTTTCAGTCAAAGTGTTACTTTTAACATACTGAAAATTAAATGACAGATAGTTTATCCAAATAACTGGCAGACTACAACAAAAAAGCTGAACTTTCTTACTATAATAATACAAGCTATCTACAAAGTGTCCTACAAGACAGCCCTTCAGGTATAGAATTCGTTTCTGCATTAAATCAGTTCAAATGAACTTGCGTCTCCTGACCACTTGGGCTCAGCAGGAGATGAGAAAGCATTCATGATCAACTGAGGCAGGGGAAAAATAAAACATGGAGGGTGGGAGAGTTCTTATGACATTCAGATCGTGATTTTCTGACTTTAAAGTGTTTAAAGATGAAGGAAAGAAGGAATGTGTTGCTTTTATAAATCTCCATAGTAGTTACATTATGTATTTTAAAAATAAGGCAAAATTCCACAGATCATTTATTTAAATCTAAAAAAAAAACCAACAAAAAAACCAAAAAAAACCTGCAAGTCCCCAGAACACTAAGCTTTTTTTACTACAATATTTTAAAAATCTAATAACTATTTCAGATTCAACACAGATGTGGTCAATTTAATTTAATAGCAATAAAAGATCCTTATATRAACACAGTTATTGCAAGATGATCGATTCTACCCTTACCATTTATTATCCTTCAAATTCATGTTCTGGGATTATAGCTTCTTTAAATAACTGACYCAGTGCTTAAAATTTCAGAAGCAGGCACTTAAATAAATAGTCCGATTTGAAAATATTGAACAACTGAAGGTACTCTTGACTGTGGCTGCTTGAATGTCAGAATAATCAGAACATTTACTTATGTGAAAACACTATGCTGGTCTTTTTAGCTTCCTTCTTYGTGCTCTAATTCATATCTTCCACTACATCATTTTTATTCAGACGTCTCACGTCAGAATTGAGATAAAAAGCACACCGCACAATATAAAACTACTTCAACGTGTCTTCAAAAGTGCTGAAAGAACACTTGCAAATGTTAAGTAATGAAACATCTTTATGGAATTTAATAAGCTGGTACTTAAGATTTTATTTTTAATCATAATTTTAATTTTATACTACCTCAGGACACAGTGAATATTTATAAGTATGGAACACCTTTCACAAAAAAATCTACCAGACAGTGTAGATTCTGTTTTTAATATATTGTTATGATCAATAACTTATATAAGCAGTGCACAAAATGTTCAAAGAGGCACCAGATTCCTTTGCAGAGCATAAATGACATTAAATGCCAAGCATACGTTAGCTGAATCTCACATTTAAATTGCCTGATGCTCATTCTGTTCTTACATACGTACCTTACAACTACAGAGGATGAAGTATCAGAAGCTGCTCATCATAGCAAACTATGGGCAATAACCCAGTAAGTAAACACATTAAATTTAGAAAKAATTTTTCCAAACTAACATTACTTTCACAACTGGTTGAACTACCTGGATAAGCAATATATTACTTACTTGCTRGCTTATTTTGTGATGCTATGGGTTTTCTCATATTCTGTATAAAAGCTAAAAATAAGTTTCTGCTACAGGGATGTTCACACTGTCCATTTGTTAAAATTCACCTACATTTTTTAAAATCAACATAAGAAAATCACACGTTACAAAGTAATAAAAAGTGAGACATCGCTCCATATAAACTGAGAGATGGTGGATACCCACCTCTAATAAAAGGAGTACTGCAGACTCTGTACCAATATTGTCATATGCCCCTTCTCCTATTATGACACCTTACTACGTCCTTTTTCTCTTCCCCCATATCCATGCCCTCTCTTCCCCCATATCCATGCCCGCTCTTCCCCCATCCCTTCTGCAAGTCAGGATACCTTTCTCAGCCTGGTCTTGCATAGGATGTGTCTGGAGTACGCCTTCCAGCTGGTTGCTGACCAATCAGAGCAGTAACTGGTTAATCACTGCATTTCATTTGATTAGCCAGCTGCCTAATTATGTAGAACACACGCTCCCATTGGCCAGTTACCCTAACAAGAGCATGTAAGGCCCAAGGACCAACTGCCACCAGCATTACAYCTTCACACAGTTCCAACTGAGCGAGCAGGAGCTTCAGCTCAGAAGGGGCAGTCTGTAGCACTGGATGTGGCAGCATCACACATCTCCAGAACGTTTGGCTTTTAACACATCTTGACACATGCAACAAATTTGTGATACCATTCAGAYTGATAAAAGTTCCCATTACTGCAACATGATCATTGCCAGGGTAAATACCTGTTCTTCAGACTTAGTACTGAATATCATAATGACCTCTTCTGGTGTAAAAAAAGATAGATGAATTGAACAAAAGCTCTCATAGCTTAAACAGCAGCAGGAACATCAGCATGATCATGATCTGGCTAATCAAGCTGTTTGAACTAGTGACTTCTGTAACACTGAGGTCCATTATATACTACATAAGCTAATAATCAATTTTTCAAGTCCCAACTTGAAAATATGCCCTTTGTATTTTATTAAGGTCATGAGCAGTAAATCAGTAAAGAACAGCTCAAAATAAAACTACCCAGAGTGTCAAAACAATAGTCCTTTGTATTAAACTTAGTGGGTTATCTTTCTCTGTTGCAGTTACATTAACTTCAGTCAAGCTACAACCAGGCTGCACTGAACTCGTTCTGTTTATACTGCCAAATTACAAAATCAATTTTCTACAAGTTAACTGAAACTAGAGTTGTCTAAGCATGATGATCTGTTAAGTATCTCTAACAAGTATGCTGCTATTCAAACATAAAATAAAAAACCTGCAAAAGCTATTAAAAAAAGCAATACACACACTGCATAATTTTCATTATGAARAGCATTATTATGAGACTTCTGATACAAAGCTCAAAGTGTTTTCATTTTAAAGATTCAAACCCTCAGCTAAACTCAGCATGGAAAGAAGTTCCTCAGTAGGCAAGTGCTTTCAGGAGTAACACTGAATTTATTTTGGAACAAACTTTAACACAAGAATCGTGGAAGCAGATCTTTACCTTTACATAAATAAACTCCGCATTTCTTGTGACTGCSGAATTTAGATGTGTACATAAATCTGATAAGATACAATAAGTTTTTTTCTCTCCAAAAAGACAAATGTCTTTCCTCTACACAAGTTCAATGGAACAATCTCTYCTTGAAGTTATTTTGCTTCATTAAATTAAATTTCTATTAATGTCTTTTTTTATTGCTGCTGAGAGTCACTCACCTATGTCTGATGCTCTCTGCTTTCAAATTTTCTAYTCTTTCAAACAGATTAAGTGATCACCTTAACACTTTGTTTGTATTTCTATACACACACCACCCCTTCTGATAAAAAGATAATCTTTGTAACACTATGTGTTAAATGGCACATTTTATTTCCTTACCATACTAAAAATAAGAGCTTCCTGCATACTCCGTGCTCAAATTACATGGATTTTCTTTAAGATTAGGGCACACRTTGTAACAGCAGCATGTAATTTTCCTGCACAATAATTTTTCTTCCAGTTGAAAGGTACCCTGTAATATCATCAGCATCAACAGGAACAGACACCTGATTTTCAGCTAGACAAACCTTATGCATTTGGTGACTTTATTCCCTGTAAAAAGCAGTTTTCAGATATACAGCAGCTACATGCTGCTGGCAACTCATTCTTTGACTACAAAGCACTAGACCAAAAGGAGATGTAAAAATTGTGCCAATAATAAGATGGTCTAATTTTTTTCCCCAGTATCCTACTTTTGTTACTCTAATTTCATCCTCTCAATTTTATACACAATCAGAAAYGGAACATAAGCACTGTTCTTCCTAAAAGCTGTAAGGATTCCTTGAAAAACTAAGTATAGAGCATAAAACCTGTTTATCCATTTAGGAAATCTTTTTGCTGAAACTACTGTGTTTGTAACTGTGGATAAAAAGGCTGTATGTATCCCAAATATCTCAAAACCATCAGCATGTTGCAAAGACACAAGATTAAAGACCGAACTCCTACTAGTTAGACAACATATTAGTTCTCAAAATTGGTTGTGATTCCTTTCAGAGTATGGAAACTGCAAGTCGTCTGTGCTTCAGAAAGCACGTTAGCATGAACTTACAACAGCCAATTAAGAAATCTTTGCACTGAGCTATGCYGGTTACAAAATACACATTTCTAATTTTGTTTTTTCCTTTCAGAATTACTGGCTGAATCTCTGTGTTAGAGAAGACACCAGAGTATGAGCCAGCATACACAGAAGTTTGATTTTGTTTTACATATAAGCTATTTATAAAATTGCCAGTATCACACACATCTTGTGCCCAAAAGTCTGTCATCTTCAGCTGCTATTGATTGTTACAAAAATAAAGTATCAAGATGATCCAGGTATCAGAGTCACATAAGCACACAAGAATTTAAAAGAAATAAATTAAAGTTTCATTAAGTTGCAAGGAAATGTTATAAATATGAACTTTTACTTAAATACTTAGGAGGTGAGAAGAAAAAAAAACTTATTAAAAAAATCACTACTTTTAGGCAAAACCTGTGCTATTTTCTGTCTCAAATTAATACTATTCTTGAAGATGGAATTGACATTATCTGTAGTAAAATAATTCACTTAAACACATGTTGTGACCTGACCAAATGAAAAAAGTAAGTACAGCAAAGTAAAGTATGGCAAAACGGTAAGTAAATGTATTCACTCTAGTGAATATGGTGGATATTCACAGTTTTATTTGTTATGGTTTATTAATGTTTTCCATCATCAGTTTGTTAGAATTGACAAAAACAAGTTATATTTTAAAAGTTAATCAGTTTTAAGCTAATTTGCCCTTATGAAATCATTCTTACAAACCTACAATTCAACCATTTTTAATTGTGTACTAATTTGTATTATTAAGGTCAGCCCTGAGATTTAACTACAAATATAGTTATCTTTTGGATGACATATGGCAAGACCTCCAACTCTTCTTAGCTTTGGAAATTTACATCTGCCTGTTCATTCAAGATGCTAAGGATACATGTGTTGACAAATAGAAAATAGCAGATGGCAAAAAGCAAATGCTCAACATGAAGCACTGGGGATCATTTGAAGAAGGCTTGGACTCAGACATTTGCCATTTTTATTTTAACAGCAGAATTATTTAAAAAAATAAATTCCACCRTCTATTATGCTTGATGCTAATGAGCATCTGTGATCAGAATATTTACAATTATAGAATGAATGTCATATTAATTGCAGTTGGTATCCAAGATGCAAGTTGCTTTATAAACTTTTGGATTTTAAGGCAATTAGCACAGTACAATTCTTCAGGAGGTTAACTTCTGCTGCTACACACAAGCCAGAAAACTTTCTGTACTGACCATAAAATTTGTCATGAAATCTTTGAATAGGCAATACATGGCTGTGCTCATCTGCTATTGCAGGTTCTAAACTGGAGTTACTCTGATAATTGACTACTACCATAGTACGTAAGAACACCTGCATGTAGACCAGTTCCCTGCCCACACCAGTAGTACTATTACTTCTACCACCATCTCCAACAACAGCTTTAGAAAACCCACTTTGTCAGAGGTGTGAAGCTACCAAGAGCTCTAAGTACAAGTTTACTTGGGGAGCAAGGGAGTTACTCCATCTGAATAGGACACAACAGGTCAGGTGAGAGGTCCATCCAGTGCTACGCTTTTTACTAACAACGAACAGCGAGGGAATAGTATCAGGATAAGACAAACATAGAGCAACACCTCCCTTATATATTCTGCCAATATTAGGAAGTGAATAGCTTCCGCCATAGCTCATGAATCTCTGAATCAGAGAGACTATTTTTTGTGTTAACATGCCATGACAGACTTTTCTTTCATGAAAGTCTTACAACATTTTCAACCATGGAACCCCTTGGACTCAACAACATCTGTGGCAATAACTTTCGCACTGTAACTATGTGCTATATGAACACCTTTTAGTGAAGGTATGTAGTGTAGCCTCCAGTCACTCCTACAGCCAATAAGTTTTTAAGGTGCATAAAAATAATTGTTATTTTCTTACCACCATGCTTTTAAAGACTTTAGACTGACTGTGCTAGATGCTGTATTAGTAAGTAGACAAACAAGTAGAATCTGTAACAGTTCAGCTAAAATAAAAAGGTGAATAGAGACAGGACATATGGTAACAACAACAGACAAGCAGCAGCAGATCTGCCTTGGAGAAAACACCTACAAGTGAACATCAGTGTGACTTTTTAGTCAGAAACAGAGATCCATCACTGACACCAAAAGAATTCTGAGCCAGACAGCAAAAGAGGAAAAAAAAAAAAAAAAAAGAGAGAGAGAGAGAGAGGAGTATCTTTCTTTTCTCTAACATTTCTCACTGACTTTTCAAATAAAGAGCACTAACCATTTAGTTTGGAAATACACAAGTTCTAAAGAAAAGCTTGTACATTAAAATAATCTTTTCATCTTCTAAAACTACAGACAGTTATAATCTCCAACAATTCTCACTTCACACACTTCAAAATAATTACRTGAAAGTACAGTGCTATAGCACAAAGGGTCAGTTTCATTTAAAAAAAATTCATACAGGAAAGGCACTACGTAGTTTCAGTTCTGTGGCAAACAGCTCTGAACAATACTTTACATATTATTTAAATTCCATTATTATACATAGATTCATAGTGAAAGAAATACATTAATTCCATTACAGTATTCAGTTTAAATTAGCCTCCTATCTGAAAAGAAGAGGTATTTTACACTGCAGTCCTCTATTGTTTTCATTAAGAGCAAACAGATCATTATTATTTTATTCATATTTTACTAGTAATTCAGTAAAACAAAAACATTAGGAGGTGCAACAAAACTACTTCTGTTAAGAGTGGAACTAAGCAGCTTGGTTTCCAAGGCACTCTCCTACACTGAGTCTTCTAATGTTTAAYAGTGAGGACCAAAGGATTTCTGTCCTATATCCACATGCAAACATCTTGTAAAGTGTTGAAACTTAAAATTCTAAGTACACAAATCAATTTCAGACAAAGAAATAAGCAGGAAGCACTGAGAAGGAGTAGATGTACAGCAGGATTGCTTAGCGAATTCAACTGAAGAGTATCAAAATGTGTATATTTGGAACATATTTCATACTGGTGAAATATGCTTTAAAACAGTTTTCACAAAGGCTAGAAATAAAATTAAAACAACAACAAACAAACAAACCCACCCACCCAAAAAAACAACCCATGAATTTACTTCAACTCTAACAAAACTCAAGCCTCCCGTTGACTGGCATTCCCTTTACCTCACCTAAAAGCCCAACTTCTTATCGCATTCATTTGGACACCTCAAGCCAAGCAAGATCAGCCGTGCATGTGCTCTCTAATGCCCTGCCAATATTGACAGTCTAGCTAGCAGCTACCTAAAGGAATATATAAAAACTGAGTTGTGCTCACCTTTTTCCTTCTTCTCTATCAGGCTGCCAGTTTTCAAGAAACTTAGGAATTTAGTTATCTTGGCACTTCCATTTGTCTATCAAATTTGGTTGGAAAATGGTCAACAGTATCAAAAAAATACACCCCATTTTCCTCAGAAAGCCAGGCCAAAGCATCTTTTGAGTAAAAAGCCTGAATTCAGAGGAAGGAATAAAACAGAAGAACCAAGAACCATACGAAGTAATCTGGTAAGACTCTGAGATCCTTATACATGTACACCAGGAGTACAGGAAAAATTAAGAGAATTTACAGAACATCAAGTCTTAATGCATGGCCAAAAACATGACTCCACAAAAATGCACCAGAAACTTCCAAATAAAACTGATATTAAAATATTTTCCACCTATAAATTTTCTATTCCATTACTGCAGACTGTCAGGAAGAACTTTTTGCTCCTTGCATGTAGTCTTTATACATTCAAGGGTTGCATTCAGCACACTGTAACTGCACGCACGATATAAATACCACAAGTATCAATTAGCACATTTCATGACTATGTGCTACAAACAATGACCTTTTTTGAAATGTGCACCTGATTATCCAGCACCTGACGAACAAGTATTTGGCTTAGTTAATGCATGAATGTTTAGCAAAGCTAGGAGACATATCAGTGTTTTGGAACCAATCCCTCCTTGCAAAATGTAACGACAACTCAAACTTCGGATGTTTATTTCAAACTTAAACCAGCCTCAGTGAATTGATGTTATAAACATACTCTGATTAATCATACTTATACAAAAAATGTAAAAACAAACCCTGCAATTATCATCTTATTGGTTTATAAAATTTATTTTTGCACATCTTAAATAACAAAAACATACTTACTAATAAAGCAAGTTTTTGGTACTTCCGTTTTAGTTCTGCCGGACTGTCTGATGGCTTTGCACCCAGGATTTTGTACCAGTCCTTTTGTGTTACCCTTTCAAATGCCATAGTCTGAATCACTTTGAAATTACTTTCCTAGCACTGTGTAAGAAAATTAAATAAATATAATTACAATTTGAAAGAGAAACAGTTAGAAAAAACAAAAAAGAGGAAATGTGACGAACTACACGATCATGAAATAGATTGCAGCCCTCAAGCACATCTACACCCCTACATAAGATCTATAGTGCAAAAACCAGCTTAATTCACATGGCTATTCCAGCCCATATATTGTCATATATTAAGTGTATTGTATACAAAAAGGTATGGCTCGGGTTTTACACAATGATACTCAGATTATGGACCATCCTTCATCCTGCTGGCTAAGGTGGCTTAACTTTTCACATATTAAAGTAGAAGAGCATATAAAAACAAAGAAAAGTGAACAAAAGCATATAAAGTTAGTGCAGGTTGCTAAGTAAAACCTAACTAATTGGGTGCTTTTTATTTTTGGCCATCTATCATCAAGCTAATGACCCAGAATGGAAAAAAAAAATCCAGCAGAATTAAATGCCAGTAACAGCACARTAATGCTTGAGCTTCGAGCACATTCTTAAGTATACTGAAATCCAAGCTTGTAGCAGCTGATTTATCATGAACTTTCTGATAAAAAATAACACTTTCTCTCAGGAAGGAAGAGTTTCACAAGCTCGCAAATTTCATAAGTCTTTTTTTATTGTCGAAAGAAATAAAAAGGATTTTTTTTCCATTTCAGCTCTAAAACTGGTTTCTGGTGACTACCGTCCCACTTCATAATAAATCCTTTTTTTTCACGGGAGAAGAAAAATACGTTTTCCAAACTTCGCCGAACTACAGACAGAACTGCAGGGTAGTGCCCCCTCTTCCTCCAGGGAAGCACCAGGCACGCATGCATGCACCCCACTCCACACCTTTCTCCACGAAGGCCCCCTTCTCCCTAGGGAACCCACACGGGTTTTTAAAAACTCGCGAAAACCAAGCGCCGCCCGGGGCCGCGCTTCCCCGTCACAGCCCACCGCCCAGGACGAAGCGGTCGCCGCACCATTGCGGACCCATCCCACAGCAACGGCTCGGCGCCGGCCCACACGGCGGCAGGCGGGACGCACGGGCCTCGGCAGCGGGAGGAGGCCGGCAGGACCCGCGGAGGGAGGCCAGGGAAGCCGCCGGAGGCTTCCCGCCATCACCGCCGCCGCCTCAGCGCTGGGGCGGGAGGACCACCCCCCCCGCGGCCGTTACCGCCAACGGACGGCGGCGCGAGACCGCCGGCCCCCTCCAGCAGAAGACCCCGCGGCGACAGCGAGCACCCACCTGCCCCGCACCGCCGGGCCGCCGATGGAGGCGGACGGTACCCTGGATAACTCGTCCGGCGGGAAACTGCCCCCACGTGCCGCTTTGCGCCTGTAGCGTGGCGGGGGGGGGAGCAGTGCGGGTGGCTTACGGTGCCGCCTTGCCTGTTTCCGCCCGGGCAGTAGTGGCGTTGGCACCGGCAGGAAGCGAAGTCGGGGCCGAGGCCTGACGCCGTCTCCGTGGCAACCGGCGGCGCTCCGGAGCTGCGAGGCTGCCGCCGGGCTCAGTAAGTAGCGGCCCCGGCCGCCCTCCAGCGCTCGCTCCCGGCCCGGGGCGAGCGGGAACATCTTTTCACCCCCACTTTCCCCTCAGAGATTCCGTCTCCAGGTGCGAGAAGACACCGGGGTCCTCCTTCCCTCGCTACGCGGTAGTGCGGGCCGCCCCACACCCCCTCTCCCCTCAGGGACTCCACCTCCAGGTGGGGGAAGACCCGGGACCACCGGGTCCATTTTGCCTTCCCTCGTTGCAGGCCTCCCCCCGCCACCGCCCCGGAGGCAGAGCTTAGTTCCGACACCGCGGAACCGCGGGCCCGCCGGCACCCTGGGGATCGGCTCGGCATATGGTCGACACACGGCGTCGGGTTCTCTCTGCCCAGCTGCTCCGGGCAGCGTGTCTGAGGAGAAAACCGCGGGCATAACGGTGCCTACCCTGCCTCCTCGCCTCCCTTACAAGTTGTCCCGGCCCTGTGAGCTGAATAAGACGATGGTTTCTTTCTAGAGAGTACTTATCTGAAAGGGGAAGGAAGAATTTTCTTAATGAAAAAAATTAAGCTCAGGAAGCAGACTTTTAATGGTGTAACGATGTTTCTTCCTAAAAAAAAAAAAAAAAAAAAAAAGCTTAGGTTGGTGCTGTAGACTTCAGTTTTTGAATTTCAGTCAATCCTAGTTAGCAAAATCCCTAAATATTAGTCTAGACAAACTCAGTTCACTTTATACCTTTAAATGTTTAGCATACTTCTTTTGACAATATTTTTATGCAACATGTTTGAATTAAAGCAACTTTTTGTCATTTTTCATACCCTTTGAACTGTTTAAGTAGAGCAACAGCCAGGCTATACAGACATTGGTGGGAAAAACTGGGAGTGTTGTTCCTGGAATGTTGCTCCCATTAACCATCAGTGCAGGAAGAGTGTGGCACAATCGGGGCTGAACAATAAACATGGAGGGTTTATTTAAATTTTAACATGGACGGTAAAGAAGCAATAGACTTTCTGGGTAGGTGAGAAAAACATTTAATCTACAAAACTACTCAAGACCTGTGCGTCACTCTAGTTTTTGTCTATCCTGGTCATCAATGTCACTACAAAATAGGCAGTAGGTTAGTATTTTGCCATTTTCTGCACTTCTGTAGGTGAAGTCAAATTTGTAACATGAGTGTCCATTGTTGTCAAAAGGGAGAGAGACTTGTCTTTGCACTTGGGCAAAGTGGAACAATACAGCTCTCTCTGTCAATGCGGTGTTAACTTCTGCAGCATCAGTGTAATTATATATTTCACTGAAATCATTGAATTATAGATGAGATGTACCAAGTGTGAGCTAATTTACGCAGTTCCTTTTGAAATTAGAATTTACCTCTCAGGCAAAGGTTTCAGTATGATTGCATGAGTTACCTTCTTCATTTTGGCTTGTAATCAGCCCACATATAACTTGGGATGGCCAACAGTACTTAATGTATTCCTCTCAGCCATTGATTGGGGCTGATATGTGGACAAGTACTGTTGTTGTGAAGCGGGGGGGGGAATTAAAATGAAAGTTGTAAAAGATGCGATGATGTCTTAGAGATTGGTTACTACACCTGTGCTTTTACCACAAATGGTTAATATCCTCTTACAGACTGGATACATTTACAATATCCATTTTTATCCTTTATGCCCAAAATTCTTAAATGCTGCATATAGAGTTTTTCCATTTTAACACGTTACAGGATTGGTGCCTGAAGCCAGGTCGTAATGTAGTTTAAACTTGGAGTTATTTGAGATTGTGAGCATTTGTATCCGATAGTATAATTATCTGTAATTAGTTGTTCAATATAAAATTAAATATTAAGTGTTAAGGAATTATCTCTGAAGTCAGTGGAACAATTTTGGAGGTGAAACACTCATTCTTTTCTGTGCCTGATCAGCAGTTGTGCGAAAGTAAAAGAAAACAGGCCGTTTAATATAATGGTTTGGTGTTCCTGGGCTGCAAAATGCATAAACTATGAAATAAAATCACTGCAGGATTATCTGTCCTTGTCTGGTATTATAATCTTTGTGTCTCCGTTTCTCTTTTAATTTTAATCTATCCAGTTTCAGAAGCCACAATGTTATATTTGGGTTAGTCTTAGCTAATAATACTCTGTCTGGTCGTAATGACTTTTGAAGATGTTGATCAATCCCAAGCCAATTTGATATCTTTCATCTTTAGAGGTATCAAAATTAAGTTAGTTCAAGATTTGTTAAAATTAAATGGGTATGTAGGGGAGAGATAGCAGGGCAAAACAGACTGAACTGAAATGCTACCTATTGCTTTTGGCAGCTACTGGCTAGTAAGTCAGCATATAGTTCAAACTAGCCATAGGTTTTGCTGCTTTTTCCCCTTCTGACAGCAAAACAAAAGTAGGTAAGTGACACGGCAAGTGTGAGGAACCTACCATGAAAGTGTGGAGACAGACAATGAAGTCATGGAGAAGATCTGGGACTGTTGTCCCAGAATGGGAGGTAGGATTATACTTCTGTAGACAATTGGTATTTTTCAAAGTGTTGTTCAGAGTAGTAAAGCTTTTTTGGCTTTTTTTGTTTGTATTGGTTTTATATTGCTATATAGATGTACAAAAGAGAGATGCACAGGTTATATAAAAATCAGAAGGCAAGTCTTTCTAAGATTACTTAGCATCTAGAATATTCAAAATATTTGAGAAATTACAATTTTTGCAAGTACCTTTTTCTAGTTGGAAAGGCAAAGTTATTTAGTATAATTCCTATCTGGACAAATAGGTTTGTTAAACTTCAGCATACACTGTAGTGCCCTTCTTGATACAAAGCACTATACCTGAATTGATCTGTTATCTCACTTGTTTATTTAATTAATGGTTTTCTGAAAGCATAGTCTTCTCTGCTTTCTAGTTTGACTTGTAACTGAGAAGAAATAGGATTCATGGGAATAAAGCCCGAAGAACGGACTGATCACCTAGTCTGAATTTTTATGAATTACAGGACTGTTCTGAGTCCAGTATGTTCTGCCTGATTGTCAATATTAAAAGATGGAAAATTCCTCACTTGTGAGAAGGCTGCTTCAACAGCTAATCATCCTACTGTTAAAAATTGTCCCTAATTCTAAACTTGAATTTGCCTGGCTTCTATTTCCAGCCATCAATTCTTCTTATACCTTTTGCCTTAAACTGTGGTGTTTTAGCATACTGACATAAACAAGCACTGAATATTTATTTGGGTTTGATAAATTTAAGAGATTGAGCATGTTTAAGTCACGCACAGATAGATATTTTGTCTTAAATGGTTTTTGTAGTTGTTCTTCTTTCATTTTTCTAAATTTTTAATGTGGCAATTTATAARAGTAATTAATTAATTAATCTGGCAATTAATAATACAATATTTCATTATGGAGTCTCACCAATACTCCTTCTGGCGTA
Source organism: Oceanodroma leucorhoa (assembly GCA_030449065.1). Lineage (NCBI taxonomy): Eukaryota > Metazoa > Chordata > Aves > Procellariiformes > Oceanodroma > Oceanodroma leucorhoa. Next base: position 5,129,751 of record JASVER010000028.1, read on the forward strand.
CTGTTTTCATTCTGACTTTTTATGTCGGTACAGTGAGAAGACTTTTTTTCAAATGAAGTTTTCTGTCAGAGCTATAGTAGGCAGCTGACTCAAAAGAATGGTGTAAGTGAAAATTCTAAATTCTGTCTCCTGGGAACAATTTTTATCTGTGAAAAATAAAATAAATTGTTCAACTTCGAACAATGTTTGGCTTCTTTTTTAATCTAGATATTAAAAATCCTTGGAAGATACAGGATTATTTAAAACTGATTAATGTTTTGGGGTTTGGGGTTTTTTTAATTTTTTTAAGAGAAAGGTGTCAGAGATCTGGATGTTAAGTTCTTCCAGGATTTGTTTTAATTGGGTCAGATTTGTCAACAGTAAAAAGAAAAACAAAGTTTTGTCTCCCATGAGATGTGGATATGATAGACTAAATGTCATAATGATGTGAACAAATGAGATGTAACATGCACTGAAAATATATGTTTTCCATTAAATTCCCACAAAAATGATTGAAAATGTCTTGGGAATTATTTAAGCAATTTACAATATTGTTTAAAAAGGTACATCTGGGCACACTGAGTACAGTCTTTTGTCGTTCATTAGCAAGGTATTTAATGAGGGTTTTTTTAAGTGATAGATAGTTAAGGTAACAGACAAGTGACAGATTGTTTGTCTTTAACGATTTCCCTATTTCAGGCCCATTACAAAGCAATTAGAAATCTGACAGCATTTTTACTCTGCATTACTGATCATCTAAAGTGATGAGAAATGAGAGGTGATGAATATTAATTGTATATTTTCATATAATTATCATAAATTATTACCTTGTCTAGTGTGCTGCAGGTGGAGTAAAATCAATGGATGAAAATTCAGTCAAATATGATAATTTGAAATATTTAATGACTTAGTTTCTGTCTTTAAAGTGCAGTGTCAATCAGTCTAAACCAGGCATAGATTAACTGAGGAAAAGACAAAGATACTCATACCTTTCCTCGCTTTGCTAGCACTGATCAGCATGGCATTTACTTTTGTGCCTTGTGACAAATTATTTATATCTCTTCTGTGGCCTTCCACATTTACACTGGAGTTATATCTATGCCTGTACAACTTTTCTCCATAAATATTTACTTCATGTTTGAACATTAAAACGATATTAAAAGCCATGCACTTGGCTGAACCAAGAACCAGCTATTCTCACCTTTTTTCACCCACTTGGTATATATATGCATGGCAATGTATCACTTATTTGCATTGTGCTTTTATTCTCAGGTGACCTCTGCCTCTACCAAAAATGAGGAGTATTCATATGACTTCTTTGTTTAAAGTATGGACCTTTATTCGAATTTTGTTCTGAAGATGCAGTCATCAATAATAAACATCCATAATAAACAGATGTTACAGAATCTTACTTGGTTCCACACTTTAAGTAGTAAGTCTTCATGACACTTATATCATTGGTCTGGAAAGTTCAAAGGATATCATCAGTTCCTTGTCAGACAGGGAGAAGGAGGCACAAAGATTGAAATGTCAAAGTAACAATGAATTTTGGTGTTATATTTTGGAATATGAAACCTCTATAACTTACAGTACTTATCTTTATAATGCATCTCCTATGTTCAGAGCAGACTTCATTTACAGTTAGTGGAAAAACCACAAAAGCAGGTCACAGATGCTCCAAATCAGGTATCTAGGAAGTGTGGCTAGTGTTTGTGTTTCTCCTGGAAAATTTTGGTTGATATGACTTACTCAATATCACTTTAGAATTTTAAGACAAAGACAAGAATGGTATCCAATTTATCTGGGCCAGCAGACCTTAGCCATGAGACAATTCTCTCTTCTCCTGCATTTCCCTGCACATTTCTGGCTCAGAGAAGTGAGTGAATTGGAGGRAACATAAAAACAAATTATTATGTCACTAAGTATCAGAATCCATGTACTTAAAGTCAAATAAAAACTGCATGTGCAAATTTATATTTTTACTTGATTTTCAGTGCTTGACTTTGCAAATGATAATTTAAACAACCTGCTTTTGAAAACACACATTAGCATTATTAAAATGACATTTGAGCTTCTGAAATTGCTGTGTTAGTAAGAAAGAATAGGGAATGAAGTGCTTTCTCATGGTGGCAAACCTCACAACAAGCTACTGTCTTAATTTGGTTTGGTCTATGAGCACAAGAACTTAGGAGCAATATGTAGTTACTAGGACACTACTGTTTGAAATTAAGGGTCTCGTTCACCAATAAACTAACATTACTTGGTTACACTTTGTCAGTATATTCTAATTCCCATTTTCATCATAATGGGATTTCCTTTGAGACATTGTCATGCTATAAAAAGCCTCATTCCCATACTGATTGGCTGCAAATGATAAAGGTAGCATGACTATGCCAGTACCACAATGTCCTTACTGCTGAGGCCTCATGGTCATTTTAATGAATCTTATTTATGCTGTATGTAGTCAAGGTCCAACTTTGTTCAAGTTTATATTAGACATACGTAAAAATCAACTTTGTTTTTTTTCCAGTTATGTGCCAGTACATTATATAGTAAATGTTTTCATATGTTGTCATTTCAATCCCAGTTCTGTCATGTAGGCTCAGTAGAATTAATTAATAAAGAACTGCATCATGCTCTGTGAGATTCTAAGAAAGGAATACTTCTCTGTGATACACATTGTTCTCARTATCCCTCTGCAACTCTGAAAGAGTGCTATTTTATGGCTTTCCTTTTTTCATGTCTGTCGTAGAAGACAGGACAGTTTTAATACCCATCCACTCTCTCAGTATTAAAATTGCAGTTATGCCTGGATTGCATGTGGATTTTTCAAACAAAAGGACCTCTTTTCCTCCTGTCCCTCTTGTACATATGTTCACATTCTGCACAGTCACATGCTGCTAACCATGTGTCCAAAGCCACATGTTATGTCATATTTCTTCTTTTTTAAATTCCTGTAGTGAAAAGACTGAATGACTCCTTTTGTTGACATACCTTGATCTTTATTCTGATATAGTTAAACCAAATATTCAGATGTTTGAAAACCCTTGTCAGAAACAGGCATGTTTAATGTCACATTGGTTACTTGCTAATGCAAACTGCAATATACACAAAAGCAACGGAGCAACAACTGTGCTGTCTATAGAGCTCGCAAACATGACAGATCGACATCATTTCACAGTTTATGTTAAAACYAGCTTCTTGAGAAAGGTAATTATAAAATGAAATATTTAGTTCTGGTATTTAGATTATTCGTTTTATTTTAATTGGCTTTTTCCAAGATAATTGGATATGTTTCCACATGTTTGTTGAAGAGGAGCACTGGGCTAATTGGCTTTTTGCTTATTTTCTTTAGAGATACAGTTTATAATTTATCATATCTTTGCTTAACGTTTTTCCATTATCTGGATTCTTTTAAAGACTAAAGTACTTTCCAAGCGTGGCAACAAGTAGTAAAATGCCTTGTAGCATTACAGGAAAGAATATAGTTGCTGTACTTGAAGTACCATTTCATTATATATTCCTATATTACATATATTTTTCAGTCTTAGCTTAAGCAAAACTCCTGTTGTCTTTTCAGTTTGAACTGAAAGGTGTAGTCTGAAGATACAGCTATGCTGATCTAATGACTAGTTGCCACTGAAAGTGGTAAAATTCTTCTGCAATTCCTTTTTTACCCACTTCAGTCATGTACTCTTGYGGCCCTTGCATTAGCACTGCCATTCATGTGACCACACAGTGAAATAATTCCTGGAGATACACGAGGAAAAGTCTAATTCTGCCAAAAAATGTATAATTTTCTGCTGATTTAGCTCCACTGAACAGATTTGTCATGCGTCAGTGTCAGCACAGATAAGGTGGCTGGAGAACTTGTCCAGGACAAGGAGAAGAGATGGAAGAGGGGAGCAAATCTGCCCATTTTGACGTTACCTAGCCATTAGATCACAGTATTTTATCATCAAATTGCATTGAGCTAGACTGAGTAAAATTAATAAAAGTAAGCACATGGTAAATAAAGCTGTTTTGAGAAAATGCATATCACCAATGAATGTTTGAAGTTTAAGATACATAGAAGAGGAATAGTACTCAGTCACAGAAGATCAATCCAGTCAAATGGAAATAGATGTTAATGAATAAAATTTGCATTTCTTTCTGATTTTTGTAACTGGTACTGAGATTCATCTAGTTTAACATTAAAATTATATTTCAGCAATATAATTGGCTTTTTTTGGCTCATAAAATTACTTGATTCTACATTATTACCTTACTGTTACCTTAATGTTTATTGGGGGGGGCATTGTCCATTGATATTTCAGGAAAGTTCGGGGCCCATTGTGCTAGACACTGTACAGACATATCGTTAAAAAAAATCCTACTACCAAAAAAATTGCCGAATCTATTTAACAAAAGATCTAGACGAAAGAGTAATTCAAGTAATTTGGGAGGGCAGTAAAAGAGCAACTTATTTTGCATAACTAGTCAAATGGATCAGTTTGTACGATTAAAAGGTTTTGTTGCTGTTTTCAATGAAGGGAATGTTTAGTTTGTCCTGGGGATTTGTAGGACATGGTGGTATGTCTGCCTTTTGTAGACTGTGAAAATGATAATATATACTTCAAACACAAACGTTTGTTTAAGAAATGCACAACAGGGCTTCAATCCTGCAAAGCAGCATATATACTTCTATTTGCACTGAAGTAATAGACACATTGACGTACTTTATATTAAACAACTCTGTAAGTATTTGCAGGAATTGGCTCTTAAACTGTAAAGGCCAGCTTCAGATTTGCTTTAGCGTTTACTGCTACTGTTAGTTTTGCTGGTAACTGTGATTGCTAAGCTGTTACAGGTATCAACCCATAAACTCTTATCTCTGAAAAATAGTACGGCTGACTGTGTAAATTGTACGTTGTTTCTTTTCATTAAAATAAAACATATATTCAAATGTTGATCTTTATACAATATTAAAGCAAGCACTCACTTTAAGAGCTTACTTCGTAAGTTTTTGTCAGCATAGCTTCTGCAGTAACACTGAAAATGAAAGATTCCTGCTCACAAGTAACTTGCGTATCAGATGGCAGATCTCATGGATAAGAAAGTGTAATTTAAGGGTTTCTCAGCTGACCACCAGTCTGTCTCAATCGATGATAGGTGAAATATTAGACTGTATGTATGTCCAAAAGCCAGTGATCCATTTTAGGTTTATGTAAATTCTGACCCAGATTCAGGTCATTTTATTTCAAGGTCTATCACATACTTCTTTTGCCTAAATTAAAAAAAAAAAGAACCCTTCCTGTTAAAAGGAATAAAATAATTACAAAGCTCCTGAGTTCTTGGTGATGTCTTTGTAGAAACAACTTCTGAAACACAATAGTTGTCCCATTCTAATAGGGGTAGAGGAGATAGAGGGCAGCAGGGAGAAGACGAGAAGAGGTGGTTTTATTGAAAATCTGTATGACTTTATTTCCGGTGTTTCTGATTTTATTATATATACAGATAATCAGATTTATCTATGCCCACAGAGAATGTATTTTCTCTATTTATAGCCTCCAAATTTCCCTTTCAATTCCAAATCTTGCTACTCCAGAAAGGAGCAATATGCAACGTATACATGCATCCAAATGAAACTCTGTCTAAAACCCATCATGTTCTCACGAGCTGTAGAGAATATTATGATACAAGATTGGTTTGATTTTCTAATCACTATCTAATCATCAGTCTTAACTATTAACGAAAAGCTTATGCTTTCATTTTGGTTACAATCTTTTGTACTTCTAAACAGGAAATGGCGAGCAACAGAAGTCTAATAAGTGCTCAGGAAAAATGCCATATGGCATGTGCATTATCTCAAAAATACAATGAGCTCTTAACTTTGCAAATGTCTTCATGCCACATGGATGCACAACCTACATTAGCAAAAAATGTGTGAGTAAAGCCATGGCAACTTTTCACTCATGTCATTTGTCAAAGATGTTTAATTTGCTGCTGTGTGATAAGTTGTAAAAATATAATTGAGTAAATATTTTCTTAGCATCCRTCTCAGACTAAAGATGAAGAGAAGTAAAACATTTAAAATATTTTTATACTTTCTCTGTATAGTATACTCCCAGTTTCACTCAGGTAAGGGGAAAAATGTCTCAAAAGATAGGTTGAYTTTCAACTTTTGTCTTTATTTAAAATTTTAGTCCCTTCAGTGTTTGTGAATCCTTCATTCTGGATCCATCTGCAGCTGACTTAGTGGTCCTGGAATCTGTAAAATAATTTTCTTTGTTTTCTCATGTTTCTTTGGCTCTTTAGATACCAGTTCTTCCTCTTCACTCAGACAGCAAACTGGAATGCCGAGTCATGGTGTTAGTAATTGATTTCAGTCAGGACGGTTGACGATATTTTTGTACCAAAGAAAGTATAAAAATGTTTAGAAGTGACGAGATACTGCATGTACTCACTGAAGGGAAGAGATCCATCCCACTGTGTCCGGGAAGCCCTGGCCAGGGCGCAGCGAGGTGGGCGGCTCCCCGCGGGTCGGGGGGCTGGGGGCCGGGCTGACAGCCAGGCTGCAGGGCAGGGCCTTCGCCCGCAGGGCCCGGCCGGGAKGGCAGCCGGGCACGGCCAGGGCCCGGGTCACCAGGCAAGCCCGGGGTGACGAGGCAGGGCCGAGGTGGAGCCAGGAAGAGCAGTCAGTACGCCGGGCTCAGGACCCGCTCTGGCGTCAGGGTCGGACGCAGCCTGTGGCGGCCAGGCCCCGCCGGGAAGTCACCCGAGGGCCTGGGTGCAGATCAGCGGGGCCCGTGGCCGGGCACAGGTACAGGCATGGCTGCCCCACGGGTGGGGCCGCACCTCGSGCAAGGCCGGGCAGAGAGCTTCAGCTTCAAGGCAGCTCCCGCAGAAGGGGGCCAGCCTGGGCTGAGGCCGCCCTGCCGAGCTGTCTGGCAGCTCCCCACAGGCACCAGAGGAAGGAGGGGCAGCCCTCAGCTGCGGATCTCCGAGCTGGCCCTGAGCCCGGCAGCCACATCCCCAGGAGGGGGATGCAGTCGGGGCCCTTGCAGCCGTTTCAGATCCCAAGGTGCTGCTACCCTTTTTTCTCCGCTTCACAGAAAGGCATGGGAGCAGATGGTAGCCACTTTAACTCTGCAAGTATAAGTGATACCTAAGTTTCAAACTTTTACAGCTTTTTATTTACCTTGTTATCTACCTAACTAGTAAAACTGTGCTATGATGACTTAATTACCAATTTCTTTATGAGCACTTATTTTGSTCAAGGAAATGTATGTTCTACGTTTTCATGCTGATTTCTTTTCCGAAGTGTGGCAGCGGCATTCCTCAGGCATCGAGTAGGTTTTGTCTGTTCCAGGCACTGAGAGACAAGCCCGTTTCTCTGGCATTTGGGGTGAGACAGAAGAGGCGTATATTGAGCGCTGTCTAGTTTCTTGGCTAAGTAAGATGAGATAGTAATGCCATCAGATTATTGCGATATTCAAAAAGGATTGTTTAAACATTTTCTTCTGCGTTAGGCACCAGTTGCCTAACTGAGCAGTATAGTTTCTTTTCTTCTCTTTGGAGTACTGAAGAAAAATCTTTCATGGCCAGAGGTCTGTGGGATGCCAGGGTTTCAGTGGGGAAGTGACAGAGAAAGGAGAAGCAGTTTTTTTCTATTCATCAACTCAGAGATCCAGGATAAAATTTTCATTCAAGCCTTTGGCAAAATTCCCAACAATTTTAGKGAGACATGAGTTTCACACACAGCCTGTACTTGTTAGGTTATTACTCAGGGTGTACTCATTTAGAATAGATTGTAATTTTGCGATAGACTGTAATTGGAAAGAGTATTAGGAGAAAAGGGAAAGATTTGGCTTTCCTAATAAAAGGAAAACGATCATCACTTTTTCTTTCCAACTGCTGTATGAGTTGAGAACAGTTGAGTTACTTGGCAGGTGGAAGGTTTGCCGCATTATTTGCTGAAGAAGGTCCTTCCCAAAGTGGTACAGATTATGTGTGTAAATCTGCCCTTTGTTGGGTGAATTATTGTGAAGGCAGTTTACCAAACAAATTTACTGAACTATTAGGCTTTGTTTTTTATCATGTAGATGATGCATAGTGTGGGCTTCCTGTATAATAAAATTAAATTTAGAATTTTCACAAGTCTTATGATGATGTTAATGCAGGCCTGTACCAGAAAATAATACATTCAGGACCATAATACATGAAACATCATGTTCTCATCTGTCAATATAAAGATATATTAATATGGTTATCTGGAGCATACATGCATGTAGTGCAACAATAACGTAAGTGCAAACAAATATGAAACATATATGATGGCTGGAGAAAAATACTTTTAACAATGCAAGCAAATAATGAATAAATATAAGATTTGATTAACTCCTCCATTGTGGTTAAAATCTGATATTGCCATTATTTTAATTTTTAATAGCTTTGGTAGATAAATAAAATACCTTCACCATGCAGATAATGCTTTTCTTGAGAAATCCAACATGAAGTGCATGTACAAAAATAAAAAGGTAAATTTAAATAGGAGAATATTAAAATAAATCACTATATCTTTTGAACAACTACTGAAAAAAATAAAGCAAAGAATAGATGCTTGTCAAATATGCAGTATAAATAAATAATTTAGGTGAAAATGGATGACTAGGTATAACAAAGAGACGACCAAATAATGAAGGGCTAAAGGGTGGTTGTTACATTTGATGTACTTCATTGTATATTGTAAGTAATTGCTATCCATAAAAAATTCCATGGCTTCTGTATAAGAAAAAGAGACAATTTGACAGGCAACACTAGTAGTAAGCGACAGCAAGTACAAATCCTTGGCAGCTGTCATTATCCTGCTGTTGAATTCACATCCAAAACTGTGTGATAACTTTGACCTGTATAGCTGTTACTGAACCAATGTCTGTTAAAGTAACTATATTTTTCACTTATGGGAAAAAATATTATCTGTGTGCAGATTTACGTCTTAGAAAACTATATGGACTATTTACTTTTCTTTAGTATACTGTTGTTTTCTATGTAAAGAAGAAATATGGAGAAATGTGCTTTAGTTAGACAATAATGAATAATTAGAAAATTGCACTAGAGTAATAGAATAAAAATTTTTATCTGATGTAGCKAAACAATTTCAGCATGTAGAATTAACTGAAAGTAAAAGTTCCTTTTGCAATAATTACAAAAAGATTTCAGTGCTTTGGCCATGAATAAACAGCAGTTTAATTGTTTTTAAATGGGAGAAAAGTTGTTAGGGCTCTTTAGGTTTTTAGTTTTTTTCGTTTCTTTTCACGTTTAAATTTCTGGTTTCAAAATTTTTTCTCTCTGTATCTCTATCTGGACATCTTTACTTGTGCCATGAAAATAGGATCACAACATTTTGGTGTTAGCAGCTAGCAAAATCTACCATTGACTAAGAAGAAATTTTTCTTTAATATAGACTACCAAGCTGTTTGTCCTGACTAGTGAATGCCGTTTCACATTGGCTGTTTCATGAGGTTTCCACATATTAGGACTTCCATTTTATGGCGTTCAATCTCCAGAAGGATGGGCACCAGGGTTACATCTAAATTTGACTTTTCTCAAAGTATAAAACAGCTCAGCAGTGCAAGAGTAAGATTACTCTTGATAATTGCATGCTTGCCTTTTCTGTTTGAAACCACCTCAGTTAACGAATTGGAGGGTATGCACAAATACCCTAAGGTTTACATACACCGTACATATAAATAGCTGTTATGATGGTGGGAAATTTTAAGAAAAATCTGGACAAGGACTGGAGAACAATAATAGTAGTAGTCCTGTAGGTATTTTCCTTGTATAGTGTAATTTAGTGACAGGAGATTTCGTAGGTAATAGTAGCCCTTTGCTACACCAGACCACTTACATAATGGTTTACTTGTCATGTAAACAAGATAATTCCTAGTTAATACTAACAGTACTGTTAATATTCCATCAAAATAGTTCATGAGTAGTAAATAAGGATGTTATCTGCTAAAAAAGGAAGCTATCTACAGAATTAATAATGGCAGTTAATAGATGTTTATTGTTTAAAGAAATTTGTTTCTGGTTTTGTAGTTATGTTCTGCTCTTGAAGTGGGTAACAAAACGGTCTTTTAAGAAAAAGAGTATTTACAAAAAATAATGTCCTCTTGCTGTCACTAGTCAGAATTCAAAACATAGCATAATGTGTTCAGACTCATAATACTAAAAAGAGTTTTCTTTGATTGCACTCCAATATTTAGTATTCCTGTGATAGTATATTAGTTTAAGGATTACCTAGGTAAACATCCTGCAATCCATGTGGATTTTGAAGTTCACATTTTTTGTGACATCATTTTTGTAATTTATAATGGGAATATTCTGACACAAGAATTATTTGAATATGAAAGAAGAATGAGGGCCTGATCTTATCCTATTCCTTTCTTGCTTATTCTTCATCTTTGATACTGCTGTTGGCACAGTTACATTAGTGCTGATTTGGATCTTCCAAAGGCTGGATAAAATTAAATTGTGTGATCTTCACATGGGTGAATATTCCATCCACACTTCTGGCCTACGGTATAAAGTAATTTTGTGCCATTAATGGTAGCCTCAAATTGAAAGTTGGAGGCTTTTGTTCTCATTATTTTAAATGTTTTTATGCAAATAAAACCTTTATTTTAGCTTTATGAGCTAATTTAATGTTCATTTTGTGTGAAGGAAGGCTAGCAGAGACTCAGTGGTATTGTAATATAGTATAGCTGAAATACYTACTGTACTTCGCCATAATCCTGTCCTACAGCACTTTATACAATTCCCATTCTGATCCTAGCTTGTGCAAAGATTAATTGAGCTGAATTCTGAAATAATTTTATAGTTTGCAGAAATAAGAATCAAGATGAAACTATTAACACAGTTTCATAAGGTGTTTTCCAAATTTAGTTTGTTGTAGGCTTTTCTGAACTCCTTACAATCGATCATTACTAATTTAAAGTAGTTGAAAGACCAGAGCATAAAATTTTAACTATATTTATCATATTTCTATTTCAGAAAAAGTCTCCCTCTCTATGCAAAAATAGCTGTTAAAATATTGAATGGAAGCAAAGCTCTAGACAACTTCTGTTTGCCCGTAACATTTGCCTGCAATCAGCAATGGTATCAAGAAGGTCAAGGCTTCAAGATTGTTCTACATATCAAACAAAATCAGTTCAGAGCTGTGATGGAGTCTCAGACATATAGACAGCTACAAATCAAGCAGTACAGACAATTTCTGTCTTATATCACTATCCAAGAGAAACAGAGCTGAAGGTGTTCCYAGAGGTCAACTAAGGTAATCAAAGCTCTTCTCTGTTGCTTTTAATCATGACTGCTGCAGTTCAGTCACCTTGTAATGATGATTCAGTTGATATCCTAAAACAGACCTTGCTAATTTTTATTCAGATTTCTTGACCTAAACATTTCTCAGAGTATATCCTTTTTAAAACCATATTGATTTCATCAAACATTTCTGAAAGACAAATAAAATGACAATAAACCAGGCATCCCAGTTTGCTTTACAATTTTTTCATAGACTTAATGGTAGGTAGGTAATATCCATCAAGTTTACCCTCTGTAAAGAAGAATGTGATTCTCCATAATTAATCCAAAATGAATTGATTCTGTCTGTCTGGAAAATCCAAGAGAACAATTGTACCATGAAGATGATTAAAGTGGAGATATAAAGGTGATTAAAGTGAAGACCTGGTGRACAAAAGTGTATTTTAGTGTGTTTAATTTAGATCTCCTCATCAAAATCTTTTTGTTGTTAGTGTCTTCTATTTAGAGTAGGTAAGTTGTAAACTGAGACAAACCTAGATGATTATAGTTATCATGGTATCCTCTCATTTGTGTGCAGACGTGACCTCAAATGGGATACAAATGGCTCTTAAATTTCTTTTTTGTAAATGTTTTCTGAAAGTGCTTTATCCAAAACCATTAAAATATTTGTAATTGCTAATTTTGTATGATAAGACTTATATTTTAATATACTTGTCCCCTGGTGTATGAAAGTCTTAGACTCTAAAACCAAAAGGAATATACATAGTTACTTTTTAAGGGGGCTACATTCTGGCTTTCTTATTTATACGGTTTAGTACTCAACACTGAAGTAGGTACGCTGATTTAATAGCATGACTTGCTTTAGAAATGCTAAAAAGAATACGAAAAAGCTAGGATTCTTATATGATCATTTTGTCATTCAAGAAATGTGGAAACTGTAAAATACGTGGGATTACCTACATGCCATTATGGTTTAAGTGAAGTATCAGTTCAGTGCTAACTGAAAAGAATGGAAAATTTTCCAAGGTTTTTCATGGGAGAGAAATTCAAATCTTAGGCCTCAAAGCAGTTTTTGAGTTCTGCATGGGAACCTCTTGTTGCAGACTGGGACGGAGACCGTATGTCACAAGTGTTCTTGCTGAAGTATGACATTTTGTTATAAATTTGCTCCCTGCCCCCTCTTTTTTTTGTCTTTTAAAAATAGTCTTACTGTGGTATTATTCAGAAGTTGTCTGTGGTATGAACATTTAAAAATAGTATTATGATTTTTTTTAATTGAGTATTAGTTTGTTTAATTTTATTCTGGCAGCTGCATTGAATATATTTTGCTATCTGGGAAACAGAAACAATTAACAATAAGCCCCACTCTGCAGTCGCTGTACAGGCATAATTGCTGTCAATTTGATTGAAATTTTGCCTGAGAAAAGACAGTCATCAGTTCTTACTTTTTAAACTAGAAGCAAGAATCTACACAGTATGCACTGAAAGCACTCTTTAATTACAAGTTTTCTCAGAATCAACAAAATTTTTTTCTATATTTATTTGTGCTGATAGATTTTGAAAAATAATTTTCTTATGAAAATCTTAAGATATTGCATAAAAGGACTGGGTAGTGGAATTAAGCAAYTGCTTTCCAAGTATTCTAGAAGTTCTGAATAAATTCAGTTTGGGATAGATTAAGTCTCTTTTTATTATAACAGTCCAATTTTCTATATTTATRACTTAGGTGCTGCGTACTAAATTCTTATACTGTGAAGAATTTTAATAAGCATACGTTCAACCTGTCTTTTCAAAAAAGTATTATAAGAGATCTAAAAAACAAAAAAAAGAAAAGAAAAATATCTTGGATTGTTTCGTTAATATCCTAAATTGGATTTTTTTCAACAGAATTAACTGYTCTCTGTTTCAAAACTCTGGCACGTCCAGAGGGCATTTGAAGTATCCAAAGTTATTAAACAGCAGCCAAATGTAATCAAAGTCATAGCTTACAAAAATGGCACAAGAAAGATCTTTGCTGAAGTTTCTGTGTCCTTAATTAAGCCAGTAACCTCTAATAGAAGTTTTCTTGCATGAATAAAGTTTATTTGTAGCTTTTGCTTCAAACCCTAACATAAATCCTTTTTTCCTTTAAAATAAGCTTACATGAAACTTTTCTTCCTTTGTACATTATTCCTAAAATGTGTGACTTGTTAAAAATTCTTATAAATGCTAAGTGAAATAAGTTACAGCATAACGTGCAATATTATTTGACTTTAAAAGGCAAGAGCACAATACTTTTAAACCAATCTTTTTAAGGTTATGTGTTTTTCTCATCTTGTTATCCTATGATTTCTAGTAATAATCACTAAAATGCTAAGTGACTTGTAGTGCAGTTACTATGATTGGTAAATTAGTTGAGAGTGATTTTTTTATTTCCAATTTTATTTTTTCTGGCTAAATATTGATCATAAAATAAATATGTTCGTAATCAGTATTCCTTACCTCTTGCATTCATTTAGCTGCTGGAGGAGTGCTCTGAAAAGCTGAATCTGAACATGGCTGCACGATGAGTGTTCTTGGCAGACGGCACTGAAGCACTAGAACCTAAAGACATACCCCATGATGCCGACGTTTATATTTCAACTGGAGAGACCTTTTTATAGCCATTCAAAAAAAAAGGTAAAAAACCAAAACCAAAACTGAGAACCCCCAGCAAATGGCTTAAGGGGTGCAATTAAAAATTATTTTCATCCTGTCTTTTTGCATGGTTTAACAAAACTAATGTTTACTCATTTACAGCTCAGTAAGAGGATAATGTGCTTAATGAAAGAAAAATCTACTGACAGCCACGTTTATTGCCCTTCATTAGCATTGGTACTTAATTTAATATAGATCTGAATAGACATTAGGGAGCCTGCAGGAGGTTAAATGGTGAAAATGTAAAGAGATTATTGAATTTACTGTTTAGTTTCAGTGACATCAAACAGACATAATTAATTAGGCTTATTCCACTACCAAAAATAATCCAGGATGTAAGATTGGATTCATTAATGTCATTGTTTAAACATTTTTGAAAGTTTARTACAGCAATACGGAGTATCTACCTTACTATGCTTTATTAATTTTAGATTGTTTGATAAGATCATTATTAAAAATTTTCTTCTTTCCTTCTCGTTCCTTTACCAATCTGGTRATTATGTTTTATTTTTTACATGGGGGAAAAACTATTTCTGAATCCTTTACAGTTTAAATGTGAATGTAAATGTTTCTCTCTGTCATATTTTAAGAACATGAAGTACATTGTGAAGTTTCTGCAGCAAATTTGTAGTAGCATTTTATAACATTAGCTCAAGTAGGGTTCAGTATCAAATTCAAGATACCAATTGGGTATTTTATTAAACTATCAATTCAACTGGCATTTGTGATAAAGAACTTTTAATTAGTATAAGCTAATGTATAATAAAAAGCAAAATTATTATTAGGATAGTGTATGTGTAGGTAGGAATCTACAATTCCAGTRTACAATTCCAGTGAGAAAGGCAAATAAGATAAATTGTTTAACATTGTGTGAAACATTCCAATTTGTATAATCTTGTCGTAGTAAAATGTGATACGTTTTTTAAAAAGTTAGGGATAGCAAAGAAGAAAACCAAAAGACGAATCATTCAACTAGTGTGCTTATTTTATATGTATGTTGTATATATTTTATATATATATTTCATTGCACTTTTGGGCATTATTTTTATCTACTTTCTTTAGAAACAAACCTTGAGTTTTATTTTTCTACATAGTTTTTAAATAGCTTTTGTTATCTTGGGAAATATTACGAGACATACTTTAGTGTTAAATATTTCATTCTGAATTTCAAAATATTCAAATGATCTTTCGCTAATTCTTTTACAGATTGATATTACTTAGTACAAATATATTTCAAGAAGATATCTATATAGTACTTATTACTGGCTATTTGCCTAAGAAAATGACTACTACATAGCTTTCTCTATACATATAAAAATCTAATATTAATTAGTAGAGCCTTTATGGTACAAGTCCTGTAATTAAAGGTATGTTTACATATTCGTGGAGGTATTCATGAATGAAACTTATGTTAGTAAGCCTGTGTCTTACATAATCAGTTTTATATATGATAAGCTGTTGTTTATAACATAAAAATTATTCTGAGTATGATACAGGTGATCCATTCACTGGAATGGCTGTAATGAATGGCCTATATAGTCAGTAAAAGGCACAGATCTTTGTATTTCTTCTTGCAAAAGTGTATGATAAAACTGCTATTGGTACTGTATGAATCATTGAAATGATCCTATTATTGCAGTATTTTTATATGGGTACTGCTATAATTTGTTACACAATCTTCACTGGTACTCTTATTACAGTTTCTCCATGCATATGACTTGAGTGTTATGATAGATTTTCACATTCATTAAGCGACTCTTTTTTTCTTTCTCTYATTTTCCTCTTGCAAGCCAAGTTCAAAACAAAAACTTCTGTGCTTTGTCTGCATATCTTTGGCTGTGTTTCATTGTGACATGCACTGCTGTTCTTTTAGCACCAAAATGTTGGCACACATTACTGAAAATTTCACACCATCTCTTGCTGGATCAGCAAGCTTAACCTACTAAAATCTGGTGTTGTTGAATGGTTTTTGACTGATAATCAATCTTTTTGCTGCTCGACAGTTGTTGCTGGGACACAGACTAGAGCAGGTGGCAGATGTGCCTTGTCTTTTGAGAAAAGAAAGAGTAGGTGAGCTTGGGCACAGAGTAACATATTGTGTGTCCATTAAAAGGGTAAGTATAACAGGAAAAAGTCACTGCTGTAAGTAGAAAAGCCACCAATACCAGAAAATAGACCTTTTTACACCCCTGTTTACAAGTTTAATAGATCTGGAAAATGACAGTTAATAGTGTAGAATTCCATGTGCTCAAAAATCAGAACTGATGTTAAAAACATTCATAAATTCTCTGTATAACATTCCATAGTACTTTTTTTGCTTATATTTTTTATTTATACATAGTATGAATGAACAATGTATACATTTTTAAAAAGCTACAGTATATTGAAGATAGATTTGAGAGATGCATAAAGGTATAGACACTACGTATTTTATATTTTCTTCCTCTAGCCCAAGACTGGGAAGAGAGCATAGAGTAGTATGACTTGTCAGTATAAACATACTGATTGCTGCATTTGAGTCCTTAACGCACAGATAACAAGGTCAAGTCTCAGTTGCAAATCCTTTTTGCATGGGAATGGAAGATCAGTGATATACTGTAAAGCCCCAACC
Source organism: Oceanodroma leucorhoa (assembly GCA_030449065.1). Taxonomy (NCBI): domain Eukaryota; kingdom Metazoa; phylum Chordata; class Aves; order Procellariiformes; genus Oceanodroma; species Oceanodroma leucorhoa. The sequence continues at coordinate 5,146,318 of JASVER010000028.1, forward strand.
CTGCAAATATGTACAAGTGATCCCATGGAAATCAGAGAGACTTTTTACATGTGTAGTTACGCATAAATATTTGCAAGATCAGCACCTTTGTGGAAATTTGTATTTCAAGTACTGTATAAATCACAAAGTCTGTTAGAATTGTATCATCTTGTATATACTTTCATTGCTTCAAGTGATATAAATACCTGGATAAAATATAATTCCCAGTGATGTTGATGTCTTGGTTTATTTGGATTTATTCACCTTCTTATCTTTCTGAATTATTAAAATTTAAATTGAGATTTGGATTAAATTAATAAGGATTCAAACATAAGTTGTCAAATTGCATGATCGGGGATGAAAGTTSAAATCCATTGCTTCTTTTAATTTGATTCAATATTTGTAATAAATACATGTGAAATGAGGTGCCATTCCAACAGAAGTTTAGCAAACAAAAAAGCATTTAAAACATATTTTTGGGGGACTATTGTGGAACTAGTGTGTTGCAGAACTGTGCCAAAGAGTTAATGCTCTGTAGTATGTTGTTCTTCCATGTAATTTACATATGGTGATGGTCAATGGTCGTATTTAATTAACCGTTCTTTGGAAATACATGGAAGACTCTGTACTGTTTGTTTGCAGACACATATTTAGCAGTTACTGACTTTTAAAATCTATTGGATGTTCTTATTTATTCTTTTTAATACCTCCTGTTTCTCCTGTCAGCTTCTAGTGTACTCCCACACCTCTTTGCAATTGAGTTTCAGGTGTCTCCAATGTACTGCTTCATTTTTTCTTCATTAGTTACCAATTTCTTAAACTGATACTAATTTCTTTCTATTGAATTTAATTCCAGAGACATTAGCAACCTTGCCCAATAAAATAATCAATTGGCTATCACTCCTTCATAAAAAGTGTGTGCATTTTATCAGTCATGCTATTGTGGAAAACATAGCTTCTTCTAACTTCATCTTCCATTCAGTAATTTTTCAGTTTCTGTTTGCCATTTACCTTGATCTTGCTTCAGAGTTACTAAGTTGGAGACAAAGGAGTTTTGGTTGATCAATCAATTTAGACTTAGACTGAAATCCAAAACCAATTATGCTTGGGTCTGATTCACTGTACTACTGAGAGTAACATCAGTGATTTCTGCAGGAGCCTTCAGAGTAGTGAAGCTAAGCATTTATACAGATATACATGCCCGTACTTACTAGAGCTCCACTGACTATAATGGGAACTAAGATGTCTAGCTCACATATAAACAATTTACAAGTAGACACCTAATTTAGCTGTGCTGATCTTAAACTGAATCACTTCTTAAAGACAGCATTTTGGCCAAAATGCTGTTGTTGATATGCCATGCTCACGTATTTTTTGTAAGTCATACTGACAAGGATTCCTTGCATGGAGGTAGTCCACTTCGCTGGTCACATAGGCGCTTCCTCTGATTAATACATCTTATCACCCGGGTGCAGAGCGTTGTTTATGACCTACCTCCAGCTCTCATTCTGTGGATCACTATAGTAAAAGAACACTAGGTATGGAAACAATTAGTACATAAATGTTCACTTTTTTACTACTTAGCCAAAATGTCTGTACTCTTTCATTTAGAGTTATATCTGTAGGATGTATATGTTTCCAGTACTGTGTGCTAAAAGTAAAACTACAAATAATGAATAAGATTTTGTGTCTTTTATTAATGCACTGTGACAAGGAGGCCACTAGAAAAAGTAATCCGTGTTTAGTGTTCTTAATGCTGCATTTCAGGTCTGTATTTAAATGAAGAGATAAAGATTTTTTTGTTTTAATAACATTTAGATACCATGTGATCCACAAAATGAAGTAATTTACCAAGACAGATTCCAATTGACAAGAATGTGTGTGAATACATTTAAAATAGGACATCTTTTATACAAGGAGTAAGTATCAGTGAAATGTTGGATTCTTACCATTCTAGTTATTGACTGATTTGGAAGTGTTTCAATTCTAAGCAGCATTCTAAATAATATAGGGCTTTTTCTGATCAAGAAATAAAAATTAAAATTGTCACATTTTATTGTTCAGAAAAAGTGCATCTCCTCTATGAACTTGAAGTTAATACATTTTATTACAAATTTTCCTGTAATTACTATATTATATGTTATTATTTCAATGCACTTGTACTGGAATTTTGATCTGAAAAAGGAATATGCTATAAAAACTGTTCATAAAAATATGCAGAAATATGTATCTCATCATATATTACCTATCTTATAACAGAGGTTGAAGATCTCAAGATATACAACAGAGATTTGTTGTTTTCTCTCAAGTCATCATATATCAGAATCGAATACTTAGAAAATAGCTCGATCATATCTTAAAAGTTAGAATGACAAAAACCGGATCTTTGAGAGGGACGCCAGTAAAACCTAGATTATATTTTTTTTAGAGGATTTCTGACAAAAATTAGTTTTATTATTTTACCACAGAAAATTTAGATTCAGATTATTACTACAGATTCTTACAGCCCTTTCCTGTTGTGGGCACCTTTTCAAAATCTGAAGTATGCCCATTTCTGAGCTATTTTGGAACCCTTCGCAATATTGAAGTCTCCCTTCTAGCCACTCAATGGCATTGAAGTCTTTAGTGGTTTTTTTTACAGGAATCTAATGGTAAGATCCCACCTTTAATATGCTGTGTCTTTTCCTCCTTTAGATTTCTCGTTTAGCAAACTATACTACTTCCTTTGGCACCAGAAGCAAAGGTACATAGAGTGTTCTCTCAAGAGCTTCCACAGYAGATTTTGATAAATATGTTTTTCCAGACAACATATATGGAGTCTTATTGATGGCACAATAACTTTCTTTCCTGATCTTAGGCTTCACTTTCCTGTCTATTAACTTTGGTAGTTTGTTAAAGAAATATGAGAAACCTTTGAGGTGTAGTTTAGCTTGATGATGTTACTGGTTTGTAAAGACATTTTCCGCCATGACGCATTGACCAGATGCTTGATTTCTGGGAGCAACCGATAGGCTTTATGGAGTGAGAGATGACAACTTAACTAGAAGTTGTAAACTGATAGCCAAAATGATAATATATTTACACACACACACATATATATAAAAATGTAATACCAAGTAAGGCAAATTAGTCAGGGTAGAAAAATCACCAGAGGGAATAATTTTTTCAAGAATAGTTTGTCTGSGATTTTTTTAACAATTAAAAAGCTATAATTCAAAATTTACTTAAACATAAGATTAATTATACAAATTAAATTGTTTCGATAACAAGTAAACACCCGTTATAATATGCTACTAAACAGAAAAAACAGAGATAACTAAACCCTTTATATATAGCCTCTAGTGTTAAGGAGAACTGATTTTATGAAATGATAGTATCTACTACATTCCATATATATATAATGCCCTATTTATTACCCTTTTATTACAGTTTCTCTTGAACAACTATGTTTCATATTGCATTTTTGTTTAGGGCAGCAAAGAGTAAGATGATACTGTATTAGTTAGTTAGGTATTAGTACTGTGTTTTGGGGGGGTGCAGACTCTGGTGCCTTACACAGAATCCACTTGAATTTAAAGAGAGAGATACAGCTTTCTCCATAGACTTCTGCATTAGGTCCTTAAGCTATAAAATGCCTGGATATGAAATGGTATCTTTCGGTATATTTTCATGATATCTACAATAGTGGGAACATATACAGCAGTGGGAACACAATCATGGTAAAGAAATCAGCAATTCTGTAATAAAAAAAAATAATAATGCTGTTTTCTAGATTGGAAAAATACTTTCCAAATATGGCTTAGAATTGTATTTGAATAAAAGAACATGGAAGCAATAAGGTACAGGCGAAACAATGTAAATTAAATGTGAAAAGTACAGCTCTGTTGTTGACGAGTTGAACTTATCCTAGCACCTCCCCAACAGTATCCTGGAAAACAAATCCAGGGTAAATTCTGAGACATCCTTATATGTACAAAGAACCGGGAGTTGTACGTAAGTTTCATCCATACCTTTCACATAACAACAGATAAGGATCTTGGCCTGTAGAACCTTTGTCTTAGTTCCTTTATTTGCACTAAGCAGGAGTGTTAAAATGAACAATTCTTCAAGAAATGCAAAACATTGAGATCTGTATCCCCACTAACCTGTAGATTGCAGTAAGAATCTGTTTAAAATAATTTATAATTAAATCTCTGACCCCTGATATAAAAAATCCCCAAACCAAAATTGATTGCCAGCTGTGCAATGGAGACAATCCAGAACAAGACAGTCTTCCAACCATTATCATTCTAGATCCAGTGAACGTAAGCTCAAGAGAAAATTTGAGAGGAATGGGGAAGATAAATATAGAGCACTGGTGACTAAGAGTCATTCTCTCTCTTCTTTCTGCTAAATGGAAGAAAATTGTTTGCATTGTAAACTATCAACCTGTCAATTGAATTTTGTGCTGAGGTGCAGAGCCAGAGTCTTAATGTTTCACCCAGTCTCTATATATTTTTATCATACTGCATTGTTGCTGCAGTCTCTTCAGGGCTTTTCTTATTTATTCCATTTGGCATTTATACCTGTTTAATTCACCAAATAATTTCAGGTTTACTTGAGTGTAAATAAGGGAAGAATTCATATGAAATKACATGAACAAATGTTAATTATTTCTTTTAAACTGTACCAACACCAAATTTTTAATTTCTTGAAACAATTTTCATTGCTTCTGGACTGCTCAAGTATAATCATAGGAATTTTTGGTTAATTTTTAGTATTGATTCCCTGTTTTGTTAGACTAATATTAGCAGTTTTAATTGCTTATCATTTACATATTTTCAATTATTTCCCAAAGTAAAATGTAACTTGATTATTTAAAAGGAAATATAATATGATCTTTGTAAATTAAATTCTAGATTTCAGATTCCTATCACACAAAACAGTGAAAAACATTCATCATTCACTGATGAACCTAAAATTTTATTTGTGTTTTGTGAAAAGCATATAAAAGTCTTTTCACAATCTGCGGGCCTTCTTTAGTTTAAATGGACACTAATAGATCTATTTTTCTGAAGAGTTCATAGAAAAGTTCAGGGCAAGGGGATGAAATATGTTGATTGGCAGAGAAGATGGGATGTTTGTAATTTTAATCAAATTTAGAATTAAGACATACTTCAAATAATATGTCAGACTAGTGTAAGTGAGTTTAAAATCTAATGACAACTGCTGTCATTATTAGTTAAATATAGCCATTCTGCCTGTGGCAATAAATGATGACACCTCAGAACRTGCAGTAACAAAAAACTCTCAAGTATTTAAAGAAAAGGGAGTGACTGTAAACTTAGTTAAACAAAGGAATGTGACCTGGGCATAATAAGTTTCCCAAATACAGCGGCATTTGTAATTTGAACAGAGGACATAGTTGAATGCAACATTATGTGTTGTTACTACTAGAGTGCTTAAATTTTAGGAAACCTGGGCCTTTCTTCCTATTTCAGAGAGTTTCATATTTATTATATTAACACTTAATTGTATTAATATATAAGATATGTTTCAGATTCATGTCTCTGTACTGTTCTGTACCCTTTAAAATGTATCACTCAATTTTCAGATTCTTAAAAAGTGGGAACTGAGAAAATTATGTCCTGTTTCTAATAGATTAAAATTTTTTTTCAGACAATAAGTTTTGGATTCATGAGGTTATGAAGGTTGTTTGAGGCATTGCTTGGTATTTGTTGCTATCAAGGTGAGGAAAGGGAAAGAAGTTAAAGCAAGGTGTGTCTGAGTACATATGCATAATATAATACATAGCATACAATATCAATATATTTGTGATACCATATGATAGTCCCTTTAAACCTATAACTTTATTCCCTTTTATTATCATTTGAAGAAAGTTTCTCACAACTCTGTAAATCTTGTTTCAACGACAGTATAAAGCAATTGTAAATGAAGAGGATGGGTGTTGGGAGAATCAGAAAACTCAATTCTGAAGTAAGTTCAATGTAACAGGAAATGCGTGTAACGTACAAACCTGGGCTCAGATCGTGAACAGTATAGTCAGTACTTAGGGAATGTCAAATGAAAATTTAAGTGCTCTGTGAGTTTATATTTGTTATTCTGCAAGTGACATTCTTCATTCTTAATAGTGAATCTCTATGTCATCACATTATTAAGAATTCTTTTGCTGGAGGAAGGTATTTCTTGGAATATGAATTTGAACTGTAATTCTGCTATCTTGAGATGATTAAAGATTTTAACTAGCAGTAGCAGTGTTACTGTGTGTTTTGGAGGAGTTACTTCCATTTAGGTAATATATTCTGCTTATCCACGGTTCTCAGTGTAACGTCAATTTGCTGAATTAATCTTCACTTTCTGTACCAAATTATTGACTAGTGTTGCTGATCTTGTTTAAATCATTTTGACAGCTAACATTAAGCATAATACCAAGCAAATAATTTAATTTTTTAAAATTATGGTAAATTCTGGCATAAAAATTTATATAAATAATGCTTATAAAAAACTAGGTTGAGAGTTGTAAATTTGCAGTATCGAGCACCTAGTGTTAACATAGTGCTTAACAAATTAAGATACATTATGGTTGGCAGTAGTGTGTGCACCTATCTGCTACACAGTGGCAGATTACTGAAAATCACAGAATAATTTGCCTTGAAAGGGACTTTTGCAGGTCATCTAGTCCAATCTCCTCAAATAGTGCTAACTTCAAAGGTAGGACAGGTTGCTTGGGGCGTTATCCAGGCAAGTTTTGAAAATTTCCAAAGATGGAAATACTCCAGCCTCTCTGGGCAAGCATTCCACTGCTTAATTATTGTCAATTTTTTTTCCTTATATTTAGTTGAATTTTCCCATGCTGCAGCTGTGACTGTTTCCTCATGTCCTTTTACTGTGCCCCTTTGAGAAATCTCTTTCTCTGCCTTTCCTATAGCTATTCTTTAGGTAGTTGAAGATTGCGGTTAGACCTCCTCTCAACTGCCTTCTCTCCATGATCTCTCAACCCCTCCTTTTGCATAATGATGATGCATTTTACTCCCAACTCTGAAAGTGATTGAAATTGTAGATGATCTAGGTATTTAAGCAATGCAAGGAGGACTTATATGTCAAACAGCTTGTCTGTTTTTAATAGAGTATAGCCTCTCTCTCTCCAAACCTTGGCAATCTTCTGTGTTCCATTGTCCATATTTGCTCTATTTTTTTCACATATCCTAGGCACGTAAAGACCTCAAAATATTTTTAGCAGGGTTAGAAACTTCCTTCTGGTCTCCCATCAAATCACTTCTGTTATGTGTAATATTTTCAGTTATAGCATCAGTGTGAAGCATAGGGTATGTTCAAGAGAAGCAGCATTTACAACAGATGCTAAGAAATCCTGAAGAAAGGAATGAAGCTGAAATGTTATCTGATGCCTCTGCTTAAACACCTTGTTTGGACATTGTGTAAGACTGGGGTTATAAAATCCTTACTCTAGTTCCAAATAAGTGCTTTTATTATCAATGATCTGTAAAGGCAGATTCCCATGGCTATTCTTTCTTTCTTCCCCCAGGAATTTTGCATTATTGCTGCACAGTCCAATAGCAACAAGAGAGAGATCTCAGTCCAGCCTGCGTACTGGAGATTACGAGCACTGTCCTGGGAATATGGAACGGAGTCTGTCAGACTGAGGAGATTATAGAATCTGACCTCCCTCTACCCAGGAAATATAAACACTTGGCCACTTCTATAAATGAGACTTTACCACCATTCTTCAAGTCGTTTTTTGATTTAAATGCTCGTGTCTGTTTTACTTTGTGATAAACTCAGTGCTACCACTGTTTGTCTCTGCACTTTGTATATCTGAAGTATCCCCTCAATGAGGGAATTTTGCTTTGGAGGTTCCTGGTTTGTGAGCCCCAAAAGATCAGTAGCTGCCAAACTTCTCAAATCGGGTAGGATCATGGTCACTTAAGGATACACAGCAGCATCAATGTACAGACAATTTCAGGTGGCAAGAGTAATTTATTGTTGAAAATAAGGGATCACAAAGACACTTAAGTGCCTGATTTTGTCTACCCTGCTCTGAAGTGGCGGAAGTATATTCATTACCGTGTAGTGCCTGCCCTCCATGCACATAACCACCTCACTGACATCTTGTTCAGTCAAGGCTGGGAACAAATAGTCATGCCATTTTTGGCCATGCAGTTTCCCAGAGGGCTTACTCCTATTGTGCTAGAAGCTTCCTTGCAGGCTTATACTATAGAATACAGAAAAGCTTGACCTTTAGAGCAATTCTCCAGCCAGCCTTAAGGGGTACTGTGGATGTAACCTTAAAGGGCGGGCAAAATTTTTCTTTATCACATTCTTTCACTTAGGCAGCTATAATCTTCCTAAATTTGCCTTTAGGCATTTACTTGCTCTTATCATTCAATGCCAAGCGATCTCTAAGTTTCACCTTATGTCATCTTTCATTATAATCTAAATCAGCTGCCACTTCTTTTCCAAGTACTATGCTGCTCAGGAAGAAACCAAACTACACTTCCTTACGGTAGCGTACCTAAACTGGAAAACGTCCTTTTGCTGTTATCCCAGCCAACTTTTAATACTTGCTTATATGGGAAATAGCACATAATATATGTCCAATAACAATATAAATGAATACCCTACCAAACTAAATCATGGCACAGACTTAGATTTGTCAATGCATGTTAGAGCCCCTTGTGCCAAGGCTGAACCACCATCTGCAACTTCTCTGAAAACATACCATTTTCAAAAATTTCCAGATGACAGTCAGTCCATCTTTTTACTCACTAGTGTTGCTTAGTTAAGATCTGTTTTCCAATGTTATAGAGAGATTTTTCAACCAGTAGTTAAACTGGTATTGCAACCACCTCTTTATTACAAGATCACTGTTTTCTTGTGATCAGAAGTGGAATTCATGGATAAGTCATGTGAAGGTGTGATTCAAGATACGCTGTTCATATGAATTCTGAGATGCATCTTCCTCATTACTACAGTCTCATATGACTTGGAACCTATATTGATGGAGGGACCAAGGGATAGTCAAGCCATCCTATACGCTGAGTGTACAGGGTGTCTTACAGAGTCAACCAAATAATCTTTTCACACAAATGGGAGTTATTAGCATAAAAAATAATGTCCATAAGAAAAATGTCTTCCCAAACTACTGTTGTTCATGAATTAAAAAGTAAAACTGTTTTGTATGGGTAAGTGGTTGATACTTGAGCATGTCCTTTTAGAGAGGAGTTTTTTTCAAGCTCTTCTGTGAGATCCTGTACTACTTTTCAGGGGTCCCGTTTCTAAAATGGATTTAGTAAAACTTTAATGCTTTCTAAATGAATAATAAATCAATAACAATAAACATTTCTCAATTGTTGCATAATAAGGACTGTGAAGCACACAGAATTGTTAATGCCATTCAGTGAAGTCTCCCTGCACTTCCCAATCTAACATTGTTACTTCTAGCTGTGGCAGGTAAGAACCAATGCTGTTCACCCATCTCTATCCTACTTGGCATTCTAGTTTTAAATATACTATGTAAAAGGCTATTTTGAGCCTAAGAGTCTACTCGGTACAGCTGGCATTAGCAAAGTCCTTTGATGCTGGAACCTGATCAGTGGCAATGGGAATGTTTAGAGTTTTAGCAGATTTCTAACAAGTTCATCCCATGTGCACATGMCAATTGGTTTTCACAGCAACCACAGAATACCTTCCTGACAACTGCAAGTGCACATTTGTGCTGTTTCAAAAGTAAAGATAAGGCAAAATTCATAAATTCTACAAGTAACAGGAAGAGCTCTGGAGGAGGGAGCTGGAAAATAAAGCTACATCTGTGTTAACAARTTGTACAGCGCCAGAGAAACAGATCTGTGGAACAAAGCAGTTAGTACAAAGGAACTTAATGTCCCCACTATACACATTTTAAGAGGTTTTGCTCTGGGCTAGCTCTAGTCTGTGCAGTGGACTTACGGAAGGGCTTTAGGTAAACCTCTGGAGCGCATCCATTGGTTTAGTCTCATCCGAAGGATATGTTTGCATGCTTTGAAACTGCTCTGTGGTATGAATCAAAGTACGTTGAGTGGAAGCTATAGGTTCCTCACTTAAAAATTGCAGTCTTTGTTTGAACTAGTACACTAATGTAGATGCATCCTTGTGGAAGAAAACAAACCACAATTTTTCAAATGTAAATTTGAAATTCACTTACTTGTTGAGAAGTAACTTTGGTTACAAAATAACACCTACTAGATTAATAGATTTATAAATTCACATTCTCAATCCCAGTAAATTACTGTAGCTGTACTGAATTCAATAAGGTTAGCTAATTTACATTCACTGAGGATCTAATCCATGGACTTTACAATTCAATGAGAAGTTCCATAGGTTGACAGTCACTAAAGATATTTAGTTGGGAAACTAAACCATGGTTTAATGAGAGTTTTTTATTTCAAATTGATTGCCAATATCAATGTTGATGAGAAGATAGATTATCTTTTGTCTTAGAACTTGAAAAGTTCAGCCATTTACACTTTAGTGGGTTTAGAGACATATTTATTAACATAATCAACACATGCTTTATATTTTGTAATAAAGTAGCCTCATGATATAAAGATTTGTGAATTAAAACCAATTTTTCAGAAGAACTCTCATGCACCTAACGTAATCCAACTGTAATAATAGCAGTATGAGTCTTACATTTTCAAAATTATGTGTATAGACACATTCCATTAACATTAATGGCAGTTACAAGGCTAAGGATCGAATTTTCAACGGAGTTAATCCTCTAACTCCCACTGATTTTAGTGATCTTATATTACTAAATAATTTTTAAAGTCCTTCAGCCCCTAAGTTTTTAAATATATCCAGCTCAGACTGAATTGTTATCAGTACAATGAGTATGTTTATTGGCACAGTTTTCATCTGTGGCTAAATAGCTACTGATTATATTTCTGCATAGAATATACAGCATTCTCCTTCGAAGATTTAATTGTAAGTGCATTTTGTGCAAAGGCAGTACACCATTTAGAGGTCATTTTCTAGCGTTTGGAAAAAGAAAAAAGCTAACAGTTGAAGTGAAATAAAAATGTCATTTATACGATGCAGTGTCAGATATGGAACTCAAACAATGTACAAAAGGTTCAGGCTTAATTTTCCTGAAGCAGAAGAAATGAGAGGCATTTCATTTTTGTAGGTGAGAAGTGAAATGTTCCTCTCTGCTCACTGATAGAGGCATGCTAAGGTGAATTTTAATTATGACTAAATTGTGGTATTACTCTTTCATACCCTGAACATCTGTTCCCTTCAGGAATGATGATTTATGCAGGCTATCACTGCAGACAGCTTGCTACAGCTTATGTCACGGTTAGTAGGAAGCCGGTGGTAGTATTTCAGAAAATACCAGCATCTAAGTGGAGACAGGCCAGTGTGTATTTTTAAGGTAATAGGGAAAGGGGAGCATGATGTGTCCGTTTTTAATTTTGAAGCCAAATATTGACTTTACTCTTTTTTCTTTTTTCTTTCAGACCATCTGTCATTAATGAAGAAAGTAACTTGGACAGTGAATGGCCTGGTTCTTTATAATGGTGTCAAGCAAAAGAAAACCAAGCCTGTCATTTCCAACTGCATGTAGAAAATTATTGAGGACACCTCTGACAGAATTTTAGTGTTTAAGAACTGCACAGGCCAGGATAACTGTGAGACTATTGCATCACAAAATCAAACTGAAGAGGTAATCTTTGTTTATTAGCATGTTTGAATGAATGCATCTCCAAAGTACCTTCATTGTTACCGTGGTTTTATGGCTTTCAGATAACTATAGATTTTTCTTAAAAAAAAAAAAAAAAAACCACCAACAAAAAATCCCTTAAATTAAAAAGCCTTGGAATTCAACAAAATTGGGGTTATATGCATATTCAGGTTAGATAAGGGTAATTTTACTTCTGTGCTCCCTCTTTCCTGAAATCCCCCCTGCTCTTTAATCTGCTTGTCTTTGCCTAGTAGCCACCTTGCTTCTGATTATGCCTATTTCTTCTCCTAGTTTTGTGTGTGCTAACTGTACGTTATCTGAGGATTTATTACCAGGGAACATTAGTTCTAAGATTATCTGAGGCATGGGTTATATGTTTGAAAATACAGTCAATTTTGGTTAGGTTAGATATTTAATTATAAATATTCAATAGTTAAGATATTTTTCTTAAGAGATATGACCCTGTAAYCATATGACAACATATTTTATAGTTATGGTGTATACAAGAATCTTTTTCCCTGTATAAGGCATTTTAATACTTTCTTAGCAATTCAGTAGGTTTTAGGAGAATTGATACGCTGTCTTTGTTTTCAGGTAATTCTAGAAGAGTATATGTATTTGTCCCAAAACAAGTATGGCATATATACTTTATATCACCTCATTTCTATTATTATTATATATTTGAAATAAGTTTCTAAAAATAAATTTTAAATACTTTTCAAACCTAGGGCTGATGCACAACATGGAATCTTTGCAAAGATTTCCAGTACATGTAAAGAATTTTGAATGCCTGGAGTATTAGCATTCAGCACTCTCTGAATTGTGTAATCAATTTTTTTTTAAGTCTGTAGGAGAATTATAATTTTCATACACTAAAATAATACTCAGGAGAACTATATCTGGCTCAGTTAACGAAAGGTCATATGTCTGTCAGTTTTCTAATGTTGCCTGTGATAGATATCATCCCATATTTTGTAATATAAAACTAGTTTTATTACTGTCAGCATTGGTGCTAATATATATAAAGAAATTGCATGCAAATGTGAATAATAACACTTCTGCAATAAATGTTCTTAGAACCTGTTGTCTAAATAGAACATTCAGGATACTTTCAGCATGATGAGGATAATCAAAACACACAGATCAAACTTGTCTGAGCAAAAAAAGTTCAGCAATGATTTCTGAACATCACGCAAAATCAGTAGTTTGATACAGTATTAATTATCTTTGGTTTTTTTCTATGGGGATGTCTTGACCTAGAACATTAATTATTAAACTGATATCCATGAGACCTTATAGATGTGTGGACTGCTTGTAAAGGGTATCCAAAAGTGACTCAGGCCATACTTTTGAGTACATTTCCAGTCAGTGTATACCAGCACTGTTGCTAAAAGAAGCCTCCACCACTTGTGCCCTGTCATTGTAAGACTTCTGCAGCTCCCTTGACAGCACATTCAGTGAACCACATAGGGAAGATGACATAAGCCAAAAATAAACCAGTTAAAATAATCAATTTTAATCTGGAATAGTTTCTGGAACCTGATTCACTGCACACCCATCTAAATACTTTTGCCAGCACGAGAAGAAAGTCKCATGGGAGTGGAAAGAAACAAATGAGTCTGAAAGAGAAAAACTGTTGSGAAAATTCTAGCATGTATGTACCGCTTGGTGCAGGGGAAAGAAAACTAAGGCCAAAGGAAAAGTTGTATGTTTATATGCAATTCACTTTTGAATTTTATGCAAGCATCTGCTCCTTCACTGAAAGATGTATGTATAAAGGTCAACACATTTAAAATAGATTGAAAATCAGTGTCTCAGGTATTAATGCAACATTAAGTATAAAACAAAAATATTTTAAAATCTTTAAAATGGTATTTCATCCAGTCTAGTGATTTAAAAAGAAAATATATTTCTTWCTTATAAATTGAAAACAAAAACAAATGACCGTAAAAATTGCAATACTGTGTCAGACTGGACTTTCATCTAGTCCAATATCCTGTCTTTGAGTGGATGTCTAAAGAAAAGTGGAAGAATAAAGGCAGCATGTGGTACATATGGTGCATATGTTGATAATTTCCTAGCATACTGCCCTCATCTGGGACAACCCCAGTCACGGTGTAGTCAAATCACAAAGAATTTATCAGAAGCAGAGCATTTTCCTTTTCCTTGAATACAAATATCATTTGTTATTTGAATGGGACATTATTCCTTCCCTTAGCCATTCACTTAGTGTGATTTAAAAAAACAGTTGAAATGTGGGGTTTTTCAATGTATAATAAGCAAAATGCTTAGCAGATTGTTGCTACTGTGTGAAAAGTGTGTTTGTTTCTCTGTAGTCAGTAACTATTTCTTTTCAGACTTTTACCTATTAATGAAAAAGTGGACCAGCTTTGCAAAGAGTGTTGTGAATTCACCAAATACTGGTGGTATCTTGGCAGGAAGGTCTGAAGCGCAACTGAAGGATGTTTGATTCTTTTTGTTCTGAAACCCAGACAAAAGTGAGAACATTCTCACTTCAGTTATGCTAGATCCGTATCACTGAATGAATGAGAAAAAGGGACACACTGAACAATTGCTGTCTCTGTTTCAGTTCTCAGAAAGGCAGATTTACCAGACTGTACAATCTTCACAGTCTTCCTCCCACCTCCCTTGAGTCACAGTACAGGCTTCTGATGGAAGAATTGCACATCTGCCATACAGCAATCAATATACTCATTTATATCAAATAGGATTCATAATTCATTGAAGGAAAGTATTTTTTTTKTGCTGAAAATGCCTATTCTTATGCAATTAAAATTGGAAAGAATAAGTATGTTTAGAAAATTTGAAAGAAGAGACAAGATAAATAGTGWTTTTTTTTTCTATTTGTTTCGTATTTGAACTAGTATGAAACAGTTTTTCTGTCTTGCCGAAGTTTAGAAAGTGTACAAAGTACTCTTACTGAGCTATTTCAATATATTGAATATTGAATAATATATTCCAAATATTTTCAAGTCAGAGATACGAGACTAGAATTTGAGAAGGGGGGACCTGAGTACTGGTCCACATTCTGTTTGGTTCTGATTAGACTTGAACCTGGTTCTCCCAAATCTATTTGAGATGGGTATTTTCAGTTAGGCAACTGCCTAGAAAGCTAAGGAACCTGTAGTTGTAAAGAATCAGAAACTACAGGTATTGGAGGACCTTGACTCCATTGTAAGAAATTGTAATATATTTGCATGTTTTCCCATCTTCTCCCTTGCCAGAAAAAGTGTTCTGAGTTAGGTTAGAACTGGGTCAGAAATATGGCATTTGGGCCCAAATATGGCAAATATGTGCAAAAATGTGCAAGGGGGGTGGAAATATGTTGTATTTTAGCAATCCTAAGTGGTATGCGACACCTTCAAAAGAGTTCCATGTTTGTGCATGTTAGAACAGCATCAAAGCTACTGTAATTACAGTTGAAAGTGAAAAAAAAGGAAAAAAAAAACACAAACCCAAGGAAACACAAAACTTCATTGATGCTGTATTCCCTTTGTCTTCTTTTAAATTGTATTTCTTTGGAGAGGTAGCATCTCTCCTAAGTTTGGTGTGCAATGTCAGTTGTGGAATGTGGATTCTGTTGAGGTAGGAGATGTGTTTTTCACACTTGAACATGTGTTATTGCAGTTGAATGTGGGATTTTTAAAATGGGACATGTTCCTCTTAAAATTTACAAAACTGATAAAATATTTCTTCATACTTTGGCTGTGTTTTCTCTATGAGCATCTTGAAAAAGACAGCTGACCTGAAATAGGCATGATGGGTGAATAATGTCATTAGTATTTTCCTCTGCCTTTTCAACAGTTCCATGAACAATGAATTTCTCCTGGTCAAAGCATTGCCATTTCTGTCACCAAAAAGTAAAAGTTGTGTGCTATCTATCTTAGACTTTCTTCCAGAGAGTGACAGGTAATTTCACTAGCATCATTTCAGTGACAGTTTCTGTTTTAATCACACAACTCCTATAGTAATGATTCACCTCTTTCACAAAATTTGCATTCACTGAATAGTATCGCACAATATAAAAMCAGCTATTGTATATATTCCCAAGTGTCATGATTTCTGTATGAACTGGAGAAAGGTAAGCTAAATATTCAATAATCAATTATTCTGAAGTATGTGTAGCATGCRAATAGTATTTAAAAGGATGCTATCAAGAAATACATGTTTTAAATTGAGRTATATGACTATGTTATTCAATCTGAAAACTTGGTTCAGCATAAAATCATAACAGTGGGAGGATTGTCTGTAAAACAATAGCTGTAATGCATGACTAGGAAAAATCAGAACAATGTGGACATGGACAATAAGCATAATTTAGAATTTGACTGTGGGCACAAGAAATGGCTTGTGATATCCCCTATTGTGATGGTATATAACAAGCCAAAAGATTATTATGTCTGGGGTGYGTTGTTCTAAATGTTTCTAAAGGAGAGTTCCTATCTTTGCTAGCAGAATAAAAAGTTATTTAGAATTAAACACTTAAACTAATACGAAAACTTGTATTTGAATGTTTAATGGGAATCAGAGGTTAAATTAAGCAATTGTGACATTTCTAGAGTTTAATATACCTTTTTATTCAAAGCATTCAAAGTCAAAATATACAGGTAGCATAAAAGTGTAGTAGGGAGAATCAAGCCCCTCCTTCTCTTCTGCAGCACCCAGTGTAACTCAAATGTGCGCTGCTAGGCCATACACTTCCCACTGCTCGGGAGTCTTGCTGGCGTCACTGAGTAACTTTTAAGACATTGCTACATTATATTGTTCTTCTGCCATGACCATATATGGGCTATGAATTACACAGCATATTCATCTTTTTGTGYGGCTAAACTAATTAGAATTAACAACAGTTTTCTTTCTGTATCTTACTTCRTCTGTAAGGTCTTTGAAGTAGAGCTTCCTGTAACATGTATGTGTACAGCATCTGATAGAAGTAGATTTATTTTTCACAGGCATCTAAATTTTTCTTTTTCATTTCATACTAGTTCAGTTGGTAAAAAACACATAACATTTTGTTCTACCTGCAATTACTTTTTTCCCAAGGATAACTTGGAATATTTGATTTCTTGCATTTCTAATAAATTTGCATATACAGCATGCTGTACTTGCCAGTGTGTATAGTCATTACCGGAAATCAAAGGATCGACAGATGTACATTCTGCATTTTRTGTGGGGTATAGACTATATTGCGAAGCCATTTGTTCTCTAAGTGGTAAATATTTAATTTGTAGCTGTTTAGAGCATATTTATACTATGGCGGGGCTTTTWTTGTTTTCGTAAAATATTTGGTAAAGAACTAGGTCTTAATTATTTGCAGCAACACCTTTCTTTTTTTAGTTTTCAGATGATTGCACACTGAGKATGAATCTTACTTCTCCAGTGAGCTACTAATACAACGTATGTGGAGGAAAAATTGGCAATATCATAAGTGGTAAGTAGCATTTGTAGAACAGGCTTTCTGTTTACTACATCAAGGACTTAGAACTGAAAAGCAAATCTGGACTTATTTTTTTAATCCTTTGTGTAGGTTGGTGCCCTTATATTGAACTAAAAATGGCAAATAGMCAGTAAATAAGCTCATGAATAAAGCTATTGTTTTATGTAATTCTAGCATTTTAATATTTGCATAATTTTTCATCCTTTTTTCAGTGATTGCWTGTCTTTTTTATCTGTAGGTACTTCTTTAGTCTGCAAGCTTTTTCTTACAGTTACGATGAGATAACACACACACAGTTTATCTCTTCTATCCGTATATAAGGCCTATAAATAAGACATCATTCCAACTCTGTTGTTTAAGAAGGCTAAGAATTATTTCTTTGAGCTTTCCTTCAGGGCTGTTTKCTAACAAATAGCTATACCTTTGCACTATAAATCTAACTTGCCATTTAAGTATATATTCGTATGACTTTTTTTTTTCCTTATTCCTGAATATATCTCTCTGTTATTCAGACCAAAGAGTTTTAGTACAAGGTTTTAAATAAAGAAGGTCAAGAGGTRCCTGTATCTATAAATAATCCTCATATGGTGGGAGAAGTATCYGAGGAAGATGTAGCATTTGTAAATCATTAAAAGGAATCTTAAATTCTTTGGGTTGTRCTCCTCAGCAAATGTCTATGTAAGTAGTCTGCTTACTTCTCTTCTAGTCCTAACCACTTTCAGAGAAGCAAATCAGATTTCATGCCAGCTAGGAGTAGAGTTTTCAGGGTTWTTTGACTCTCCTCACAAGCCAGATAGCATTCCCTGGCCATGTTTTAGGAAGAGAGAAAGSTCTCTTCATTATGAGCATTTTCATAGTTCTAATAGGAAGAGCATGATAGCCTCAGCCAAATATTCCCCAAAACTGTGAGGAGAAGCTGGACATRTACCCTGTCAGTACTGTTGAAAAAAGAAGCCACTGATATATTCAGAGCCTTCCTACTCCGTGTGGTGGAACTATTTATCTCTATGGTGGCCCTTTCGATTTATGGTACTGATGACATCAGTGGCACCTTAGATAATCAGATATGGATTAAGCCTTTGTGTGCCTCATTTTCTTTAATCACAGACTATSTAACCGCACTTGCAGCATTTGTATATAAGCATAAGTTACTACTAAAATATTTCCTTCAAAACCAACATTTAAGTATAACTCAGTCATGATGAAACACTCAACCCTGCCTTTATTGGGAAATCCTGTACTCCACAAAAGTATCTTTGATGCCAATTACATGACCTGTCTAAGAATCCACCCAGATATTTCTTTTCTGCARTTCATCCTAACATTTAACTTCAGATTCAGCCTAACATGTCTATCCTCAGATGTGGAATTTAGCAGACACATTTTGTTTGACAKATCCAGGAAAAGTAAACTGGCATTGATCCCATAGCTAAAGAAGTGTTTTTATTCTTAACCTAGCTAGGATCATAATTCTGAATTTAGAAGCACATCTCTGTGGAGTGTCTATCATTACTTTTCCCACAGAGATATAAAAATTGGCTCTATGCCTACTACCAGGTACTATGTGCTCCACAGTATTTTTCTGCTTTTATACCTCTATTGCCTATTATTATATACAGAATATTATTATTATTATAGTAAATGTCTACTAATATGTCGTATGTAAAATGTATTATTCCATATAATATAATGTATATGGAATATACATTATAATGTATATTATATTATATTCTCTAATAATATAAGGATTATACATTTTACATGAAAATTTGATACTTAAATAAAACTAAATGCTCAGTCCTCAGTTCCACTCACTGGTGTGAAGTTCTAAAACTCCATTGGAAAGCACAACTGAATCTATTGAATTTGTTTGACATACAGAATGTAGCCCCTTCTACATACCTTATTCTGTGTAGTGTAGAAAGCACAGTATGAGCAGGGAAAATAAAAAAGATGTTTGAATTGATCTGGCAAATGTGTAGCTGCTGACACCATGGGTTGTAACCAACAGAGCACTGAAACAGCATTAAGTTCATTATAAATTATCTTTACTTGCCTGGGTAAATTAGAGTGCAAAAAAATGACATGAGATCAATTTTTCCTCCTTCTCCTCTCTGGCAGTATGTATAGCTGGTTGAAGGGAGAACAGCACCTTTGATTTTTAAGTAGTATCTTTTTAGGTTAATATCTGGAGTTGCTTGCTATGAAATCTCAACATATCCCTTCATAGGTAGTATTATTTTAAACTGTAGTCCATTAGGAGGGAGCCTTTTGCCTGAATGAAATTAATATCTATGAGGTCATAGTTTTGAAGGTTAACCCTCATTTTCTCCAGGACCTTCCTCTACCTTCTACATAAATTATATGCTTATTGAATTAGGCAATAYGTACTGCTCCTTTTCTTCTTCTTATAAGTCTTAAAGATCTTTTGCACATTAGAAGAACTGCTGGAGAAAGAATGTATAAATAAGCAGACAGGAATCCCATAAAGTTCAACAGAGGGAAATGCGAAGTCMTGCAGCTGGAGAGGTACAATCCAATCCACCAGTGTAGGCTGAGGCGGGGGRAGTAAAGAAGATGGATCCCGATTCTTCTCAGTAGTATTCAATGAATGGATAAGAAGCAGTGGGCACAAAYTGAAGTGYGGGAAATTCCACYTAAACATAAGACAAAAAAATTTACCATGAGGGTGCTCMAATACTGAACAGTTTGCCCAGAGGTGTTACGGAATCTCATGCTTGGAGACATTCAAAGTGCCACTGGAGAACCCCTTGAGCAGTCCGCTCTGGCTTGACCCTTCTTTGAGCAGGGAGCCGGACTAGACAAATTCTAGAGGTCCTTTCCARCCTCAAATTGTGRTCCTGTGAACTTACCAGATGGACTGCAGTAATGCATCAGAACCAACTATTTTAAAGAATTCTAAGCATACTGTGGCTGAGAAAGTCTTCTTGGCCTTTCATTGGCTGGTTGCTGCAATTTCATCTGGACAGGTTTCTGTAACTGCTTCAGCACTGAATGTTTTGAAAATAGAGATAAGCATCTGCAAGTTASTCACAATATCTAGGAAATACCCAGGAAAATTAGTGGTTTTTATAAAAGACTTCCCTAGGCTTGATAAACCTCTTTCAAATGGTGGCACAGCTCCTTGCGTAAGTGTGGGAAAGCTTCCCAACAAGAATTATAAGCCAACAAAGCCATCATGAGTCTGACTAATTAAAAAAGAGCCTGATYAAATACTTAAATGTAGAAACTTGACCTCAGCAAGGTTTCTCTAGTGCTAATACAAAGACAGGAGGAGAAAAGCAGGGAAAAGAAGAGAACTTTCAAAATGAGTTCTGAAAAAAGCAGCTTCTTCATCCATGATCGCTTTCTGTATTCCTCCAATGTTGTATGGATTGAAGTATCCCAAAAACTCCTAATGAAAAARCTTGTGCATCGACTAGATTGCTGTAGACTTGCACTATACCTACATTCATCAGGATACATATTAAACAAAGAAGAGAGATTAAAAACCTTATATGACCTCGGTTGGATGAAACTGAACTAAACTGCTATATCTCTCTTTTTGTCTTAATATGGCTATAATCATCACACATATACRTAGATGTATACATGCAGTACACTCCAGTTCTCTTCCATTTAATTCCCTTCTATTTAATTCTTTACTCCTAAATGAGGAGCAATAGTAGTCAATTATTACTCTGTATTTCTCTTTTGGTCTTAAATTTGTCCAGATTTTAGTTTTGTCTCTGAATTTCAGCACAAGAGCAGATGAAAAACCTGGTTGTAAGTGTCATGTGACTAAGGTGATTCATTCATTCCAAGTTAAACATTCACATGTAATTAAATAGCTTGTATAAATTGTTTTAAACCGATGGAAACAGGTTGGTATGTTTTATTCTGGATTGGTGAAATTTAACCAGAGGAGATGAGATAGCACAGTAAGTATAGTGAGGCTTCTGTTGCACAAACACAACATTGTGAGCATTGCAGCAGGTTTGACACTGACATACATTACCTTTCTTCTTCTGTGCAGATACTGTAATGTGATTACGCTCCTGCAGGCCATCACAAGTTGTCACTTCTGGTTGCTGTGGTCCCACACACTGCTGTTTGCAAAGTCACAAGCCGTGTTGTAGTGTCTGGAAATATGTGTCATTCCTGCACATGAATGGACTGAGGAGTAAAATTAAGGCTATTGTAACTCTTTCTTTCTGCTTGGAAAACTAATTTTCTACAAAATATGAGATTATAATTCTGAATAATGATGAGTAAAACTTTGCTGAGTTCTTTATAGCCTGAGTCATGCAAATGACTTAATATTTAGGTAGTATCATTAATTAGTAGGAGGACAGTCATTTCAGTCCGAGGCTATTTTTACTTTTCCATAGCAAGTTATTTAAATCTATTAATTTTCTATGCTGACCTGTTACAAGCAATTCTAGTTTTTTTTTTTTAAAAAAAAAGATGTGCAGGGTGGTAGAAGTGGAGAAAGAGGCATAAAGTGTATTGGAAAACTACCAAATGTCCCCTGCAAATGGACCCTATTCAGAATCAGTAAGCGTATGATGAGTGAAGTGGTTTTGAATATCGCCTTTAGATTCCATGCTGTTACAAGGCCAGCCCCGAACATGGCAACTCTTATTTCCACACACAGTACCTCTTCACTCTCAATTTAACCCAAAAATCTGATGAACCCATTACTCCATACTTGATTTCATGGAACAAGGAGTAGATATAGTTACAAATGATCAATCACAAGCCGTGAACCAAAGCAGCAAGGCATTAACAATTCACACCATTTCGGTCCACTTGCTCAAGCAGAAGATGTGCCAGCATATTTAATGCACAGCTACTTCGTTCAGTTCAAGAAAAGACATGACTCATGCTCATTTTAGGAACTGAGGAGACTTCATAGGTTTTCATGCCTACTAACCACTGAGTGTTAGAGTTTGCACTTCTAAACAATTAATATAACCAGGTGTTCAGTAAAGGTCACAGAGATAGATAAGTTTTTAAATTGAATTTTGCTCAGGTTAAAAATAAATGGAAGGATGACCTGGGAAATGGTTCCCACAATAAAGCCAAGTTCTATTG
Source organism: Oceanodroma leucorhoa (assembly GCA_030449065.1). Lineage (NCBI taxonomy): Eukaryota > Metazoa > Chordata > Aves > Procellariiformes > Oceanodroma > Oceanodroma leucorhoa. The sequence continues at coordinate 5,168,589 of JASVER010000028.1, forward strand.
TACAAGTTTGTATTGTACAATCAACATCTTGTTTAGCAGTATTGTAACATAGTAGACCCCACAGGCATATGCCGTCAATTTAATGGGATCACTGAAAAAGCAAAGCAGCTGTGAAAGATTGCTTTAAGTACAGCAATCGCGTGCTTGTCATTCTGTTCAATGGTGGAAAAATCCAAATTCGGATAGGCATCAGTATTTAAGAAAATGACTGCTAAAGCATCTCTCGTAAGTACCTTGYGGACAATACGATTTGACATATAGCATGTAAACAAAAGTACACAGCAGCTGTTAGATTAGTTTTTGTTTGAGTAAAAACATACTGACATAATTTAAACAACATAGGAAACTGCATGTTCTCCATCATTCAGTTTCCCTATATAAACCACAGTTTTGGATAGTACATGCCAGTTGCCCTGGACAAAGAGTTGTGTGGTGTTTGCTAAAAATAAGAAAAAGTGAAGTACAGTGTACCCTAGCACAATCTCATGCCCTCTGTGTAATATATATACACAATGTACAGTACATATTGAAAGTACCTTCAGGAAAAACCTTGTCCTGAGGAAGCGTAAAAATAATTTCTAGTATTTTGATCATATTGAAAGATTTTTTTTCCCATAGCGGAAAAAATGTTAATGGTTTCTTTCATGTTATTCTGATACTGTTATTTATTTWAAAAATACCTTTACTGTTTTGAGGTTATTTACTAAGAGAAAGTGATGTGGAAAAGAACTTGGAGCATAAACTAATGTTTATGCTCCAATAATGTAATGAGTTCAAGTAAGAAGAAAGTTAACAAACTGAATTTTGGGGGGTTTGTTTTTATTATTTTGCAGTCCTCTTGTGATGATTGCAAAATGCCAGAAGGTGATTTTCCCATTCCTTTATAAATATTCTGCTTACTTTTTGTGGATATCCTACTGGGCTTTGGATTTCATGCTTTCTGTCACTCCATTTGATCAACACTGCACTCTTACCATTTTCAGCAAGTTTAAAGACAAGACAAAGAAAAAAGCAGATTTTTCTCCCTGTTTGCCACAGTGGCTTCATGTCATTATCTCCATCAAGTTACAATCTCTGGGTTTTGTTTTAGAGAAAATTTCTCATCTCTGTTCTTCAGAGCAGTGTAAAATTACACTGTAAAAATATTATTTTCTTCAAGGAAATTCAATGTTTGTCATGTGATATAAAGTAAAAAAATCAATGAGGGAGAGAATAAAAGCAATAAAGGTATACTTACGCTGTTCATCTTAGCTGAGGAGCAAAGATGCTTGGGTACTCTCCTTTTATCCATGGCTGAATATCTAGCAGCTAAGACTGCTGCAATGGAAAAATCTATTCAACTAAAAAAAAGAAAAATGCAGATGAGTTCCAATACAGTGTGATAAATTCTGCATAAAAATTATGAAGAAAAGCAATTTTGTCTATCATTCAAAATATTTTCCATAACTTCTGACTACCTTCCTTTGCACGTCTTCCCTTGACGGGAAGTTTCCTTCCTTTAAAATTTATTTCACTTTCTGATCAAGGACTCATTTGTCATCACTTCCTCTCAGGAATTCCATGAGTACCTCACAAAAAACCCTCTAACCTCCTGAGAAACATACATCATGATGAGTTGTTCCTAAACCTTACTAGTTAGCACATGCACTTTCTTTCCAAGGCTTAGCCTTTGCCTTCTTTTGCTATGGTTAACACACTGTTACTGACCTTCCTAGTCCTGCTTCACAGTTCAACGTTTGTAATGTTTGATCAGCTATAATGTTGAATGGACTATGCAATGTTTGACCATAGACTTGCAAATTTTTGGGAAATTTTGCCTATAGATTCTTTTCACCTTGCTTTGGAGACTGTGTAAAGCCATATCAAAGYACTCTAGTGGAGTTGGAAGATATTTTATGGACTTCTTATTGATACTCTCTTAGTTTTTGAAAGGGTATTAGTTCAGWCTAATACCTTCTTTGTTTTAGCTAAATCGCCAAAATGGCCGGAAGTCTGGAAGTAGCTAGGTGTTCATTGAAAATTGTTGTTCTTGCATACCTACACTAGTTCCAAATGAGAACAACATAAACATTCCTAAACTAGGGATAATTTTTGAGCAACAGTGAATTTTTTATCTAGAGTGCTAAGGATATCTTTTGGAATCACCAACTAGATACCAAGAGCAATAAACGTATGGGATATTTCAGTAAAAGTATAGTCTTCTGAAATTACTGCCTTACTGTTCTACCTTTATTCCTTTCCCTTTCTAGGGACACATGGTTTCATACTTCAGTGAATGCTTAATAACTTAAATGTCATGGATTTCTGGAATTTTAAGAAGGAGGTCAAAAGAAAAAAGGTGAAAAAAGGAAAGAATACAACCTGTTTGAGGCTATTAATCTGGAAACAAAAAGATTAAGTGTGGAATGAAGCAAATACTGTTATGGATAGAAGCAGCTTATGTTTATGGAAATTATTATTGCTTATAGAAAATTATTTGGGTCTGATACGCAGTGTGACTAACTAATTTGGGTGTTAGGCATGTCTGAAAGAGGTGATACTCTGGATCTTTTCATTTCTGAGCTATCTCACCAGGTCCTGAAACTTTCCCCTCTCTGGTCCTGAAGGTCACTGCCTTCAGAGAAGGTGAATTAGCACGGCCACATTGTACTGGTGTTAAAATTATTTGTGGTAAAATAAGTAATAGTGTTATAATTAGTGTTCAAATGTAACATCCAATTCCAGTATACACACATTTTCTTGCAGCTGTGTTTCAGTTGCTTGCACACTCAGAAAAGCAGCACTACTTGTGTTTGTCTTCATTTGTTTATAATCATTTTCTAATGGTAACTAAGTTAAAAGCACTGAGTAGAAACCTTATTCACCTAAATTATTTGTAAAACTTCCAGAGACTTCACCTGGATCAGATTTTCATCCTTTTATTTTGTTTGAACTAAGTGTGACTATAACCACTCCTCATCCCATAATACAAAACGTAGATTTAATTCTGATACTGCTCACTTAGTCCTGAAGTAAATTCACTCCTGACAGTGTTCCTGGTCAGACCTCATTCATCACCTCATCTAATCTTCTTAATTTCATGTCTGGCTCCAATGTTAGGGAGTAAGTGCGTTWTTAGAAGAGTCTGGAAAAGTATTAATTCGCTGATTGTCATCTTGAAATAATTTTTGCTCATGTTCAATTGCATGGCTATATCCTGACAAACCGGGTTTTAAAAGCAAATATTTAATCCTTTATAGTATGCATTCTGGTTTGGAGTCTTTACTTTGATGCCATATTTTGAAAAAGTTTTGCAGTATTACTTTTTAGGATAATCAGTAAGAGTAGGGTTAATATGCATATTAACTTGTTCAGTGAATCCCCGTCAGCCTTATTTTGTGAAGTCTGGTCTCCCTTTAGATAAATGGGATTTTTATCATAACCTTAACTATGGACAGGGTTTAAGCTCGTTTTCTTTTCTTAAGTCCCTGCAGAGCACTGAACCCACGTATGTATCTTTTCACGTCTTCTTACATTGCTTCTCTCCCTTCCCACTTGTCATTGATACAAGCATCTGCATACCATTTTCCACTTCTGTAACAAAGAGAAAGTAGATGTCAGACTACAGACAGTTCTAAATTACTTTGGAAGAATTATGTGATAGGTTTTCATTCAACAGATTACTTAAACGGGTTTTGTTAACCATGTAGATAGTCCTTGAGATCTAAACAGAACTTTTGTAGTGCTTTTATTTATTCTTCTATTTTGCTGAACTGAGATTGTACAGTCTTGTAAATATCACAGCAAYGTTGGAACTTCAATGGCATTTAAGTTACTAAATTTTAATGGCTTTGCCAACTAATTCAGAAAAGRCATTTTATGCTAAGTATGCAGGATGGAAGCAGGTACAAGGAAATCTGCTGACTATATGGAAGCTCTCCGGATTGTTTATGTGAGAATGAATAAAATTACTGAGTGGATGATAAGATTATATCACAAAATTGTGGRAGTCAGAAGACTTGGATTTTAACATGTTTTTTTTAAAAGTAGTGCCTTTCACAAAATTAAACACATGGTTTTGCTTAACCATGTGCTTAAATTATTCATAAAATACACTGACTTTAGCAGAGGCAAAGTACAGTCTGTTGCATGTTTACCTATTTCTTTGCATGTTTACCTATTTCTTTGTCTTTGAAGATGGATTTAACTGTATGATATATTCCTTCTGTATTTGTCCAACAGTCTCCAGCTATAAAAGAACTCACATATGAAAGTTTCTTAACTAAAGTCTTAGTTCAAACTGTTCTCACAGCTGAGTGAACAGCTATTGAGGCTAAATATTTGTCATGTCTGAATGGAATGTTTGTCTCCTATTCTCAATAAAATATGTAAAGCGTAATTCATCCACTGGTATTTTCTCTGACAAAACCTGTAGTTCTTTGTTAGTATTTATGTACCTAGGAAATCCACCATTTAAATCTATATGGCAAATAATAATCTTTATGACCATAGATTGACTAGATGGGAAAATTATGTATATCATTTTATTTGCATTGTTCACAAATGTGCTTTATATGGTTTATTATTTTTTGTATTTTCTTGTATATTACTCGTAAAAACAGATTTTGGTCTTTTTTTGCTTTTTCTTCCGTTCCCCTTCCTTTTCCCCTTCCCCCTCTCCTTCCCCTTCCCCTTCCCCTTCCCCTTTCTTTTCCCCTTCCCTTTCCTTTCCCTTATACAATGTGAGGTAAAAGCCTGACATGCTACTTAATGCTATTTTATTTTGTCATATAAGAAAGGCCCATGTATGCGTTACACAAAAATATCTGCAAAGTACATGCATCTCAGTAATGCCTGAAGCCAAAATAATCATTCCTTGTTTGTCACACATATTGACATTGGGTCCCTTCGAGAGAATGCTTTCAACCTTTACAGTGATTTGAAATCTAAGAACAGCAAGAAAAAGATCTTGTTGAGATCATCACCATGGATCAATTTTATGTATCTTTTCATTTGACCTTTCCTTGTTATTAAACAGATACACTGAGCATTTTTATTTGTTAGAAGTTGTTTTTTGAGTAGTGACAATGAGAAGGTTATAATAAAATTGCTTATGAGAGTGCTGATTATATTTTATGAATGTTACCATTTATAATATGGTAGGTATATGTAAGCTCCTCAATAGAAACTGTATACAGAAACAACATGGATCTTGCAATTTTATCAGGACAATGCAAGTAGATTTCAGCAAGGTTGGTTCCAACTCATCTGTGATAAATGAGAAGATAAGGCAATCAGTGCACACCATGACACTCCGTGCAGCTAGTTAGGCACACTTCAGAACTATTCAGGTGTGCTTACGAAGCTTATGAGTCTTTCATGGGGGGTGTCTCAATATAAATACATCCTTCATGGTGGCCACTAGAAATGCAGGAGTTGCTTTTCCAAGACTTAACCCAGGTCAGATATAAATAATAGATATTAAGAGTTAGTTCTGATGCTGAGACTGCGTTACAGGCTGTATATTTCAGTTAGGTCAAAAGAATGCATTTTCTTTTTTTTCCTTTTTTTTCTTTTCTTTGCATAGCTCCTTTGCTTGACAGATGCCTGCAAAATTCCATGACACCTTTGTGTGGACCTGTTTGGGTCTTTAAAAGAGAAGGTTTCAGCCTCTCAGGAGCAAAGATTTATATCCAAGGAGTTCTATTGGCCCTGCACCAACGACTAAAGTCTGCAAACTTGCAAACAGGTGAGTTGACCCACTCTTTAAAAGTCTGCTTTTTTGTTTTCATTTTCAAATGTACTTGCTGTATAAAACCAAGGTTTGGCACCGTGTCATAAAGAAGTGTGACATATATTGCGTAAGCTGCAGTGCCTGTTAGGAAAGTGAAATGCTTCTCCTACAATTGCAGAGCCAACAATAAAGGAGTTAATTGTGTCTCTCTTTTGGTGTGGGATGTCATATGTCTCTTCTTTTCTTGCTGCATACTGTGCCTAGCTGTGATGTTCCTTATGTGGAAAGTCTCTAAAGCAATCATTTTTCATTGCTTGTTCTGCACATGCAGTTTTTAATGGWCTCATAGATCTTCCCATAAAAGTAATTTAAATAATTATGTATTTGAAACATTTTTAATAAATAAACACTTCTAAGTATAGCTGGTGTTGCATTATGAAAAATTGAATAAATGTATAATATTTTAAAACTTCAATATTTTCATTACTATACATGTGCCATTAAATAAATATACCAGACTTGCATTTTAATTTGAAAAAATAGTAGAAAACAGATACTGAATATACTCTTTGACAGTTTGGGAGCAATAGGATTATTTATTTTTTATTAATCAGGTATTTTAATTTAGGAAATATAAGTAAGAAAACACTGATCTTGTTCAGCATAGTTACTTAAATTCATTTATATGTGTAAGAATGTACATATTTTTAAGCATTAGGTGAGTACTTTATAAAAATAGTAGACGTACAGATTTTCCAGGAAAAGTATTATATAGAAATTAAACAACCAGCTAGGAACCTCAGATTTAAAAATGATCTCAGGCCCCAGAGTTAAGAATGACTGCATCAGATAGATAAGCTACCAGCCTGTGTAGGAAGGGGGAGGAGAGGCGCAAGCAAAGTGTCAGTCACACTGTTTATACAGCACCTCCTGCTGTCAGATCCATAAAGAGAAATGAGAATTGACTTTGGAAGAGACTGCTCCTGTCTAGAGCTAAAAGTGGTCAGCAAGAAGAAATCAAACAAAAACAAAAACAAAACTGAGAGAGCATGTGTGCGAGAGAAAGAAACAAGCAGAAAAGAAAAAAAGAGAAGCTTGTTTCTGAGTCAGTATAGTGATATATTAAAAAGTGAGAAATATCTTTACACTTTTTGTTGATAATCCTTCACTTTTAAGACAATGCTGCCTGCCACAAAAGCTGCAGAAATGAAATCTATTGCTTTCCAGTGCCTTGACATATAATATTTACTATTTTTAAAAAAATATATATATAAAATCCATATGAGTATTTAGCAAGTATGATGGTGATTAATAGAACAAAACAGACAATGGAGTTTCTAAATAAAAATTCATATGCAAGTCATTTATTGACTACTTTTTGCTATTCTCTGTGAAGAACATATAAAGACATTTCAGTAAATTAACTTATGTTAATCATTCCTCTGGTGATTATCCAGCAGTGTTCAGTTGGAAATTGTAAATGACAAGAAAAATATAATCATTTTAGTAGATTTGAAATCTCTTCTGAAGACAAATGRTTCTTTATAATGAAAGGCTTGCATATAGACATATGTTCAGTATAACCATGTTGGACATTTTTAACTTTTGAGAGTCCAGATTATGAGGATAAATGTCAGTACAGCTATGACAGTTAATTGTCTACAAAAAACTTATGATTAAAATATTTTAATAAACATTTCAAACTGGTTTAAGTGCTTAAATGAAAATTTTACAGCACAAGGATGTTAAATGGTTTGTGCAGTTAATGTGCTGAAAGCTTGTGTTGTTTTGAGTTATATTACTTCAGAGATAAGATACGACATATAATTCAGCTTAAAGTGTCTCCCTGTTAATTTTTCCAACCACTTTCTAACTGTTGTGTTAGTACTGAACATAAATGAAATCATTATAACAACTGTAGGTTATGTTATACTGTAGGTATAACAATACTTCTTACTATAATCTTACTGTATTTTGTTTATGTCGACCTTTTTCCCCAAATAACTAAACCAAGTTTGTTTTGTAAAAAGCACATTGTGATATGATACAGATGTAAGATTAGGATGCATGCTGACAAAGACCCAGGACATTCAATCAAAATACTATCACTTTGTCCTGTTGTGCTAAGGCCTGACAACATAATGCTCTGATGACTGCATACAGTATTGATACCGATACAACATCTAGCTGTTACATGACAACAGTAAATGTATTTTCTTCATTTCTCTTTAGCTCGGTGTTATTTTGGCATTTGAATTATTTGTATTTACTTTGTCTTTTCATTTAAATAAAAAGGGAATAGAAGTAAAAAAAAAAGGGAAAATTCTTTTATTCGGTATTACGCTGCTAAGACACTATAGTCTGTCCATTGAAATCAAATAGCACATACAACTAATAATATGCTAATACATGTACTTCTATTAAGATCCATCTGGACTTCAGTTTGAAATGTATGTACTGAATTAAAACAATATGCAGTTTCTGGTCCACACTGTGCACTGGTTGCACAGTGTCGTCTTTATAATCACTCTGTTGCTTCTTGCCCCAGAGGAAGAGAACAGTGAGAAGCTACCAGCTCTTTGCTGTAGTCTTTGTATCCTTTTAAAGAGGATAATCAGTATTCTTCAAATRGTATTCCTTGAGAATAATATGGGTGAAGTAAACCAGGTAAAACTGAGAGAGTACTTGAACTTTGGGAAATGGTTTGTGCTTTTCTCTAAATAAAGGAGAAAGGAAGAAAATATATACATATAAACACTACACTACAAAAGCCTTCTATTTTTTTTTCCTTTAAACTCTTTCTAATTGCAATTACATATCTGTATAATGAGCTATAAGCTTCACTAAAATCTTGACAATGCTTATATTGACATTTTAATGCCATGAATTCTGTGACTAAAATACAGTTTTCTAACAAAAAAGTAAAATTTAAACAACAGTACTGTTAGAATTATTCTGCTATTAGTATTTCAGATGTTAACCTTTTGCCTTGCTATTTTAAACATGCTGTTTGGTGTCTGTTGGAATTTCTGAGATTCCCAAATATATCTGAAGGTTAAAATCAGTTCATTACATATATAATGTACGCAATTGGGTGAATGCATGTAAGACATTTTTAAATCTTTTTGTCAAGCTACTATAGTTTCTATTAAAAATGTTTTTAGAAAAAAAGCATCGCCAAAATGAAATTGCTTTTAAATGAGATGTAATACATAACAATAGAAACAACATTATATCTGATAGCATGGGATATAGTTAACACTTTCAGAGATGGGGGATGTCCATCTCATTAGCATTCTTCATATGTAGTGGTGCTGTTGGTGGGGGTGTTGAAGTAGGAATGCCATTGTGCTGGGTTCCAGTGTTTGGGGACAAACACTGCTGTGGAGGGAACGTGTGAAAAGGCCATAGTACTGACAGTGAATGAGGAAGGCTGTGCTTTCTGTATGCTTCAAGCAGGGAAGCTGTCATTCACAGGCCTAGCACAGCTAAACAGAGGCCAAAAGAGAAGACTCAAATACCTTTTAAAATGATATTAATGATTTTTAAACATTTTCTTCATTTAGAATTACACACAACTAAGCTGTTGATCTGTCCTTTACTAAATAATATAAAATATACATGAACAGGTRAATAGAAGAATTATCTCCCCATTGCCACAGTAAAGATTTACTACGGAAAATGTGTGTGTATAAATATTTGAGMATCACAAGTTGCTTAAGTATATTTAAATTGTTTTGAGCATGTGTTACATACAAGGGTTTAGCAAAATTTTAATGTGGTAGTTAACAAACATAGCTGGTCCTAAGGTTCTATACTGTGTGGTTTTATTTTCGCTGGAAGTGCGTTATATGTGGGGATGAGGAGACTGAGCTGGGATGAGAAGTGACAGGAAATTGTGCTGAATGTTCATTAGCTTGATCTAGCAGAACTTACAGTAATAGTAATTAATCATTAGAACCACAGCAAATTACGTTACATTAAAGTAATGGAGCTAGTATGCAAAATACCCACAAGAAAACAAGAGAGAATAAAATTATTGACTCATTCTACTATTTGCCATTTCGGCTATGGGAACACTAGCTTAAATGTACTATTTCAAAACTGTATATGCAACAGCTTTGCTGCTATTATTCTAAACTACATCCATAAACATCATAATTCATAAAGTTTTCCTCATTTTGTTATGCAGATCCATAAAAATATTACTGACTTTAAAAAAATTGAAATATTGCAAATAGCAAAAAAAAGAAAACCCAAATACTATATTTCTTCTATTTTCTTGCGTCGTTCTCCTGAAACTGCTCACTCAAGTACTGGAGGTTGAATACATCTGCGATATGCAAACAAAAGCTTTTCTCCATAACTTTTTTTTTTTTTTTGTACTTTATAAGAAACATATCTGTCATCACTATTCAATTGGTTTTCACAGATTTCAGTAATTACATTGTGTAGTAAGATTTCTAATGACTCTTTTTTTTTTCTGCTCACAAATAAAATATAAACTAGCTGTTTGGTATAATCATTTTGCAGGGGTTTTGTCTGGGAGAAACTAACAAAATGATACACTTTTATCAAGCATTTTTTAATCAGTAAGTTTTTCCTATCATTTTTATATCCAACCTAGTTCACAGAGGTATCAGAAAATTGTACCAAAGAATACTTACCCTGTTTATAATACCATTTTCAGAAAATTAGATTATATTKTGGTAAAATTGGCATAATAATTATTAGATATTATTTGAAGAAAAGGAAGAAATTCACCAAAATGCTTAAGTTGATTTCCAGTTCAATCCAACTTTGTATTTGTGTTTTTATGGTTTTTGAAAGTGTATTCTTAAAACAACTTCAGTATCACAGCCTCTGTTCAGTAACCCCACCTTTTTTTAGACTCAAATATTTGCTTCCTCTTCCTTCCAGCTTCTGCTTTTCTAATTTTATATGACATTGACTCACACTGTTGAAGAGGTGTTAAGTATCTTTATTTCCTTCTTTATAGGTCACACAAAAATAGATTTTTTGTATGTTTGACCTGTGTAGAGACCACTCAAGAAATAATCCCATAAGTGAACTTTGTGTAGAGCAAGATTCCATACGAAAACTGTAATATTTCAGCATAACTTCTTATTAAAAGAATATAAAAATAGTGTTTCAGTAATTTCGAAATTGAAAGAGAAAACTGCCCTCTTGATAGTTTGGATAAGTGGTTCTTAGAATGTTGTATTGTTTATAGATTTGAGTGATGGTTGAAATTTTTCCCACAACTGAGCTGCATTCTAGTTACCACAAGTATTTTAAGAACCTTAAACTTGTGTCTTTTTCTAAGTGTCATGCCTTGAGCAGGCCTAACATCAGTTAAATGAAGTGAAAATTGCATTCTTGTCTTGATAGAGATGAAAATGGATTTCTGGTCATGAAATAGATGTAGTTGTCACTTTTTTAAAAAGGTGTCAGCAGTTTGCTTCAGCAAGTAAGGTGCCAATTCAGTATGACAGTAAACTTGTGATCTGAGCAATCAATAAAATGCTTCAATAACTTCTGCTTCATTACACTTATAATAAGAGGCTATAGATCTGTGGCACATAAAATGTTGATAAAGAGGATATGTAGGGACTTAGCGTGACATTTTGTTTTAGTAATACAGTAAGTGCAATGTTGCCATCTAGAGTTTGTGCATAGGTAATTATTCTGAAAGCAAAAGCTGTAGTGAAAAAATAAACATTGGTATTTCAAAGCCCTATTTATTTCCATCACTTAGTGGCATGTATGTCTGTCTATATGGAATAGTTAATTTGCCTTGTCACAAAATTGTTTAGGTCAGGAAAAGTAAGACAATTTTTAGTATTTTTCTACTTTTTCATTTGGTAATGTGTAAAAACATGATTTTTTTTCCCCTAAACCAACATTTAAATGCATCTAGGAAACAATTCTCATCTAAATAGATTCAGTTGTTACCAGCTACTAAGAAAAATTATAACATTACAATGATTTGACACCTGTAAGGRGGACAACGGAAGCTTTGTAATCACAGTGAGTTAATGTTGTGATGTTTCAGATTCTGACCAAGTGTTCTTTCAGCTGATTTATGTATTATGAGACCATAAATGGCTCCTGCTGATTTTTCATAAACATACATTGCAGGGGAATTGTCTCTGAGCTATTTATCTTGTAAGAAAATTATTTTGATATGTTAAATAGKTTTTTTTCTCCTTTTAAAATGGATGGCACCTGATTGATACAACATATAAAGAGTTTCCGCTATATGCCATATTGCATTTCAAATAAATAAAACTTAATTTAGATCAGTTTTACTTCCCAGGGAAATTATTGGAAATCCTAAATTCTTCTCAAATGTATTTTCAAAAGATGTGGGACCAACAGTTATGTCTAGCAAGCATGGAGGATGGGCTTGTCGAATTCATCAATCTAGTAGTGTTTTACTTAGTTAAAAAGAAWAAGTGGTTGAGATTATTGAGAACTGGGTAATTAAAAACTTCTTCGTATAGAAAAGAYTAATGTGACTAGGTGCACAGATACAGCATGTTTATTAAGAGGATGAGTGATTAAATCTTTTCTTTTTTATAAGCAGCAAGAGTGATATTGCTTCTGGTTTTCCTTCAACTTCGGTATGTAATTTATAAACAGTTTCTCTTTTGAGCATCAGAGCATTATTGTAAGGAGGGTGGCTATGGTACTCATGTTTCGTATTTCTGATGAGGTAGCTCTTGCTCTGATGAGGCAGTTTGCTAACACTGTCCCCTACTTTTTCACCATAATTTAATTGTGAATTTCTTCCGCACAGAGAATATATGGGTGGAAGTAAAGGGTGGAAAAGTGTCTGAAATTGTGGGAAGGAGTTAAATGAATACTTTAAAAATGTCATTTCTGGATTGTTTTTCACCATGAACTTCCATTATTTTTACCTTTTCCCTGTTTGAACATAAATGTTTGCTAGAGACATATGGTTCACATTAAAAAATTACATTTTAGTCAAAATGTAGACCACAGATGGGGGRTGATATTCTTTTGCAAATTAGAAATTAAGCAACCATTTGGGACTAATGAAGTTTTAATTATATGAGGGTCCAACATCTTTGTCCAATGCATTTGGCACTCATATTTGATTAAGCCTCACTGACCACAAACCAGTTCACCTTTCGAAGAGGTGATGTGCTGAGGTGCCTCCTGCATAATCAGGTGAATCCAAATGGGACATGGGTTCTTTGGTGATGACAGGGCAGGAAAGGGAAAAAGAATTTGTTACTTTCCATTTTATTGCCAGCCTTGGAAAATTGGATTACCACAAAACAATGCCTGTACGTATTTGAAAGAAATGCATCTCTGCACGGAACTATGAATTTGACTTTTTTGAGCATTTAGAATTCATAAACTCAAAATCTTGAGATATACTATCTTTGATGGCATATAAAATAATTGTGATCATCTGGGTCCAGGTTCTAAGGATTTGTCAGATAAATGGTTAAATTGCTGTATTTTATCATCTTTATGCACACTGAGATTATTTCAGTTCATTTCAGACTACCTTTCTTTCTTTAGGGATTGTGCAAGGTCAAATTACATCACATTTGCCATGGACAAAAAGTGAATAAATGTTCACTCATTTAGCTCAGTTGACAAAGGGTAGGTTGTTAAACAAAGTAATTAAAATATGTGCCTGAGTCTGGAGGCGTTAGGAGATTCTTCTAGTATAACTAGGCTTACAATAGATTTCTGAGTTTTCAATTTTGTTCTATTATTCTGAGTTAACAAATATGAAATGTACCTGTTGAGCAGGAGAAAAAGGTCTTCAGTTATATTGTTCATAAATATTCTGTAAACTCATGTAGTTTTACACGGAAAAGATTGAATCAAAATTAGTTTCAGATGTATCAGAGTTTTGAAAGGAGACAGCTAAATGTGGACAATCTCCCTGCATAAAGATGGGACTACTTGCAGTAGTGTCCTGTTACCTAAATGCAGCACTGACATTTTTCCTTATTGTGAGTTAAATGAAATGCTGCACAATTATTAGATCTACTCTTTGAGTTAGTTCTTCCACTAAGCTTATTAAAAGTCGTTAAAATAGTAATAAAAAAAAGCTCAGTTTAGAACTTTCTGAATATACTGAAAGTAAATCATTGCATTTTACAACTTTGAAAGTAATTACAGAATTCTGTTGCTAAAGTCAGTGGAAGTAGGTTTGACAGATTTTCTCTAAATTACTCAACCACCTACAGGTATTATTGCCAAGATTCTTTTGAAATGAGAATAAATTTTATAGAGTTACAACAGCAAAGTGAAAGGGTATGTTTGATAGATTCCTTGAACTGTTTCAACACCCACAGGTGTTATTTGTAAGAAAACAATCATGCAGAGTCTTCAGCTGGTTAGAGAGGGCACAGCATTCCATCTTCACCTGACATCCTATCTGTTCTCTCAACATCCTCTGCCCCCTGCCTACCACCCACTCCTCCCAAAACAATGCTCACCAAGAGAGTTTTGTGTGAATGGACAAGAATATGAATGTTTTTTAAAAGAATCCGAACAGTATAGAAAACACATTGTTTGTGGGTGACGAAAAGGTTTGAGGTGGGAGAAGAAAAACTGTCTTTAGGATTGATTAGTRTTCTTCACTTTCTTTCCTAATTAATCAATGTTATTCTTTAACTGTTAGAACCTCTCAAAGGTAATTATTTACTGGCTTAAAAGCTGAATGTAAGAAAAAAGACCCAAAAGACGAAATTGAAGATTTTATTTGCTTTATTTCTCTCTTTTTCATTTGATTTTCATATACCGCTCTGGTTTGTCTTTTCAGTTATTCTAAATAATTGACTCCTGAAATATTCAGCGTGCGTTCTTCAAACACGTTGCATATACTTTGCCTATTTAAGTTTTAAAACGAGGACCTTAAGTCTGTAAAAATGAAACATTATGAAGTGCATTTCTCAAAGATGCTTGTTTCATGTTATGGTTTTATTTCCATAAATTCATTTTAATTTATTCCTGTAATGCCTAAAAGATCCAAAAAGACCAGACCTGTTTATAGTGCATACACTAGTTTATTGTATGTCACACAAATGTAGTTTCCTATACTTTATACCATAATTTTATTAAAATTTAAAAGCCTAATATTGTATACTTTGAAATTCATCAATTTTTCCAAAGTTTTTTTAAACTTGTTCCCATTCTTTTTCTTTTTTAATAATCTGCTGCATTTATCATTTTGAATCTTGATTAATTACTTTTATTCAGTATTAACAAAACAAATATTACAATTTTAAAATTAAATTAATTCAGTTTCATTTTGAATAAATTAGAGATGTCTTCTCAATTTTTGGTGACTTGCAGGTTTCAAGGACATTAAAATAAATTATTTCTAAACGTTCTTGTCYAGCAAATGACACTAAATCCATCTTTCCCTTTGTCTTGCTGAACAATGTTTGTCATAACCCTTACTCTAAGAAATAGAGCAATACCTTATTTAACTTTGTACATCTGAAAATAGTTAAGTGCTAGACTCCCAGACTGTGCTGACTTAACCAAATGTTTTCTTAAGAGCATCCAGAACGTTAGAGAGTTCTGTTGTCCCATCTGAGAGTGCTGCAGCCCTGTTGTGTTCAGATCTGATTTATGGGCTGCAGTCTTTTGTCCAGAACTGGTGATAAACATCTGTGTCCTGGCACCATTCGGGTGTAGTCACCAACCTGCATTTCTTTTGCAGCTTGATCTTCTCTGCAGATTATCTTCTGCACAGACACACTGCCCTCTTAAAATTTCAGTATTCCTATCTATTTCAKTAGCTTAAGAAGTTAATTATCTGACTGTTTCTGTAAGTTTCACTTTACTGAATGGCAGCTAATGGGTCATCAGTCCTGTATCTTTTTCATATGTTCTTTTGGCAATCAAAATAATAATTCTTCCTTATTGGAATTCTGAAGAGGTCTCATAATTAGACAACAGGCAGGCAACTGAGACAAAAATATGCTGCAGCCTGTACCATGAGCTAAAGTGATGTTTCACTACTATTG
This sequence comes from Oceanodroma leucorhoa, assembly GCA_030449065.1. Lineage (NCBI taxonomy): Eukaryota > Metazoa > Chordata > Aves > Procellariiformes > Oceanodroma > Oceanodroma leucorhoa. The sequence goes on from JASVER010000028.1 coordinate 5,184,330, forward strand.
TGAATCTTTTTCTACCATTGTAGCAAACAAACCACTTACCAATATTCCTCATTGTGAAATTTTGCCCTGAGCCATCACAGTTCTGTTTCATATAGCTAAGTCATCTGAGTTCTATCAAGTTGTTCTATCAAGTTCATCTATCAAGTTGTCACACTCTAGTGTCTTGTATACAAAAAATTATTTCACATAATTTCTAGGTAAGTGGGATTTTTTCCCAGTTTATGTCCTGGAGTCTTTAAGACAAGAATTGTTCAAAGTAAAAGTGACATTCCATTGGGCTAACTAGCAGAGTATATGGGTATTATATATACGTAATTCTATATATTGAATGCAAGCCTGAGTTGGCCTGTTGGTCAAAGTTGCACCAACCGGTGCAGAAGCAAACTTTCTTCTTAGCACAGCCTGATATGATCGTCAAAGCACTTCGAAAGAGGAGTGAAAGAACTTCAGCTTGCTGTGCCCATTGGGAGAGACCCAACTATACACCTCTTCCTGGTGCAGAATGGCTGGTTGTGTACCGTTTGTCTGTCATGACTATGTCACATCTCCACAGGATCATTTTTAGCAGAGTCCTGGTGTTGCCTGCCAGGAGGAAAGGTGAATTTTGTCAGTTGCTGGAATTCTGGCAGTCCTTGTTTGTCCAGGTAGCCCAAAATATAGGTGTTCTGCAAGAAGTGATATGGATGTATTAAGATCAAAAGCAGGCCGTGGTTTACCCTGCTTCCCAGACTGAGCTGTTAATAACAGTTTAACCAGAGCATCTATGTCCTAAAATTTATGTACCTCCATGTTTTTGCATTAAAGCTTGCTTTCAGTCCATTATCACTACTGATCCTGACATCTCTGGTGTCAGAAGGGAGAAGACTGTGTAGAAGGAAGAAATGGTATGTCTYCAAAGTGTATAACCTTTTATATTGTGTAAAACTTTAGTTTCAATATATAAATTGAATGGATACTTTCTGGGGGTGAGGAATGGGGGAAAAAATACAGGGGGAAGCTAACGACAATGGACATTCACATTGAGTGTTTTAAGATCTAATTAATGTGCAATTCAGACAACGATGTTTAGGATGTAAATTCTTTATGCATTCAGCTACACTAGATCAATTAAAACACCTACTTGACATCTGTTTTAATGCGTGTGGTTACCCACCTAAGAAGTGCAGTTGGAAAGCTAAGATGGCAATTAAATTTTAGAGATTGATTGAAATTAGTTMATTTTTAAGTCTGGTTTTATGTGTGGTTTGGATTATAAATGTAATTGTGTTATAGCATTATGCTCTTTGTTCTAATATGGAAAATCACAGGTGAAARTATACTGTAACCTATATATTACTATATGGGAATGTTGTCCAGATATAAGAGAACTAACTTTACCTAGTTACAGAATCATTCATATAAGAATATGCTGGCAAATACAAAAATATTACATTAATTCTGTCTACTAGAACTGCAGCAGAGAAAGATAATGTTTCTTCTCATTCTCTTCGCACTGTTTTTAACTCCCTCTCAGCTTACTGAGAAAGTCAAATAAGCCTTGTACTGACCAGCTGCTTGAAAGCCTCAGATTTTTTGGAAAACTTGTCAAAATGTGCTTATCAGAAAAAGAATAAGTTGCTGACAAGATAACAGTCAATTGTGAATTACTGAAGAATTTTTTWAAATGTTGTGAATTACAGCAATGGAATTCTCCTGGTAAGACTAAGTGCTTTAAATTTAGTAGTATAATTAGTCACTTTGGTTAAGCATGTACATCACTAATTTCTAAATTATGTTTATATGCATAACACTGGAAAGTATGACATTTCATTCTTGCTGTTTGCATTAATATTTATTTAATATTTATATATTTTTATTACTTGAATATCGATTAAATATTTACAGGTTAAGTTATAATACATTAAAGTGATCAGTTAGAAAATAAAGTATTTCATGAGCTGCTTCTCCCAATCTTTAATGACATATGGAAGGAAAAATATTCTTGAAGACCTTATATAACCATTCACTCTTTAAAAGGTACAAAACTTGGTCTAAGGACTAATTTTTSAGGTTCTGTGAAAGGAGACAATTGAACTTATCTCACTAAAAAACTTAAAGAATTTGGATAATTCACAACAAACATATTAAAGTCTCCAGTAATTTGGTTTTGCCCCGCCAAGATTGAATATAGCACAGACTTTTCTGGAAACAAGTTTTGTGTAGACGACCAAATGTCTGTTGAATGCTTTATGGTTAATCACGTATCTCCCAATATTGAGAAAATGCAATTACGAAGTCTATAAAACAAGGAAACAGGCCATCAGTGTTGCTGTTAGCTGAGAAAACTGACAAAAATATTTTTTGATAATTGAGAAATGTGACTTCAAGTCTTCCAAATAACTGCAAAGAAATAAAAACTAGGATCTCTGTTGTACTTATCTGCCAGAGGTCCTTATTAAAAGTCCAGATTGAATTGAGGCTTTAAAAAAGTAGAACTGAAGAGGACMATAATGTCAGAGTCAGTCTTGTGCTACAACCAGGAGCCATATCATAYGACACTTATACTTAGATCAAATTCCACCTAAAAAAATAATTGGGATTTCTACTCTCAGTTTTGCTATAATGAAGCTGTCTGAGAGCTTCACTGCTCCAATGATTAGAAGCTTTCTTCTAATTTCCATTTTGAAAGTTTTCATGTCTCTTTAATATCCATTTCTTCCTGTTTTAATAGAATTTCTCTGAAAAAGCTCTGCATCCTCTTTGCTCTTTATCTCCTCTCCATATATTTTTAAACAGCAGTCTTATCTCTTTTCAGCCTTTTTTTTTGCTGGACTAAACCAAATCCTTCTTGCTTCCTCTTGTGTGAGATGCTCTTCATTGCTCTAACCAAAATAGTATTCCTTATCTGCRTCTGCCTTGGTTCTTACTAGAACATAAGAAAAAGGTGCACATTATTTCAAACTATTTCATGGCTTGTTAGGGTGCTTTCTAGTTTCATGGGKTTTTTTTCTCCTTTTTTAAACATAATTTATATTCACTATTCTCTATTCATCTGCTGGCCTATCTGCCATAAAATACCTGTTAAAAATATTTGTTATTGGATATTTGAGTACACACGGCAGTTGATTCAAAATTCTAAAATGARGATTACTTTATTGTCCTCAATGTGTTAAGTATCTTGAGTTTTACTTCTAGGTCAGACCATGTTATATTTCATCATTAATGTACGGTGCTACCTTACTACAGATATTCTTCTGTATTTTCTGAAAAACTCATGCCTTTCAATACTTGTATTCCAGTCATAATCTTCCACTGTGTTTGGTACCTCTGTAATATAGGGTTTCACATTCTGTGTTAATACATCAGGTTTTTGTTGTTRGGCTTGTTCCATTAGTATCAACGCCTTTGGGATTTTTACAGATCGCACCCATTTTTCTATTCACATAAGGTTTCMGTTCTTTCAATAACTACTTAACCTTTCCACTTAATGTCTTCTACAATGTTATCTATTCCTCTGATCATTAAAACTAAATATGAAARTAATAAAAACCTCTTTTCTCATTTTCCAATCCTTAGTAGTCATGTTAGCTGGTAAAATGTGAGCAGATATTAGAGTATACGAATTTTCTGAATGAATGAGTTCTGGAAGACTGAAGATGATGGGACTCTCCTTTGAAACTCTGCATAAGCTATTTATTAATGTAATAACTATTATCAATACAGTTATATTTATGAAATATCATCAATATATTAACCAATATCTATTAATGAGTATGGAAATATTTGGAAGAGTCTGTGTGATAATATGGTCAGGATTTCATGTCTAGATCCTTCAAAAGCTCAAAATAAAATTATACTTAATTGTTCTTCATTCTTTATATCTTGATTCCTTGTCAACTTTGTCAAACCTATGTTTTCTCCTGAATTTACTTACAAAAAATTATCTTTTTACTTTTTGGAATAGTTTTGTTTTACTTTGCGACATGTTTTTTTTCAATTTAACTTGACAAATATGGATGTATTATACATATGATACTCAAATTATAATTGAGGGAATAGTAGTATTCTGTTTTGTTGAMATTCCAACTGATAGGAAATTAAGTATGCAAGCAGTCATGTTCAGCAGAAGAGTGAAAAACTGAAGGGTATATCTTGTTAACTGCTCATTTAGAGGGCAGAGTTGATTTCTTAGACTGCTTCTGTACTCATGGTGTCGGTAGTATCTGCTCTCCTAATTTTTGTCCCTTAGCATTGAGATAGAAGACCTAAACAATCTTCCTTCTTCATAGGGTGCTGATTTGTCTATAAACAGGCAGACATTTTTTTAACACTATAAAAAGCATTGATTAATTTGGACAGTCTTTTGATTATATATCTTGGTAATACCAACTAAATTGTTCGTGGATTGTAATGTGTTAGCTTACAATTCATTCGTTCTCCCAAGTGAATGTGTGTTGTGTATCTTATTAGCATTGAACATGGGTGTTTAAGAATACCATTCTCCTCTGAGAAACAGAAAATTGCATAGCAGAGAAATTCCTATGCACATCTGACAAGGCTTATATTGATTATGTGAACCCTCCTCTGCTTTTGTGAGCAAAACAAGGAAATGAAACTAGTGCCCACATCTTTTTTTATCGTAGACCGATAGACARTCTCTGCAGCTTTATGTAAAACACAGAAAGCAGTAGTTGTAGTATTGATATCACTTTGCACCAAACATTAAAACACATAGGTTCTTTCTTCAAAATTACAGTAGATATCAGGTGCTCTATTTTCTCTGTTCTCTATTGTCTCTGTGATCATTATAGTTAATCTTGCAGTTGTAGTCTTATCTAAAATAGGTGTTACGTTAGACATAAAAATGTTTGTAATGCAAATAAGTACTATTTTGCTGATAAATCTGGTATGCAGAACTGGGCACATGGTTAAAGACAGTTAGGAAGCTGTTTCAAATCAAGAAGAGATTCTTCTGGGCGTTGGCTGTGATGGAAATGGACTCCAGCTATGAAGTTCCACCACAAATGACAAGGGAGATTCTCAAGCCTAATGCTCTGGTTAGGAAGATGCCATTTAAAAAAGCTTCTAACTCCCTTTTCTTAGGCGACTCCTTCTTTGTCAGAAATGTCCTATGATCAAAGTCTCCATCAGGCATTCTGTTGCTTAGTTACCACCAGTCCCTTGGGCAGATTGGTTCTCCTGGGTTGTAGTCAACACTTCATCCAGGTGAAGGGCTTGGACAATATACAGTAAATTAGATGCCCTGAAAACCTTCAGTGAATGAGTTCTGTAGAAGTTGTATGTTGAAGTTTTAACTCTTTCAGATTTGYTAGACCATTTGACTAACACGTTACTATATTTGGTACCATATTTTCTCTCTCCTCCCCCTCTTTCTCTGTGTTTTCTTTAAATAACATGATATGTTTCTTATGTCATATAAACTAAAATTTAGTTTTGAAGATTACCGCAAATGTCACTGAACAATGGACATTATGTGCAGGAAAACAACCTGATGTCAGGAGGTATAACAATCAAAGGACTGTTTTCCAATGGCAATAGCATTTACATTGTCTCTAAATTACGTAAGTTTTTGTTTGTAGGAAACCTGCCATCTTTTAAGGAAAGGTGTAAATAAAGATGATTCCATCCTTAATTCATTTTTAAAAAGCATATTCACCACTTATATAAACATAGATTTTTAGGAAACAAATACTTCTGTTGATCTTACAAATATATATTATTGCTGTGCTTAGTTTGTAAAATATGTGCAGAATTCTTCTAAGGGGAGAAATTTGCTTAAAAGCTTCTTCTTTTCACATACAATTCAAAAAATGCAAATACTTTGGTATGGTCACTAGTTTATCTGCCACATTTGGTTTACTGTTAACGTAATGAATTTTACACTGTATATTTTCTGAATGGATAGGGTTATACATAGCTCTTTCTCAGAAAACTTTTGGGGGTACACACTTTTTATCAGCATTGTTTAATTTATCCTTAAAGGAAAAATCATACTACACATAATGAGAAAGTATGCAAGTATCAGGGCTGGCATCTGGCTGCTCTGTAGATTCCCGAGGCAGTTCTGTTAGCACTGTTGAGATGCCTCCAGGTCTACCATGTGATTAAGTTGCAGATGGAGAACTTGCGCAATGCACTTTTCTTTTTCCTGTGTTAATCATAATAGGGAGTCTGTGATCCTTCTTTGTGACATAGGGTATTTGTACATGCTTTAAAAGCAGCTATTTGCCGCTTTTTAAAAATGAATTAAGAAGCCTCCAATTTTAGAGAAAATCTTCATATCTTTTCTGACAACACCGTAATGTATTATAGTAAGCCTTTCCAAAGCCTTATATCTGACTGTTAGATTTTTAATCTGATGCTATATAAATCTGTTTTGAATACTTGTTTATCAAAAGTAGTTTCCTATGTTTAAATACTACCTGAGAAAAAGTCAGTGGTGAATTTAAGACAATTATTGAGCGAGTACCTGACTTGGGATACTTCTGTTCATTGATGTTAAAGAACAGAAAAAAAATTATGCAGCATACATAGCATAATTTCTGAAGTAAAAAAATATTAAGTGCCGTTTCCATACAAATATGTCTCATATATTTATGGTATAAAATTGAATTGTTTCAGATTATCCAAATGTTGATATTTATAACTTCCGTAACATGAAATGATGTAAGTTCATATTGCATAGAGCATGTACTGAAGTCTGGGAGAATTGGATTAAAGTATAGCTTATGCTTAACTTTGGCATGTTGAAGGCCATTGCTGATCCTTACTAATTAAAAGTAGTAAAATGTTCTAGCCTTATTCGTAGAAAAACCTTTTCAGCATAGATTTTTTTTATTTCTAGATAAGTGCATGTGTAGCTAATCCTTTACTAAAATGGCAAACTTTTCCTAAGCATATCATCATTGCATTTTATCATACTATTTAAGAACTATTAATTCTTTGTCTTCATAACCATCTCAAATTAATATTTGCATAAAATCCTTCAGATCATTTCATTATTTTGTTTAATAGGGTTTCCCTCTTAAGATTACAGCCTTTTCCAATAGATTGCAAATTATGCAAACAAAGTACGCCTACTTAAGTTTGGCAATTTTGCATTGCCAAATGACTATTGTTTCACTGTTCATTTGTTCAAAGGATTACTTTTTAAATTAGTGAACTAAAATGAAAAAGTGCATGTTTCTGTTCTCTTGTTTGTAACCCATAATTTTCCTAAGGCCAATTTAAGGTATATTGTCTTTTAGAATGACATTAAATTAGACCTCAGTCATCTGCTTCCTGTCACTTTCTATTATTTTGTACTTGTTCATCAATCCTTGGGGGAAATCAAAGCCTGTGTGGCTCCCATTTGAATCTGCATAATTCTCAGTGATGGCTGGGTCAGGAGGTGCCTCCCCATGATATTTAAATTTCTACCATAACTGGAGCCATTAACCCTTCAACGACGTGGTCATTCCAATAATCATTAGTGCGTATTGTGTTATTCATCAGTGCAAGTAAAGTAATTTAAATCTTAAATTTAATTCCAAATTATGATATTTTGATATTAATAAGAATGTCAATGGATTTTTATAATACTCGTAATGTTTTATTCATGTATGTATTTATTCTTAAGTACATTCTAACTACATTTGACAGCAATTTTTATAAAGATCCTTTAGTCTTTTTCTTCTGCTCTGACAATAATTTCAATGTATTCATTTTGTTTCTTAATATGCAAACTATTTTGCTCCTAGAAGTTAAATTCTGGTTGTACTTAAGTGCCACTGGTAAAACTCAGAGTAACCAAAGGCAGCTATGGGAGGTAGAGAGCATGTTCTTTTTGGTAGTTGTTGATGACACTGCAGCAGTCCATAGATGGAAAAGTAAAGAATTGCCATCACATTACAGTAATAGAACTGAGCAGACCAGCAGAATTAGCCACCTCAAGAGGAGGAACATTGCATATGCCTTCTATATTCCTCAAAGCTCTGTTAAAAGCTCCTCAGCCACAGCTACTGGTCTGTATTTCTCATGATTAACCAACAATAACTAAAAAAGGCGAAGGGCACACCTGAACACGACACATCTTGCATGTGCTCAGTCTTACCACAGCAACAGAATGACGGAAAGGTCTAGAGGAATCAAATACATTTATAGATGACAGCCCCATAAACATGGCTGAGTAGAAGCGACAGGGRGAGTGAGTTTTTTTACTGGAGCAGTAAACATCTGACAAGGAGACACTCTGAAAGGTAGTAGCACTCTGTTATTCAGGAATGTGGCATAGTAACGGCTGATCCTTCAACTGAATGATCATATCCAGTGAATGCTGGTTTCTTGTCCTGGCTTAACTTTACAATTTTTATCTTGGCTTCCACTCTGAACGCCTGGGAAAAGGCACATAGTAGCTTCTGCAAGTTTCYAAATCTTATCATATGCGTTGGTTTTATAAGATGCTGTGGGCAGTTCAGATCCTCATCTTGCTGTTAATTCGAGGCCAAGTAGTATTAATTATAAAGCTCTGTGCATTTACACTCTCCATGAATGCAATAAATGCTGGATAACAAATGGTGGTGAAGTTTGAAAAGCTCTACTCCCTCTGTCTCCAGGTGAAGTACATCATTAACGTGTGCCTGGCTAGGAATCGTTCAATCCACTAGATTCTCTGAATCATACAAATCTGCTGAGAAACAAGGTTTTGAGAGCCTATCCAAGCTTCCTTTTTTGCAGGCATCAGATCTTCTCAGAGATCTCAATCAAATATCTAAATATTATACCATTTTCACCTTTTGGTATGGCTTTTACCTTGTTCAATGTATTGACAGATAAAATCTTTCAGAAAATGGTATAAATAAACCCTGATCTTCTCCCTCATGTACACAAAGACCTGGATTCTTCTGTGTATCTAGTTTACACTGTGGGGCTGTCAGGGAGATGGTTATAGCTCTTTGATTTTCCACGTAGCCCCAGGCCTCTGCGTTGCTTTAGCCTACGCCAGCTGGCAGTGGTTCCCTAGGGACCATTGCAACATGGGTTTTAGAACTCCCTGCACTTTGTCTATTCTTCTTSCCCACTTAAAACACAGGAGGCTGCACACACAGTGGACAGTAAATGACCTAGCTACAGGGCACCCTTACCAGCTGGTTACAGTAAGACTCTGTTTCTCTGGGTTGGGTAGATACAATGTTGGGGATATGAGACCAGAAAGAAGAAATATGTGAAAAAAGTGTCATGCCGTGCTGAGTGAACAACACAAGAAACAGTAATGATCACAGTCTCTCATTTTTGGAGCATATCCTCCATGTGCTTCTTGGACTGTCACTCTACTTTACGGTAGGCAAAAGAAGGAGTTAGTATTGGTCAAAGAGCAGGTAGGAGCACCCTTGCACTTTAGTATTAAATGTATCYAAACATACTCCAGCCTCTTACAGATAGGATAAAGGAAACCAGTTGCTTCATCAGAAGTTTTTACCAAAGGCACTTAGACAAGAGCTGGCCCWTCACAGGCACCCCAGCCGTTTATACTGTAGGTCTGACTTTTTCGTTTGAAAGGATCCCAAGCAATGACTCCAGATAATATACTAAAATCTCAAGGCATTGTAGAGCTGGACTTGAAAAAAAAATATTATTTTGATTACTGTGATTAGAGATGATTCTTCCACTACTTTACTGTCTGATCCAGATGCAAGAATCTCTCAGTTTTCAGTTAATGTGAGGCTCATGGACCTAAGTGTTTGCTCTATCAACGGAGACTGCGTCTTGTAGCTACTGCTTCTCAGTTGAGAGTCCTGCACTATCTTTGGCTACGGCATTTCTAGATGTTTCAGATATACTTTATGGTGTCAACTATCTCCATTTTTTAAATAGGCTTGATTTGTAGATGTGTTGAAAGTCTTCAAAGTCCATTGCTTTTTATGTATATTCAGGAGTTCTAAGGCCCTGTTCTCCAGATCTGCCCTCTGKTTTTTTTGTTCAGTTGGTTTTTGTTTTGTTTTGTTTTTCAAAAATGCCAGAATTCTTTCAGTTAGTTAGTAYACCATTTAAAAAAAAAAGTCAAGAATAGCTGAATAATTTCAAAGATAAAGTATCTCAAGGTGGAATATTCTGTAACGTAGCAGGCAAAGGCATAAAAATGCATGATGAAGCCAGATAAAGTCAAATGGAGAATAAGAGCACATTTTTAACTGCACAGATAACTAATCTTTGAAAAAGCTTATCAAAATATGTTCTTCATTTATCAGTCAAAAACTTTCATTTAGTTTTGATATCTTTCTAAAATATATATAACTTTTAGCTAAGTACTGAAATTCCTTGGTGGTTTTGTTACCTACATCTTAAGAAAGAGGCTATATAATACCTTTTACCTTGTAATTTTGTAGACTAAGACATACATGGTCTGTAAATTGTACCTGTAAAAATAACCTTATTTKTGCATCAATCAGCCAGAATGCAGCAGATCCTCCAGCCCTCCTCAGGCCAGACACTTGCTAGATGGAGAACTAAACCCTACAGAAAAAGGCACTTTGCCTGTTACTTTTCTGTGATTGGGGACAAAAGAGTTGGCAGTGAAGAGAAGTGGATAGAGTGCATAAATTCTTGAATTTCTTGAGCACCTTTTGCTGGCTGCTGAGGGTACTATTGAGTGGTGAAAAGCAAGGCAAGGTGAGGAAGGTATAGGGAGGAAAGAAGAGGTTGACTGTTCCAAAGGGTATAATTGAGACATCACAATGGTGATAGTACTTAAAGAATTTTAAACAAAGGTGGCCCAGAATAAATTTTTTATGTTAAGGCCTTCAGCTTATGATTTGGGAAAATTGAGTGGAATTAGTTGATTTCTTATGACACGAGCTTCCTTTTTGACCTTGGGCAAGCCATAGTACTCTTCCTGTTAATGAGAATAATAGCACATGTCTACATTGTGTTGTCTGAAGAGAGGTAAATAAAAATAGAAACATGTTGAGATACAACAGAGTGGAGTGTGTAACGACTTAAGATTATGAAATCTAGTATAACACAGCGGCTATTTTAATTATTTTTCGGAGAAAAGCAAAATGAGATAATATGTGTGTATCTATAGAAATTATGTAATCCAGAAGTATAGTACTGCAGAGGGCTCAATATTTATTTAATTCTATTGCCTTTTTTGGTGGAATATGAGAGTAAAAGGTTCAAAGTATAATAGATTTGCTTACTTATGTTACTTCTTCTGTGAATGCAAATCATTAACCCAATATGCTTCCAAGACAAGTTTAATAAATGAACTTTCTGGCGATGTTTAGAACCTTTCAAGAGAAGCATACATKAAAAGATTTGCAGAATGATGGCATCAGTTCTTTTATGGAAGTAGACCGAAGCTTGATAAAACTTGATGGATCTTTATTTGCTAGATTTTCTCACAGAACATGGAAATGGCCCAAAGTAAAGTCCTGTTATTGACAATACATTTATTTAAACTACAAGTAGAGGAGAACAGAAATTAGAAATATTCATGATGGATAGGTCTACTGATGGCTTTTAAACTTGATGGTGTGAATTCAACCCTTGGATTTGGAAATCCCTGCCTGTCAGAGATCGGATGGCATCACTCTGTACCTGCTCTGTTTGACTTGGTTTTTTTTCTTAAACATCCATTCACTGTTGGAAATAGGTGTAGGTGTACTGTCAGTTTGACACATTGTGTCTGTTCTAAATCCCTTATCCGATCCTTCCCTGCCTTGCTCTTCTGTCATCATTTAGCTCCATGTGTAAAATCCAAAATCTTTGCTTCCACTTTCCATCCATTTGACTTTCACTAAGAGCATATAAAGACAGCAATGAGAATTATAAATTATAAGAAAATGTACATTTTTTCAAGCTGAATATTTTCTTATCTTTTCTAAATATACTAGACTCTGTTGCTTATTTGTTAACTTACGGATAAAATTGATGGAAGAGTTGAGACAGTAGGATGCCTTATATAGAGTATAAAGATCTAAATTGTACGGGAGGTAGAAGTCCATTCTCTCAGTATGGAAATGCTTTGGTTTTATATAGAACTCTGAGATAAACTTTTTTAAATAAAAAGTTCAAAACATCATTTCAGTTAAAAAAAGTGCATATTCTAAAAGTACTGAATTAATAAGAATTACAGTTACTATATGCACTTTCCTGCTGGCAGCATTCTTCTTCATTTGATGTTAACCTTGAGATTATGTAGAAGAAATACAGTAACAAATCATGGACATGTGCATTGTAATTACTGCACTTGCCTTTTCTGCCATGTTCCAGTATACAAGGATTTTTTTTTTTTTATTTGACAGAACAACACAGACTAATGAAATGGTCATACTGAGACAAGATTGGTAACATATTCTATACAGCGCCATTATTTTCAGGTCCCAAATATATTTTCCAGAAATTTAATAAAGCCTATATTAAAAAACTACGTACCTTTAAGTTCTTTCCATTAGTTGGAAAATACATTTAAAAGCTTGTTTTTGATGTAATAATTTTGTGCATTTATTTGGGAAAGAGGCTTTGTTTGTATTTGTGAGATAGCACTTACTACATGCCATCTTATGCAATACTCACCTCCTCCAGAAATCCACCTGTAGTTAGAAGTGCAAAGCTTAGTTATTTTTAAAGAATTCAACTGCTATTAAGGTGCTAAATAAAATAACTCAAAATATAATGGAAGTATTAAACCTTATAATTATTGTAGTTTCCAATAGAATAGTACTGAAGTTTGTTAAAGATTGAGTAGGAGAAAAAATGGGAACAAATTGAGATGTGTTTTTCTTTAAAGCAAATAGACTTTTTATGTATTGTAAGACACAGACTTTTTTAAAAACAAGTAAAAAGCATAAAAAACAAATGTGCCAGCTCTGACATTTCCTGTCTGATGACAACGATGAGATCCAGCCTGTTAAGGGCTTAAAATGAATGTCTTGTCTAATTTGTGCTCTTCATTTTTATTTCTTTCCTCCCAACTGTCTCATTTTACCCCACCTGTCACACATCACACTTTCACACCCCTACCTCACTTTTTCAGATTTTGCAAGATTTGTCTTTTGTTTTTCTCCATCTTAAATCTGATCCAGCCTTTTCTCTTTAACTATTCAGTTTACTTTTTTGCCTCTTCATTGTTTAATTTCCTCATCTGTGTGCTATTTACTCTTTCATTTCTTAAATGAATTCTAGATCACTCAAGGAAAAATAGAASAGTAAATTTAAATAACATTGAACATAAATAATAAAAATATTAGTGCTTAGGGGCATGTATGTTTCCCTTAAAACAAAACAGTAACCACATGATGTTTTTAATAATATAATTTAAACAAAACATTAGTGAATTCCCTAGATGTGGTATTAATGTTTTAAATGTTTAAGACATTCATTGGCATCTTGTTAGRATTCTGATATTCTTGTTAGAATTTTGTAAATTCTATGCAGCTGGACAACAACAAGTTGTAATAAGCACTGGTAAGAGGCAGGCAACTTGCAAGCCACTAAGCTTTTTTCACATATTGCTTTCTAATATCTGAGACATAAATTGGCTTCTCATAAATTGACTCTGATGATTATATCTTACTTATTTTGCATAATTTAATGCTCCCTAAAACAAGTACCTCCAATGTTTATATATTGGGAATGAGTGGCTAAATAACTATAGGTAGTCTGTACTATTAAGTTTATTAATTACATTTGTTTATTAACAACATTTGGGTCTGGACTTGTGTCAAAATATCCTATGCCTTTGAGTGTTAAGAAACTTTGTTAAAACATCTAAACCACTGAAAAATAGATGCAAATGCCAGAGACTTGACTTAGTAAATAATGATGTCAGTGTTTGATTTGAAATTTTGTTGACTTGCTTGAGGAGATGGTTAAACCATATAGTCTTAATTTTTTAACTAGTTATAACTGACAATAATTGACAATTGAATTTAGTTTCTTTTTAACTTGTTGAATCCTTACTTTTATAGTTCCTTCCATTTCTTTTTATTTCATACTGAAAAACATTTTTGGCTTTACTTTAAAGAGGGCACTGCTTCTTTCCTGTTGTGAAAATCCTGAATTTTATTTTTATGTTTTTTTCAAATATCTTTCTATTTTTTCATTTAAAATTGCTAAATATGTTCTGTAATGCTGCCTGTCACACATTAATGTCAGTGACTCTAAGCTATGTTTAAGTTATCCACTGGCATCTAGTAATTATCCAGAACCATGAAATACAAGGCAATATTCTCTGATGTGTAAAATTTCAATTCTGTATGTAATTCTCCAGTCTTAAACACATCTAGAAAAAATCTCAGTTTAAGTTTTGGTATTAAATGTTTTAAAGTTTGTGGGTCTTTTTGTCATAGGTCCTTTAAACCTGAAACCATTGTAGCACAAACCAGCTTAAATACATGTCCAAACTGAAGTGGTATGATGGTGACCACACAACATATGTCACACCGTAAGCATGCTTATGGCTGGCTCTGCTGAAACTTCTTTCAAAATTTATATTGATTTCTTTAATGCTGTTCTTTGAAAAGGTTCTTGTGAAAGTTTTAAACTATATCAGAATTAATCATAATACATTTTGCTGGTAGGGATTTTAAACAATTGAATCTCCATTATACAGAATTTGTCTAAATCATTGATAGTTTTCATCTTGTAACATGCTGAAGATGTACAGTAGCAATACTATAAATGAGTATAACATGAAGCTCTTGCTTCCTTCTAAATCTTATTTTCTGTCCTCTATTTTGAGATATTGCTTCATACCAAATGCATGCATATAGACATAGTGTATTGGTATCAGACATAAAGTATGTGAATTCTGATACCTTTTCATCAGTTGTACACCAAGAATTCTATTTTTTAAATGATATCCTGCCAGCTTTTTCACAATCCATTAATTCCTGGATCAACATCAGAAGGAATGTCAGAGCCGAGTGAAATTCTTGTAAGACACAGATGTCAGGATCAAAAGTCAGAGACATTCTCAGAACAGCAGGGAAGCATGCTTGTTAGACCTTAATCGTAACAATTAGTATCTGCCATGTGACATTCTCTATACCCTGCCTATATTTCTGTTAAGTTCCAGGCATGCTGAAAAGAGAAAGTATTTACTGAAGTTGGATAGAAAAGTGCACAAGCTATTAGTCTTCTTATTTCCCTTTTTGCAACTGTTTGCAAACTCTTCTGTTGTGTTGTACCCTAAATGATAAAAAAAAATTGCATGATCCTAAATTTAGATTGAAGTAATTTTACATTAAAAATATGTAATTCTATTCTGAGAAGAATCTATTATGTGGAGGTATTCCGTTAATCTATATAGTTAATGATCAACTAATCTTCAAGGAAAAGGCTGCTGGTAACTAGATTTATCCACACTGATATGTAGTTTGCCTTGTTGAAAAAAATACTTGTATTCTTAAGAGTTAGTGATTATGCATAATTTATGTTTTGTTGTTTGTTTTTTTTAACCATCCTAGCTCTGAATATTTTACTTTCTGAATAATAATCTCAGAACTTTAAAAAAAGAATATTTTTCAGTGCGTTAGACAATAGAGGACACTGAAATAGTTACTCTCCTTTCTGCTACTGTATTACATTAGTGTATTGGCATTCTAGGTTTAAGCAACCATTTCAGGGATAGACAGGTTTGCAGGCCTGTATCTGTCATTCTTCAGTGTGGTATGCTATAGCCACGTTACAGGTTATTTTTATCACATTTCTTCATCCTCTTTCTTAGCCTTCCTTTTATTATTACATAGATACAGCAAAAGCTGTCGAGCATGCAAACAAAACTTTTCATTTTGGTGTAGTGGAGAAGGGTGAGAAAGAAAAGGGAGGAGAAAAGTATCCTCAAAGTGAAGAAACAAGGTCTTTGAAGCAGTTTGAAGTGTTAATTAATATTAATACTTTATATAATATATCTGACATTATACATCTATATCATATATCTAAATAATACTAAATATAGCAAGTTGGCCTTCTTAGAGATGGGGAAGTTAAGTAAACTACCAAAAAAAAAAGCTAATATTTTCTTATGCATTTGAGAAAAGATAGAAAAAAGTGCAATGTTGGGGAACAATAACAGAGTGGCTTAAGGAGTCTTACTGTTGATCTAGAGGTGTGAGAAGAGATTTCGCTCTCTAGTCAGGCTGGAAGGAGTTGGTAATTTTGGCTGCGGAATTCAAAGTGGCTGAGTACAAGATTTTAAGGAAGAATTTAATGACTAAAATCAATCAGCAGAGGGAGGAGGATGCAAATAGAACAGTGAGATTGAGAAGTAGTCAAGAAAAGATTATTGTAGACTGGGGCAACATTTTCCAGTGCCCTATATCTCATGAAAGGAGAGGAGAGGGTCTAGAATGAAAAAGGGTAGGCATTTCAGATAATGACTTTAAAGAATATGAAGGTGAGGAATACCAGGAGAGAATGGATTATGGCAGTGTTAGGTTCTTTATAATAAGAGAATAAAAATATTGTTAGACAAAAAGGTAAAGTACAAACAGTAACTTAAGTTTGGGAAGATTAGGTCAGAAACTGGTCAGAAATTTCAACCTCAGAAATGCAGAAGGTGGTGATAGGTCATATGAGAATAAAATAATGAGAGAAGATTATATCCTCTAAAATTTTCAATGAAAAAAATCAGATCTGAAAAAGAATAAGAAGGTAGAGAGTGCACATACAGGAGACAAATAGAAGGAAGGGTTTGACAAGGAGTTGTAGATGGAAGAAGAACAATGAGACTGGTGTCCTTAGTTATCTGTAATGGAAAACAGCAGCTTTGAACTCAGAATCTGGTTTATAGCTCAGAAGCTATAAACAGAAAGAACAAATGTGTAGTGGGGATGATTTATACACTATCAGTACAGAAGCAACTACACTTTGTACCAGAAATTTTGTCCAAATTGCCGCCTAAACACCTATGTTTGGTGAGCTAAGGCAGGTTCTGTCTTACAGAATGGTTGAGGTTAGAAGGGAGCTCTGGAGGTCATCTGGGCCACCCCCCTGCTCAAGCAGGGTCATCTAGAGCAGGTTGCCCAGGACCATGTCCAGATTGCTTTTGCATATCTCCAAGGATGGAGACTCCACAACTTCTCTGGGCAACTGCCAGTGCTCAGTCACCCTCATAGTGTTTCGTGATGTTCAGATGGCACCTCCTGGGTTTCATTTTGTGCCCATTGCCTCTTGGCCTGTCACTGGGTGGGTACCACTGGAAAGAACATGGCTCTGTCYTCTTTGCACCCTCCCTACAGCTATTTATATACATTAAAAAGCTCCCCCTTGAGCCTTCTCTTCCCTAGGGTAAACAGTCCCAGCTCGCTCAGCCTTTCTTCATATGTGAGRTGCTCCAGTCCCTTAATAATCCTTGTGGCGCTTTGCTGGACTCTCTCCAGTATGTCCATGTCTCTCTTGTACTGAGGAGCCCAGAAATGGGTACAGTACATCTCCCTCTTGCTGTAGGCTTCTGTGATACTTTACAGGCTGTTTTTCCCCAGCATGCCATGGGCTGTAGCAGAACTTGCCATCTATGCTTTTTAACTTGTGAAATACATACAGGTGTTGTGAAACAAGACATTTTTGTTTCTAAAYGCACATTTAAACCTTATAGATGCAAGTGTGCTATGGAGCTATATTCATAAGATGAAATGTGTGCAAAAAATGAAYTATTTTATTTGTCTGCATTTTGACTTAGTCCCTGATATCGTAGGGATTTTGGATACACATAAATAATAATAACACTTTATTCTTATATGCCACATATTTTGCATGTTAATATCTGAGAGGAAAATAGCAGCCTACAGGAAAGCCATTAATCAGAAGCACTAAATGCCAAAGGTAAAAATTAATGAAGTCACTAATGGCTTTTTCTTCTTCTATCCCTGCTGTTATCATTCAGCTGCTTTCATTTATCTGCAGTTTCCTCACTTTTCAAGAGTATTTACGCAAACATGCCCACTTTCAGCATCGCAAGCATTTAATACTGAAATAGCAGCTGCAAACAAGTAATGCTCTTGGGTGATTTGACTGGAAACATAAAATTACTGTCTTAGAGAGAAAACAAAGTCTGTGAGAAGCTGGAAATGAAAGTGTTATAACTAACCAGATATACCAGGTTTTCAAAGTCTATATGCATTACACTGAAATTGGTGTATYGAGGCAGAGGGTTTGATCGATCATTCTTTGCTTTTGCCTGGTAAGAGAAATTCTACAGCAATTGCTAAAAAAAATTATATTTATTTTATATTTTTATTTGAGAGAGAAAGTGTCTTCAAACTGTGTGTGTATATTTTTATAGTACTGAAGAATAAATAAGAGTAAATGAACAAGAAAGTAGAACTACGTTTTGAAGAGGCTTAATTAATTCACTCTTGATCATCATCTCACCTAAAAGACTACCAGAACAACAGTTAGTTTAATGTACTGGTGTTCCATTTTTCTACCTCTAGGTTTTTAGTTATTTGGTTGTAGACAGAGGTTTGTTTCAATTTTATTTCATTCCATTTTTATGTCATTCAAAGATTTAAAAAACATGAAGTGATAAAACCTAAGATTCATTTTATTTGGGTTTTTTTTTATTCTATTTTGACACATAAAATACTTAAATATCTTCTGAAAATAACTTTTAAATCCCAAATTTAATTAACCGGATTGTAGTTAGTTCTGTAGTATCTAGAAGCTCTGAACATGGACAAGCAGAAATGCCTTTAATTTAATGATAAGGAACATAAAGAGTTTCCAATGCAATACAGAATAGCTATTTGGATACCCATTTTGTTGGTAAGTCCAGACAAGCGTGTTCTTTACTTAACTCCATGATTAACTTTTAAAGATTTGAAGAGATTCATCCATTTAGGCCTCTTTAAAGATGCTCCATATTTCGGCTTTCCTGACTTATACGAACAGTTTTGTGTTTTTATATATATGTGTATGTATGTATATATATATGCAAATATACAAATGTACTAATGAAAGTCCATCCTCAGCATGATTCACCATATGTATGTTACCATCCAGGACCAAATTATWCTTTTCCTGTCTGGGAATGTCTTTTTTTCCCCCCCCTATGGTCTATATAAAGAGAAGATGCACTAAAAGCAGTTAAGAGTCAAAAGAGCTTGAAGTAACTAAGGTGACTGGTGGATTTAAGGCWAATATTCAAGTTAGCTCTGATGTAAATTCTCCTGTGCTGAGGAAAGCCAAGGGATACAAACCTGGTTTATTTCTACTTTTTGAGAAGCATCCTGTTTAAAATGGAACTGGACAGAGAATGAATTATGGCACTAATAGGAGATTTCAATATATGTTTTTTAAGACATTGATTTCTAATATTTTTCTAGTCATCAAGTGCTTTGACTTCTGAAACTTTGCCATGAAAGTGGAAGTGTTCAGACACAATGCATGAGAGAACAGCTGAATTATACTTTTATGAGCTCTGAGACCACGCAGCATTTTGCATTCTCAAGAGCATTCTATATAACTTTACTTTTAGCCATAAGTCAGAGGTAAAACCTCTTTATACACTAAAACTGTAGAGGTGTCCAAATCTAAAGAAATTAATGACATATTGAACAGTTAGGATAAGAAAGAGGTGACCCTTGGGAGCTTTACTTATTAATAAGTCTTTCAAAGTAATTAAAGATATTGCTAAAGGCTAGCAGTATTATGATGACCAAATTAGATATTCTTCAGGTACTGACTATACTGTCGTTGACCTCTGACAAATATTTATTCCAGCCCTMCTCATTAATTCCCATCAAACCACAACTTTTCAGTTCCCCTGCATTGCAAGGAAGCTGTATGGTTTGTGTCAAGAATGACATGACATTAATTAGCTCCTATCTCAAATATTCTGGATAGCATCTGGATTTTCTAAGATGGCTATGGTTTATTGGCTTCTTCCAACTGAGTGTTTGATTAAATGCCCAACCACTGGGCTCTTTGAGTCTATTAAATGTTTTCTTTTTTCTTTCATTGTTAACATCTGAGCCTTATTTGTCTTTCTTTCCTATCTTTTCTCTCCCTCTCCTGTTTCCTAAATGTTTAGTGCCACTCAATTTCTACTTTTCTTTTGCTCTAACAGTTTCTGTCATTGTTTCCTTTGCTTATTCTAGATTCCTTAATCCTTTACCTCTGTTCTTATTTTTTCCTACTACCAAATTTCTTTTACTTTTTTACTCCTCCTACATACCTGTCCTATCTATTATTCAGGTGTTATAATTTGTGTATTGAACATTCTACTGTTCATAGAGCATCCCATGCATTTGGCCAGTAAATCTAGTACATACCTACACTGTTTATGACTCTCTAACTTCAAAGTTATCGATTAAATCTATGTATTAAAAGCAGCTCTCACAAATTCTCAACTAGTAGACACCTGCTTTGCACCCCTAGATGTGAATGGCAGGTCAGGATTAGTCCAGAGAATAGATCTGAATTTGCATGCTGTGCTCATGAAGTTGTAAAAGAGATCTTKCAAGTAGACTCTGGAGGAAGAATTTTGATTCTTGTGAAAATAATAAAGAAAAAACCACCCAAAACCAGTGGTTTTTTGGGTTGAATAATGCTTGCAATGGGTGATTTGAGAGGCCATAGTCATAGAGTCATAGTSTATATCTTTTGCATAAGAAAGAAATACAGATAGATAAGAAGTACAGTAAATCAATTAATAAAATTTGAGCAGGGRAATATTTGGAAAACCTGAGTGTAAACAAATTGTATGGTCTAGAAAAATATGCATTATAATTATAAGTAAAAATTGATAAATGAATTTTTTATAGCACTGGAAATTAACATATCTACAGCTTACATGTTTTTGCTTGCTACAGAAATTAAACAAATCTGGATGCCAAAAATTAGTATTTGGAAGTAGGCAAGGATTTTCCCTCTATTTGTTATTATTTCTTTTTATTATGATAGCCTTTRTAATATGTCAACATAAAGTTGAATACTATGTCTACAACCATGTCAGGCGAGGATTATTTCATAAAAAGTTTCAGAACTGAGGTTTCTTCTGCCATGAATGGTCTTTATTTGAAGGRCCAAGGATCTTCCACGTGACACTGGGTGGATCACTTGACTGGAAAAGTTTGTTTCATTGTCTAGTATCCCAAATCCCACCTGTCCATTTGACTGTCGGTGATGTTTAGCTTCATTTATATTCAAACAAGAGAGTAGTGTTACTGCAATTATTCCTGCATTCTGTTAAAAAGAAGTAATTAATTTGCAGTTCATGTGAAAAAAAGAGAACAGAGGAAGACTTCTGAAAGATCACCAGCTTGTCTGTAATTAAAGATGAATTGAACCTAGGTCTCCAGCACCTGGGTCACAAACTTAACTATAGGCCATTCTTCTGCTGCTGGGAGGATATATAGGTAACTTAGTATGCCGTATTGTTTAGTTGAATGTATGAACTACAGCCAAAGTAGTTTTCAGAAGAAGGTATAATTCATAAAGGTGTTTAGAAACACTTCTTGTTGGGGGTTATGAAACCACTAGACACTTTGCCAGGATTAGCAAAGAGCAAAAAGACAACCGATGAGACCAAGTCATTGAAATATATGAGGGCCTGGATATCCAGACCATTGCAACTCATAATAAAGACCATTCCGATTTGATTACCGGGGACAGTTTGAGAGTTTGTTAGACACAGTAAGAGGAAAGCTGCATCGAGAATACCAACCATAAGTAATTTTGAATGCCACTTATACTTAGACACTCAAATGAGATTGCTAGAGGGGAAGGGTTCTAGTGCAGGTTAATGAAAGGATAATCTAAATCAGCCCAATCTTGAGTTTAGTTCTCAGAACTGAGAACTCAGCGATAGTTCTGCGATTGGCAGACATTCGGAATGTCTATTGCCCCATTCGAATGAGATATTTACCGCATTAACTGTTGCCTGAAATCCTCTGCTGTTTATATTTATTTGTATAAATTTATATGTGAGGTTCAGAACTCTTCATATAAAAAACTTTACCCAGCCCAGTCCAGCCTAGAGTCCAACCCAGAACATCTTATTTTTGAGTCAGAGGTCATGTAAATACTGGAAGTGGAAARGCGTGTCTAAGAGCACTCTATATTTTGCCTGTGAAAAGTATTCTTATGCTTGGATATATCTGTTGAAAGATAAAATTTTGRCTATGATTAAACCAACTTTTCAGTGTCACTAAATGTAGTCAATGCAAACTCAAAATTATGTTCTAATCTGTTATTAAAGGTGGTGCTGGGAGACAAACAAAGAAAGAGAGTATAGAGAACTTTGAAACTGGAGAGAGTTACAGATCTCTTCACAATTGCAGAACACCTGGTGATTATGTTAACTGCCAGCATTAACTACCTTCCTCCCTCATTTGTTTAAATGGTGGAATGTGTACATAAACCCAATAATACCTAAGGTCTTTTGTGTCCATTATATTGTGGGATGACTACTTTTTAGGCATTTAAAAAAAAAAGACAGAAATGCAAAAAAAATCCCAAACCTTGAAGAAAGCAAGAAAGAGGTGATGCTTTTTCATTAAGTGATTCAAGGTGACAACAGAGAAATAAGTTCATATTTTAGGCTAAACCTAAGGACTGGAGAAATGGCATAAACTTACATAAAGTAGAGGATTTTATTCACTATGAATTAGGCAAAGTATCCAACATTACATGAGCATAGGCTAGCTTATTCTAAGTTAATACTTGTTCCTTTATTCCTACTATATCATGTGGCCTAATGAAAGGTATTGGCTTTCCCTACAGACCTGGCCCCTCTCATATCCTTACACTACTGCAGTTGCGACTGTGCTGTTTTCACTTCTGCCTTCACCAGCCCAGTTGCTCTGGCAAATACTTTGCTCAGTATGAAAAATCCTAACAAAGATCACACATATTTGAACAATACACCTTTTCTGTTTCGTAGCCATTTTTTTTCTCTCCTTCACACCCTTTTTGAAAACACATTTATTTCATGAAACATTTCTGCTTTAGTCTCTTCATAAAAGATGCATAAAATCATG
>JASVER010000028.1:5212293-5370264 GCA_030449065.1 Oceanodroma leucorhoa
AGGGATACCAATTCATTACTAATTGCTATTTTCTTGAATAATCAGATTGTTTCTGCCTAATATCCTATTTTTATCCTTTTCTTTATCCTTTTTGCATTTTTTGTCATATGTAAATAAATAGCCTTAGATTGTCTTTCACAGGGGCATTTTAATCTGAATTTTTCACTATGATGAGAATTGATGTTATTAAGAAGTAGCAGTTAGAATGTTTGTATAAATGAAATATTTTATTATTTTTCTTTCATTTTGATAAGGGAAAGTATTCACATCAGGCAGGTTTCTTACCTAAAATCTCTTTAATGMCTAGTAGTATCTTTCCCATTCAAAGTAAATGCAGTTTTAAAAGTTCAGGCGTAAGCTTTTCCTAAAAATCTAAGCCTACCTGTATTACGGATTTCACACATTTTTCTAGGATTGCTTGGCCACCTTAAATAAACTTGTACTTAATTGTACAAGATATTTATTTCCTTCTGAAATATCTTATAAGTTGTTATTCATTAGTTGATTTTTTTGACAAACTTACCAACTCAAAAAGACTTTGCATGACTAGAATAATATTAAACTGATTATATTTCACCTCCCAGTATCCCCTTACTAATTCCTTTTTAACTCAGGCAACTCCTACCATTTTCCCTCCATTTTTTTTGCCTAACTGGCACATTTGAAAATCTTCTGGGACATAAAGACTGAACTATATTGTTGTCTATCATCTTTGGTGACAGATATATGTATGTTTGGTTTTTTTGTATAGGAATTAGTTTCAAGGTGTGATTTATTTCAGGTTAAATATGTTTCATCCATACATAACCTAGTACACCCATTTATGTGCTCAGCTATCGTGGACTTATCTGTCATATTCAGCTTTTGGTCTTTATTCAGCATTAGGTCAGTATTTCTTCTGTTTAAGTGACTTGGGCTGCAGAGTGTCCGTGTTCTCAGACAGGATCTCAGTATCCACAAAGTAAATAATATTGAAGGGAAAAATTTATGGCTAGACCACCTGGAAGGTTCTTTTATTCATTGCATCTCCTGAGCACTTCTGAAGGTGTGCTCTCAGTTCAGAACCAAAACTCAGTCTCTTATTATTTGTCAGAGTCCCAAGCTGATGTGACATTGTCTGCCTTCCTTTGCAGACAGATTTTTCTTAGAACACTGCTAAGGTGGAAGTCTAAGTCTCTATGTTTTTACTCAGAAAAACTGTATACAAATCTGGGTTTTAACAAATCTTTTAAATGCATCCTCAACTTTAGTGACTGTTACTTTTATAAGATTAATTTCCTGTGTCTTATTTGAGTTCTTCAACGATTATTTTCACCCAGGGAGTCACCTGCTTTCCCGAGTATGTCATTACTCTTTAATAGACAAAAGGAACTACTGTAAATGTATCTGCTCAAAATAACAAGTTTCAAAATATAATTTAGCTTTACTGTGTACAACACCTGACTCTGTCCTGTAGCCACACAGGCTCAAAGGCATGAGAGACATTACTGGAGAGCAGTGAATTCTGAAAATCCAGAATAAGTGCAATGATGCTCATCAAAGCCATGTTTGATTGCACAGACTAGATCAGCTGCGAGCTGCAAATCTGTGTAATAGGTGGAATTTTACAGTGCAATCATGATTTTACTCTCTGAAACTATATTGATGGGGTTTTCCGGTTGGGCTTTTTCTATTGATCTGCTTCCTAAAAAATATTGAATGTTCATCATGATGTTTTTGGTGGGAAAAGGATGCTGTTTCTTCTATAATTTTTTTTATTACTTAAGAAATGTTCTATAGTCTAAGGAAGTGTTGTAAATGTTTTGAAACAGGGATAAAGCTTATTTCCTGTGTGAACCTGTGCTAATTCTACAGGATGTTATAATGATCATCACTTTTTTCTCCAGTTGTATTAGGCTCAACAAAAAAGACATTTCAATTTCTATGCCAATGTAAAGAATATGTCAAGTAATGTTTTTAAATGAAAAAGGAATTATTTTAAAATTAGTGAAGTTTGTCATTTTTAACAACAGTCAAATCTAGACTACAGCTACACATGCTTTTGAAAACACTTCTACATGTGAGTAGCTTTACAGATATGAATATAACTCCACTGAGTTCCCTTGTGGAATGACAACATTGTTTGCAGAACCTCTGATTTTTATTATCAAATCTCAAAGGTGGGAATTTTAGTTAGTTGGGCTGGAGTGTAAAGAAGCAACCTTAGCTAGGTGAATAAAAATAACATTTTAATTTCCTTTTTTCCTCCAAGTCTGAATTGAGATGATTCAGCAACTGTGGGTTTTACTGTGTTTTAAAGAAGAAACATGAAATAGTACAAAGACATCTTAAAGTTCACTTATGTGATGTTGAGTTACTAAACATATTGATATTTATTCAGAAAACCTTAAGGCTAATATATTTAGAGTGTTATTCCTTACACTTTCATAGATAAAATCAAGTGCTCAAATCTGTTTATTTCCCCTAGTCTTCAGCCATTTTGTCTTTATAAAATGAAAACAATATTTACAAATATTACTAGTGAATTCAGAAACGCGATGAAATGTGTGAATTCTCTTATAGAAGTACATTTACAAAAGTAAGGTCCAGGGCAACCATAATGTAGAACTGTGCGGTGGTGATGGTATGGTTTTCCTGAGACAACTAGCAGCCACATCTCTTTTCCCATACATAAATGGCAGTCAGCAATAGCTAGAAACAAAAGACCCCTCTCTCACTCTCTGAATACAGTGACATTCATTCTCAGAGAAGCAGGGGCAGCTTTTTGAAAGCAGACTTCTTCAGTCCAACAATAACACACAATGAGTTATTGACTTGTTTATATATGGAGCTCTTTTCAGTAACTAACTCTGACTCCCCACAGTCTGGACAAATGATTGATTTCGTTGTTAGAAAAAGAGAAAGCTTCTGCACTAAACTCTGTAGTGCAAACTACTTTTTCCCCATTTGTTCCCCCACTGAATAGGACCTTATTAAAATGCA
Organism: Oceanodroma leucorhoa; assembly: GCA_030449065.1. Taxonomy (NCBI): domain Eukaryota; kingdom Metazoa; phylum Chordata; class Aves; order Procellariiformes; genus Oceanodroma; species Oceanodroma leucorhoa. Next base: position 5,215,276 of record JASVER010000028.1, read on the forward strand.
CTTTCCAAAAAATACCTGCAGCTGGCCTTTATAAGCATGTTTTGTATATATAAATAAGTAATTTGTCCCACTCTTTTGTATGGTAACAAACCATTGGAGAATCTTGTCAACATATATATGAAGGTTGAGTGTCATAGGATTTTGGTTAAACGATATTATTTATATTGATCTGTATATAAAGCATAATTTAAAAAGTTTTTACAGTAGCTGTTTGCTATTTGATTACAAATACTAACTCTTAAAAGCTAATAGGCATGATGCTTTTTTATTGATAAAGTCCTATTTCCTTTTGACACCAGTTGATAGAGTTATATGCCATACATGTGTTATTTTGATACTTTTTTATATATGATAAACTAAACAAATATTTGAATAACTGTTAATTCATCTTGCAACTTTTGCACATTGTGGTAGCACATCATCTATTTTGTTTTATTTTTTGATACACTGTTTATGTTAATTCTTCATATACGTACATGTACGATATTTATTTTTAAGAAAGTGAACCTTCTTATGTCCTCTTTTATTGTTATGAGGTTTCTTTAGTAAGTAAATAAGTATTTGGTTTCTTTTTTATACATTTAAATACTGAGACATTGCTTAAAAAGATGCTGCATTTGTCCAACAGCTGAGTTGCAGGTGTAAGTCTACGTCCCTATGTTTTTAGTCAGAACTTTTTGTATAGCAGAAAAAGGTTGCAGAGTTCTACTGCGCCCTGCAATTTGCTAGTTACAAAACATCATAGGAAGTTAACTGCTCATTAGAATTTTGCTGAAGGTATGTTTCCAATGCATTTTACTAACACATATAGAAATGCCATGAAGAATTAATGGAGTTAATATCACATTAATCCTGATTCTCCAGGTTCTTACACCTGTGAAGTCGTGTTAACCATGGCATAGAATGTAAAATACTAGCAGATCAAACGCAAAATGATAGTATTTTACTGCAACATGACATTAATTCTGCAGAAAGCTACTCAGGTTAGAAGGAAATAAGGTCAAATCCCTTATATCCATGTGAATATTCCTTGTGTTTCTTACAATATTTACAGAAGTGCAGATTTCCCATTTGTATAGGTTTCTATGGCTATAAAAAGAAAACTGGGAAAGTGTAAATCATGGATTTCTAATCCTGAACATCAGCCTTGAAACCTGCTGATTTTTTATTCTAATTCTGTGAGTTAATCATGTCATACCTTATTTTTACAAATTTGTATTTTGTCCATCTTTTGTGTATGAATTTTTTGTCTCTCCTTTCCTTTAATTCTTAAACTTTAATTTGTTTTCCAAACAAAAATATTTTTGCTTATCATACTTACTTCTTTTTTTCTTTTCATAATGTAGTTTTCCTAACATAATTTAGCTCCCTTTTGGAGCGCTAGTACAGACGGGCCACCAGTTTCCACTTATCATTAATCCTGCCCAGGCAGATTAGGTTATATATAATATTAACAAAATTTATGATATGATATCAGCAATAATATTYTGATGTTCACTAAGCATTGCTAGAGCCTAGTTAGAATTACTAAAGATTTAATTTAAAAAAAATTCCTAGTGGGTAAGTTGTGAGGGGAAATAATTAACTCAACATCTTTGCTCTTTTCCATTTTCATATGAACACCAGGGTTTAGCATACTTTTGAAAAAGCATGTATAAGCAGAGCAAAAAGGACTTGGAAAGCTATATTTTCTATAGAAATTCATGCGTAGAGCAGAAACTTGCTGCGGAAATTAATGCCTGTCTTGTTATCTTTAACTTCTATGTATCTTGCTCTGTGCCTTGTGGATGTAGATCTGGAGCTCATAGTAGCATCATTCTTAACTGGTTGTGGAGGGTCGGGGGAGGAAAAGGAAGAGCTATTCTTCTGTGTAGCTTCTGTAGCCTTTTGTGAAGACCCAGAGATCCATAGGATTTTCCTGTGATCTCAACGTACCCATACTTACAATTGACTTGTCCCTCCCCCCGTGTATCTGAATGTCCTGGGACAGACCCTCAGCTGCAGTGAAGTGATGTCAGTTGAAGTTGGTGGCTTTTTACTCATTTAATTGAGTGACATGCAAACCTGGACTTACGCCTTCTCCACCAAAGCCTTTCAGAAAATCTCTGAACAGCAGCTTTGTAGAACATTCTAGCTTTTGTCTCTCCTACAGCTTCAGGTGTTACGCAAGGAAACAAATAAGGATCATCAGGAGCAGATCCTGGTCTTTGAAAGACATTATGTTGCAGTTATCTAAGTATATATGTTTTATTGGACAAGTTACACTGGAGAAACATACCTGTTTTCTGTCTGAAATGTAACCAACAGATTAAATATTTTTTCAGTCAGTACAGTTGTGTTTGACAGTGATAAGCATGATACAAGAATAAAATTAAATGTATGCTGAAAAAATAGAACACCGTATTTGTATCTGTCATTTCCCTTAAACAGAAGTAAAGATGCAGTATGCAAATTTGCAAAGAATTGTGCCTTAAAACAACTCTTTTGGCTTAAACTTTTGTTTAATTTTTATTTAAAGATGTTTTACTTTATTTTTGCTTACACATAAAATGCATGTCTATGTATTCTGAAATCCTTAGTAGTGCCATAAGAATTTGCCAAAATAAAGTTCTCAGATTCTTTGCAAATGTTCAGGCATTTCCTCATATATTTAGAATCAGAATTTTAATAATATTTTTTGTCAAATGAAAGGCATGTCATATATAGCTGACTTTGTTAGCCCTTTGCTTGTGCCAGGAAGAAAACATTTCTGTGATAAGGCTAAGAGCAATCATCTTTAACTTTTATATTTACTTAAAAACTTACCCATCTGCTCCCAGTTCTGGTTTTGTTTTCAGCTGTAATTGCTGAAGACCAGTGGGTGTACTAGTGTCAATCAAATTGCCTTGTGACAGCAAGCATATACAGACCCTTTTTCCTTTCTAGAGATTTCATTTACCACACTTAGATGAATAGTTTGAATTGTTTCAAACTTTGGGACAGTAGATGAAATCCTGTTTTCATTGAAGTTAATAAGTGATCCTCTCATACTGATCCCTTCTGACAGGTATCTAGGGAAGGCAAAAACATCGTAGAATGCCTACTGTTCAGAAGAGGAAAATGCAGATGTGAGGCCAATCCCTACCATAGCTAGGCTACAAGTATAATTTAAATAGGACCCCCTCAATGAGTTTGAGACTGGGATTTTTGAACAACACATACAAAAGCAATTGACTACTGTCAAACGTAGCATGGTCTTAATTTTTTTTTAACATCATCTCTACTGCATATAAATTAGACACTGTTTTCCCAACTTTAAAATACTGACCACTGAAAAATGTATTTGAGATGTATAAAGCTTTTAGGTTATTCATTCTGAAAGGTATTTTTTATAAGTATATTGCAAGCCAAGTGAACTCTAAGAACATTTAAAATATATGTCTTTTCAAGCTGATGCAGAATAAAAAACAAACATACATAAAAATGCTTATATGAAAATGTATAAGAAAACATCATATATGCTTATATAAAAATGCTTCACATGGGTTTTTAATCCATGTGTATGTAGTATATTATTTTTCATTCTTCAGTTGGAGTTTGCTATTAATGTTCAGAAGGGAAAAATCATTAGCTATGACCTGCTACACCACTTAGACACACACAAGTCTATGGGGCTGGATAGGATCCACCCAAGGGTACTGAGGGAGCTGGCGGAAGTGCTCACCAAGCCCTTTCAAACCTTTATCAGCAGTCCTGGCTAACCATGGAGGTCCCAGTTGACTGGAGGTGAGCAAATTTGATGCCCATCTACAAGAAGGGCCGGAAGGAGGATCTAGGAAACTACAGGCCTGTCAGTCTGACCTCGGTACCGGGGAAGGTTATGGAGCAGATCATCTTGAGTGCCATCACATGGCATGTACAGAACAACCAGGAGATTAGGCCCAGTCAACATGAGTTTACGAAATGCAGGTCCTGCTTGACTAACCTGATCTCCTTCTATGACAAGGTGACCTGCTCAGTGGATGAGGGGAAGGCTGTGGATGTTGTCTACCTAGACTTTAGTAAAGCCTTTGACACCATTTCCCACAGCATTCTCCTGGAGAAACTGGCTGCTCATGGCTTGGACGGGCATACTCTTTGCTGAGTAAAAAACTGGCTGGACGGCCGGGCCCAAAGAGTTAAATGGAGTGAATGGAGTTAAATCCAGTTGGCAGCCGGTCACAAGCGGTGTTCCCCAGGGCTCAGTTTTGGGGCCAGTTCTGTTTAATATCTTTATCAATGATCTGGACGAGGGGATCAAGTGCACCCTCAGTAAGTTTGCAGATGACACCAAGCTGGGTGGGAGTGTTGATCTGCCTGAGGGTAGGAAGGCTCTGCAGAGGGATCTGGACAGCCTGGATCCATGGGCTGAGACCAATGGTATGAGATCCAATAAGTCTAAGTGCTGGGTCCCGCTCTTGGGTCGCAACAACCCCAGGCAATGCTACAGGCTTGGGGAAGAGCAGCTGGAAAGCTGCCTGGTGGAAAAGGACCTGGGGGTGCTGGTCGACAGCCGGCTGAACATGAGCYGGCAGTGTGCCCAGGTGGCCAAGAAGGCCAACGGCATCCTGGTCTGTATCAGGAATAGTGTGGCCAGCAGGAGCAGGGAGGTGATCGTGCCCCCGTACTCGGCACTGGTGAGGCCGCACCTCGAATACTGTGTTCAGTTTTGGGCCCCTCACTACAAGGACATTGAGGTGCTGGAGCGTGTCCAGAGAAGGGCGACGAGGCTGGTGAAGGGTCTGGAGAACAGGTCTTATGAGGAGCGGCTGAGGGAGCTGGGGTTGTTTAGCCTGGAGAAGAGGAGGCTGAGGGGAGACCTTATCGCTCTCTACAACTACCTGAAAGGAGGCTGTAGCGAGGTGGGTGTCGGTCTCTTCTCCCAAGTAACTAGTGATAGGACAAGAGGAAACGGCCTCAAGTTGCTGGGGAGGTTCAGATTGGATATTAGGAAAAATTTCTTCACCGAAAGGGTTGTCAAGCACTGGAACAGGCTGCCCAGGGAAGTGGTGGAGTCACCATCCCTGGAGGTGTTCAAAAAATGTGTGGATGAGGTGCTTCAGGACATGGTTTAGTGGGCATGGGTACTGGGTTGATGGTTGGACTCGATGATCTTAGAGGTCTTTTCCAACCTTAATGATTCTATGATTCTATGATTCTATGAATTTTGTTGACAAATAAGAGAAAAAAAGGCCATAAAGACTATATTTGAAGGTCAGAAAAGTCATTTTTTGTAACTGACTTTAAAGCTGATTTTGATCTCCACATAAAAATGAGACAATTTTCTACTACCATGCTTCTTAATGACCCAGTAAAGCAATTGCCAAAAATAATTTCAGGATACAGATTTCTGAATCTTTAGATTTACATCTTTTTTCTGTGGAGTATTGTGATCCCAGATACAAAGGGTAATTTCCCAGACAGATAGAGCAAGAGCTGTACTAGGCAAGAGCTAACAACTTGATATTCTTCTGTGCATTGGCTTTATGAACACACAAAAAAGTCTCCAGAATGCCTGTATATATGTGACCCTATTTTCAACTTTGTCTCTCATTGGCTTATGATTCAGTGCTATTAATAAATTTAACCACGCTTATCAGAAACAACTAAATACCTTGGAAAGTCAGTATCAATACTGACTGGCACAAAAAAACTCAGTCCTCATTAAAGTAAATGAACTTTACAATGAATGATGGCTTTTTTAGAAAAATTATTCATATTCTGGAATGTCTCTGGGTATAAGACATTGGTSACTTTGATAACACTGTATCTTTTAAAACTTGAAAAGTATTTGTAAATTCTTTGGGTTAGCAAGGTTGGTGACTGTTTTATTTTCTCTTTTCTCTGTGAAGACAACTATTGCATTTCCCCTCCAATTTTTTTCTCTTTTTTATCTTCCTAATTCCATATTAAGTGGGTCTGACACAGATTCTTTAACTTTCTTCTCTTTCTAGTCCTTTCTGTGTAAAAATACATTGAAGATTAACTTCTAGCTCCAGTTAACTCAATGGTAAAACAAATGTCAACAAAAAAGAATATTTGATTGTAACCATGGATCTTAATGACACTACTCATTTTTTAATATTGACAAAAAAGAAGTAAAATTAGCTAGTTCATAGTTCTGTGTGAGAAGCAGTGCATAGCTATCTCTTCCGCCCCCAAACAGAATTTTGGCAAGTGCAATTTCATTCCTCTTCCCTCATTGTGCCAGAATGGAAATAAATTTGATCAACCCTTTTACTTGCACAGATGATTTCTCTCAGCTTCAGTACCTTCACTTGCATGATGAAAATGTGTAGTAAAGACTATGTCTTCTCACCTTATTGCTGTCAGCCTACTTTCTGCCGATGTGTTTGGAACAAAGGAAAAACCCCCAGTGGTTGGGTGTTCCCACTCAAAGGATGGGTGGGAAGCTTGAAATGAGGTAAAAATTCAATATATTCCAATACATTCTATGTAGTAGCTGTAAATATGTTTAATGTCATGTGTGACTCCAGCACTGTATTTGACCCCATGTAGAGAATGGATTCATCCTTCCTCTAGAGAAAACCTCCCTGACTGCAGTGAGTATGAAAAATTGATCTCATATACTCTACAGAAGTTTTGGTATATGTCATACTTATAATAATTCTGCAACTTTCTAAAGAAACTAGGGAAGTTTTCTTCAAATTTTGCTTCCTACATTTTTTTAATACATGATTCCTTTTGCTAGTATAACAATTTTTAAAAGAGATTTTTCACTCTAGCAAAATATTTAGTATTCAGTTAAGAGATCAATTAACTCCTTTGCTTTTGTTAGAACTGTGTTGCTGCTCTTACAAAAAATGTTAAACTCTGTTCTATTCTTGTAGTTTACAATGTCAAGATTTAGTAAGTTAATCATAAGATTATGCAGGAAATATTATAATGAAAAACTATTAAATCAAGCATTTTTCTTACAATAGCTCATGCTGTGAAGTTGACAGCGTATTCTATAAATGAAATATTAATACAAAATTTATGGCAGATAAAAATGAAGAATGATTTCCATGTAGGTTTCTGGATGGCAAAAAAAAAAAAAATTCCTTCAGATATAATATTATTAATACGTGTATCTTATTGCAATGCTACCAGTAAATATATATTAACATTTCATTTCTTGGAATAATTAAAAATCTTTTTAGAATTATATCAATGATATTTCATTTTCCTACCAATAACTTGTATTTGACATTAACTTGTTTTCAGTAACAATACTTTTCCTTGTTATCTACTGATTCCTAACAACTCATATTTTTCTTAAATAAAACAGACTCATTAAACAACTTATACATGCAGACCTCAGTCTTGAGCTCCTTGCTTCAACAGAAATCCTAAACTATCTGCCTGAGGTTGGGATGAATAGCTTTTCCAGTTCCATGTACTCAGTACTTTTATCTCTGCCTGCGGAAAGGCATGTACCAAAATAAGCTTTTAATGACTCATCACTTATTACCAAAAATATGGAGATAGAAAACAAACACTGTTTATTAATTATTACCATAACAAAAATACTGTCCAGAACCATCCTTGAAATGTTTAGAAGGCCATGAAAATAAAAAGGAACAACAAAATTTATGTAGAGAAGGAGAGAGAAATATGTATTAAGTGGGCAAAATATTAAGCATCTTTTTGGTTCTAGACGCGTAAGATCTTCCAGTACTTACTCAGTTAATTTACAGACACTAGATTTTCTGTTTAGAGCTTGCAAAGTAATACCCCCCCTATACAAATCCASTGGATTTATTTCAATGTTTGCGAATCACATGCAATAGCCATTCAGGATTTTCACTAATRTTCAGCAGGGTATTTTAACTATCCTCCTAGAGACTTCTGGCACCCTGAAAAGTATGGAAGTGGTGCCAGGCACTGCAGCACTCAGTCCCCAAGCACCTAGGACAGGAAAGGTCCCATTTCTGTTTGAATGAGCCTGAATCTGAACGGCAGAACTTACCATTACGCCCGTGACCAACGATGAAGCACCTAGGAGGAAGTAAGAAGCTCCTCTGAGTGGCTCAGTGCGCAAGGCGCCTGCTGGGTGGAACGTAGCCGCAGCTCTCTGGTTCTCTTCCACGGAATTACAACGTCCATTGCTCGGAGAATGTAGGCCCGTTTATTTTGTCTTTTGAATATCTCAATGAGTTGTCAATATTTCACATGTCCTTCGATATGGATATTAGTTTTCATATCACTTGACATTAGCATGAATACAGATTCAATAATATTTTCATGTTAAATGATCCAACTTTATCTTTAAACATTCCTTATTTTTGTAATTTGCCTAACTAAACATTCTCTTATAAATGCAATTCGAATAAAAGATGTTGTATCACACTAGTGGGCATATTAATTATCAACTGTATTATGAAAAATAATGAAATGTAGATATAGTTGGTCAATCCAAGATTAAATTTTTATTCACTAACAACTTAACCAGACATTCAASCTAACAAACAATGACCAATTGTTTAACATAATTGGTATCACTGGGGTACATGGTATTTTTCATATCATTTAAAATGTGCTGAATCAAAACATTTGCACCCATGGTAAATCGCTTACTGTGGTACCATCACAGCCTTACTCTCAGTTGTTTTTTTCTGTTTTCTGACTACCTATTGAATAGTCTTGTTTCTATTTTACAATTAAAGTAGTAAAGGTCCATAAAATTTCCCTTTCTTTCCTTCCTTAACATTCCTCCTCTGAGATTCTAGAAAGTGAGTGCTATCAAAGCCATATTTGGAAAGCATTTCGGCATATGAAGATGCAGACAGGTAGGGAATGTGATTTCCAAAATCTGGGCGGTATTTCCTCTCTATTGGGAGTGAAAATACTGGAAACTTTGATGGGGAATTCATCATTTTGCAGAATTACTTCACTCATTAAGAAAAGCCTTCCTCATGATCCCTGATGCCATTTGTTTTGCCTGGCTTAGAAAATAATTATTACAGATGCTGAGCTCAGATCCTAGTATGAATCAATACTGAAGTTGTTGAAGCTTGGCTGATCTATACCAGCTGAGGATTTGTTTCACTAAATGTGAACTCTTATTGTTATTCTTACAATTGTATATCTCCTGCCCCTTGTTCAGATTTCAATTGACAGGTTCAGTGCAAAGTGGCTTAGAGCACTCTCTGATAACATGAGTGGACTCTGAGTAATATAGCATTTAAACTGACAGCTGACTTTACAGTGCCAAACTAAACAGGAGAGGCATGAAGAGATACTGATAATACATGCACTTTACGTGTAATCATAATAAAAATAATTGATACTATCATTTGCTGTGGGTTTGCGGTAGCACCAGTAGACTTTAACTTATAAAATACCTTACAGAGTTGTCTAGAAACCTATGTACTGTATAATCATAAGCAGTTTATTAGACTTTAAGATATTACAAACATTATATTATAAATATTTACCAGTCCAGGTATAAATGACACAGTTATCCCTCACCTTGGTGGACAGAGATTATGGAAGAAGAAAATAGTTTTAATATAGCAAGAAAAACACGCTTCTCTCATAAAGTAGGATTTTGCAAGGCTGCAATATACAGGGGACCTCACCCTCCCTCATGTCAGTACTGTTACCTCGTTAGATGCTAGCCAAGGAGATGACCCTCCTATATTTTTAATGAGAAAAGTAGCTTATTCTTTGCGTGTGCTTTTTTTGCTACGTTGTGTTCATTTACCATTCCCTCACTCAACTCCTGTACAAGTGTCACTTCCATGATGAGTTTTCCTGGAGAATGAGGAGTAAAATGTGTAGGCTCTCTGTAGCACAATGAAAGCATGCATTTTTTTCAACTTATGCGTACGTAAGCCTTCTTTTGTGAATAAGACTCATAGGGTCAGATAATGTTTAAAGGGAAAGGCTTTATGTCTCTCAGGCCTGCATGTTTCCACATGGATGCTTCTACACACACACAGATTGAATTATGAACAGACCTATTAATGCTGGGATCACAAAAGGTCAAGTTTTGTCTTCTTTTACCTCTATTCAGAATTGCTTTTGAAAGGGGGGAAAAAAGGGATTTGCAGAAAAAAAGATTCACGATGAAGAATTTTACAGGTCTTTTTTTCTGTCCTTTAGCAACATCTGGGAGTTGGAAAAAAAATCTTATTATGTAAAACAGTCCAGGGGTATTGTATTACTAGATTTTAATATATCTCACTTGGGTCATTTGTAGGGTTACCTTGTGGAATGACCTGCTACCTAAGGAACAAAAACACTAAAAAGGAACTTGAGCAAAGTTTTCCTGCTACTACAGTGGATATGTTTAACTGAAGAAAAATAATAAAAATTTTCCAAGAAAAAACTTTAGATTTTTTTTTTTAATTTTGATAATAATAGAGGTCTAGACCCTAAAATATTTTCTCAGGAAATTCTTACATTGAAGTTGAACTAATCCTTCAGAACCTTCAGACTATTAATTTGAAAAGTTATATTAAACTTGTACATAGACGTGGCTGTTACAAAGTGCTCTGCCAGATTTCACCATAAATAATATTTATATTATTTTCACAAATATCTTTGCAAGAGGAATATCAAATAGCATTACTGAAGAGTTTCTACTGCTGTATTTTCATGTTCTATATCCAGTGATGCAGAGTCATGAAATCACTCTAATAACTAAAAATATTTTCTGCTATAATTTCTACAGAATACATGGTTGAGAAACAGAGAATTGAGACTGAAATAATAATAGATGCTTTTAAGATGGCAAAAGGTTAACATTATACCCTAAAGCTCTGCATTGCATTTGGCTTCTTTTTACGTATATATGTTTGCATGTGTGCATGAGGGAGTGCAAATACCTGCAAGTATAAACCTCTAAAGTACACCACTGCTCACTTTTTGTCATGCTAAAAATGTATTACTATGTCATTATGCTTTGTTTCTATTTGCAAGAAATGATACAAAATATCCTGAAGTAGAAAAATGCACAAGTGATACAGAATTTTTAAGTGTGATTAAGGCTGGACATCAGTCATGCAAGTTCAGAGAAACCTAAGAAACCTAAGGAAATGGCAATTATGATAACAAATTAAATGCATTAATAGCAAATGTGATACACATTGGAAAGAATCATTGGCATTATTTAAACAATTTGAAAATTGCTGATTCAAAAACTGACTGTTACTGCTCAGTAAAATCATCTAGGAATCCCGATAGGCTGGCTTAAATAAGAGTAATGGCAGGAAATAAACTCTGAGACTGTACAAAATTAGGAAAGAAAATGATAGCAAAATATTGTAATGTTGTTATATAAATGCCACCATCTGAAATTTCATATTATTTTTCACAGGGATAGGAAAGAAAGCTATAGTAAAAATACAAATGGTTTAAAGATTTGTCTTCAAAAAGAGTACAAATATTTTATTTCAAGTAAAAATAAAAAGGCTATGGCTCAACTAGGATGAGAATAAAACTGAACATAATAAAAACCCCAGTAAGTTATAACTTGCATAAAATAGGCACACCAGATGAGATTCAACAAAAATAAGGCTCATTACATTTTTCTTCTTCTAAGTACTTAACAAAATTCCAGAACTCGTTTTTGCAAGATATCATTGAATCCTATATCTTTGTTGTTTGAAAAGAAACAGATAATTATTGTACTACTTCAGAAAATCTAAGTTTGCATAACCTGGGGTAAAAATGTGTAATAAGTCATTAGTAGGGACAATACTTTTGTAAAGGACGTTTCGCATCTTTCTGTAGYAAGGATCCATGTCAGAGACTCAGCTGGACTGGACTGGATTGAGCAGTATGTGGCAATGTTCATATACCTTTTTAATATGCAAGAATTTGTAAGTCTTGTGTTTTCACAATTGATGTCTTTTATCAATAATGGAATAGTATAACAGATATAATAATCTATTAGTAAAGAAGAAGAATCTGCGTTTGAGCTGTTGGAAAACCTCTTCCCTTCTATATATTTACAATGTCCTTCAAACAAAAGGTAGAAAAATCTCATACAATTCGGGATTTGATTGCTGCCTTGGCAGTGTGAATATGGTTTTCTGTATGTACATACATACTCTGCAGTAAAATAGAATAAGAAAATCATGTGATTGCCCACACAATACAAAGCTATAACTCTTTAATTGTCATGCACAATCTGTCCTGGTTATTTTTTCTAAGCCATTAAAACTAATGGTATATGTAATCTAATTTTCTTTAAGTTAGATGCACAATTACATATGAAAAATGAAGTTGGGAACACAAATGGAGACAGCTGGAGGCATCAGCTCAAACATACTATGGTCCCAGTATTTTATTTGTGTTTGTACATTACGTTTTCAAGTAAGATATGAAGTTTTATGTTTCCATACTGAAAAATAACTCCATAATTGTAGTCCTATGTTTAAATTATATAACTGGTGTATGACTGGTGGGACTTTGCAATTCTGAAACCTGAAATTTCTGAAACCAAAAGGGTTGAGAGAATTTTGGCTAGCTTTTTGGAAGTATCCCTCCTCTGAGCATTCTGCTGATGTTAGCCCTTTCTGAAGGCTAATTTCATTAGCATTTCTTAATGGTTTACAAAATTTAACATTATGATGGTGATGATTACATATTTTACAAGATGAGCTATTTTTAACAGCTCCAAGAATGTAAATTCTAAACTGTAACCACATTGTTACTCTGTCTGTTGAATATAAACATTTCACCACTGGAAAGGCTATCTTTATGTTTTTCAAAGGACGTGCAAGGATAATCTTGATTTTTGAATGCATGGCAGGGATTATTTCTGCTATATTTAGATGACTTCTATACTTCCTTGATTTGAGACATTCTCTTGTCCTTCCCAAATTCATAAAGAATATATACCTGGTTCTTATTGTAATGAAAATATGGCATGAAAAATGTGTTGTCTATGAAAGGGGGAGGAAAAATGTATGTTTATTCCTTACTTTTGCCACTCTTATATGTGGTTTTGCATGCTCTTTTTCCCTAGAGGCATAAAACCATACCTATGCTTATATATTAGAAATAGGTAAATATGTAGAAGTTACACATATGTATTGTATGTCCTGTCAAACTCAGAACAGAAAAAGCCCCATACTTCCTGTAGGTTTGTAAGGAAAAGTCTGATAGGAGTGACATCAACATCAACTCTTTCTAGTAGCTACTGCAATTTAACCATTCAGGTGAGGAAGTTTATTGATGAATTACAAGCACCTGTCCAAACTTGCTCCACTATTATAGGCTAAGCAGGAACAGGGGTGTCTTTTGAACCTGTATATATATAACAGAGCTTCCTAGAAACAGTTGTTCATTACAGGATCTGTATCTGAAGCAGGGTATGTTTCAATAGTGTTTGGTTAAATAAGTCTTGGCTTCTGCTCAGTAATGTCGTATATACCCCTATGAATTTTAAAAGGTGCTTGTTCAAAATCAGTGTGTTTCTTATAATTTGGGAGAGGGGCTTGGAGCTGGTTTGTAGTAGTCTTTAACTTAAAACAAAGTTGTTAAAATATGTAGGAATTGTCAACTTATTTCACTGATTAGTTTTGAAAGTCAGTGAGCAGAACTTATATGTCTAAACTCCTTTTTTGAAAGTTAAATTCCTTGAAATTAAACAGCGCTTCCTAGTATTCATGATAAAGGATATTGATAGATCTGGAAGAATACACTAAGTTATAAACCTGTTCTAAACTATACTCAACCTTACTTTAAAAAACAAATGTTCTAAGAAATTCTGATATTTGATCAGTAGCATGTCCAGTCCTGTGGATGTGGATATGTATATCCACTTTGACTAGTGGATAGCTATGTGATAACTAAAATAGTTCAGGATGATTTTTACACAGCAAGGTTTGCTCTACAGTGCCTACAATAGTGTTGGGTGGCTGTTATAGAGTCTAACAAACTCAAGACAAGAGAATAGGACCACTTTGCTGACTTCACAGGGTTTGGGTCAACTTTATGAACAGCTTAGAAGCACGTTTGGAATTTGCTGGCTTAACTGTTTTTCAGCTTAGCTTGTCCTTACTACTTTCAGCCATTTCATTGCTATAAAGATAACTCTAAATCTCATTTCTTGAACTCTGTTATGTAATGGCATAGCTGATGTCTCTCTTTCTTCACTTTCACAGAAAGAAAGTGGGTGAATATCCAGGTTTCAGATAATCATTGCTTCCTATAGCAAGCTGTTGTACTGAGTACTGTGGATCTGTTATACATCTATGGGAAACCTATAGAATTCATTGTTATCACTCAAGAAATCAACTTGCCATATGATCTATGTTTTCCTGGAAAGCCTAGTTCTAAACCCAGAATTTTTCCCTTTCATGGTATGGCATTTTGCTATATTATAAACTGTAGTAATTTCAGACTTTGCTTTGGAAAAATACTTCACATTTTTCATTTCTTTGCCAGAGAAGAGAAAAAGTTTTACACAGGTCAAATTGTGCTGGTGTTGTTTGACAGCTGTTTCTGGCAAAGTCTCTAGAAAGCATGTATAGCTCAGTTGTACGTCAGTGGGGATGTATTACAAAGACTGATGTTTAATATTGAACATCATACAGAAAATGAAAAGAACCTCTTTATTTTTGACCATGATGCTCTATCCAAGCTGTAATAGGGAGTGAAATATAATGTGAGGTGTTCCTCAAAATTAAAATCAATCACAGCTGGGTTTTTTATATTCTGGATATAAGAAACTTAAGTGAGAATAAGGAAATCTGTGTTGATGCCTGTCAGGAGCTTGGGAACAATTAGCTTTGAGGACTAGAGCTTGCAGATGTTGCAAGTTAAATATCTTGTATTTAGTTTGCCTTAGCTCTCCATATGCTTGTGAAGTGATTGAACGTGGTACCTACATAGYGGTACAGACTGGGAATTATACCTATACTTTCCTATCTGGATATTTCTTGCAACTAAACCCAATTCATAATCACACTTTSTTCTTCAGAGACATTCAGAGTGAACTGCTGTCTAAAGCTGAAATGCCTGKCAGTATACATGTATGTGGTTAACTTTATGTTTTCCTGAATTAATCAGTAAGAAAATAAGTTTTGACCTTGCATCATTCAGGTTTATGCTATGTAAAGTCTTTTGATTTTCTGCAGCTGTTCCCAATGCCTTGTGATCTAACCAGGCAAGAATAAGGGCACCTGTTGCCTCAGGAGTTGCAGTACTTCTGGATGCTTGTTGTAGGTGGGGCTCTAGGTGCTGCTGGAAACTAAATGAAAAGTCTGAGCTTGTGTTTTKTTGAGGTTTTTTTACCACTATAGGAAATTCTGGAACTTTGGGGCAGCTTTAGATATTTTGGGTGTTCCATTTACTTAAAGCAGTAGAATTTTTTATGTAAGTCATGGTATGGCTAGTGAAAGTAGRCCTGTTCCACCTCCTTGTGTGGTGGAGCTGTATTCCACATGTCTTGGAGGCAGGCATATTATCATATACCACAGGTGTATGTTTTCAGTCTGCAATTGTCAGTCATGTCAGTTGAAATTTTTGGCTTTCTCAGGATTTGATATTGTTCCTAAATATTTGAAAGAAAACATTTTTAGCACTACCTAGATATTTTTCTTGTCTAATAAGTTATATGATTTTGAGAGTTACAGAAATGTTATTTCTAACTTGTAGTACACCAATAATTCACTTAGAAGAATTTCCTTTAATTTTTATTACAYTAAGAGCAATACTTGCTTGTTAGCATGTATTGGAATCTTAGGTATCTATCACAAAGATAATTGCAAATGTATCTAAGTCACTTAAGAAGAACTGAAGGCTTTTTTTTTTTTTTTTAAATTTGGGACGACTGCTGTCTTTAGTGTACCTCTGTATTACAYGTGGACTCTGAGTATGGAGTGAACATTCTTACAAAAAATTTTAACACTTTCTGTCAAAAGCTTTTTTTTTTTCTTTTGGTCAGGAGGAGTACTTGTTATAGTTTTAATCTGACAACTGCAAAGGGAGAGTAACCTTTTCTTTACTTTTTCTGTTTCCGTGAACTGTTTTAGTCTTCAGAAGACTTGATGGTGGGTTTTTATTGATCATTTCAAGCAATACTTCTGTTTTTTATTTTAGAATTGTACTCTCGAGGTACTTATTATGGATACATTGTAATATGCTCAAATATATTTTCATGTTATGCATAAGAAACCCCGATTAAATCAAATATATTCCACACAAATGTCAGCACTACACTTGCTAACTTATTCATAGATCACAATAGAACTCTGCTATTGACTTTAGTATGAGCAGAAACAGGGCTTGGATAGCTTTTGTTTGAAACATCATGTATATATACTTGTGTTCAATCAAAAGTATACTTCAAATATATTTTGGTTATAAAATCTCTTCCTTCAGACTTGTATGTTGTAACAATCAGTCTTAACATGTATTTTTTCACTTTTTTCTGATGAGAATTTTTTTCGTGTGCCCCATAGAAATTAAGAACACTTCCTTACAAGTCTCATGTAAGGATTGTTCATGTGATTAATGGCTCACAGGGTCAACTGTTTAATTAAAAAAAAAACCACAGGGTGGGTGAGGGGAAATGTGGTTGCATATAGAGCTGAGTTGCTAAGTGAGATGCTTATTTGTTGGTTTTAGTGCAATTTTGACCTCTGATTTATGGTTGCTTTTATTTCATTGTTCTCTGGTTCATGGTTATTTCTTATTACATTGCAAAATAGATGCAAGGTAAAAAGTTTCATTGTGCATTCCCCCACTCTCCTCTCCAGTATCCAGTAAATACCTGTCTAATCACTTCCTCAATACTGACACATCTGGCTATCCATTTTAAGTTGTCATTGAATCAGGCATTGTATATGTGCAGACTGACTCTTAATTAAATCACATATGACCAAACCATACTGTAGGTAAAGAAGCATTTTCTGTGGTTTAAAAAAGAAAAAGACTGAGATGAACGAAGTGTGCAAAACAATGCATTCTTGTCATAAGTGCTGTGCAGCATCATCTGCTTTAATCCTTCTGTGCTTGCACTCACAGGTTAGATTATTCTTAAATGCCAGTGCTTACTTCTGTGGAATGGCAAGATATGCCATATGTCTACAGGGAATATAGGTGCTGGCTTGTAGACTAAGGCTGTTTAGCTCTGATTTGCATACAAAGTATTTTCTTTTGTATAACACTAAAGGATAGCTATAGCTGCATACACACAAATCCTAAAAAAAGTCACATTTCAGTGTATCTGCTAGTTTAGGTGAATTCCAAACACCCAGGTGTCACCTGATAGTATAGTACCAAATTTTTTTAGCTGTTTGTGTAGCAAGCTTTGCACTGGTTATCTGCCACTTTTCATCAAGAGGTGGCATTATTTCATTGGTGAAATTATGCATTGACTATACATTCTGATTAGTGTTTCTCACCAATGGCTTGATTGTCTTCATAGATTACAGGTGAAAAGTTCAACCTGGAGCATATAGCTGAAAGAATCTAGACTTTCAGTTAAAAGCAGAGTTCAGTTTTTCTAATTAATTTTTTATTACTTAGATCACAGATATGCATGTAGAAATGTGTGTATATATATTTGTGTGTGGTATGTACTTATTTAATACAGCAAACAAGAAATTCTCTGCATCCCACTTTCATACTTTCTAGTTCTTAAATATGTTGGAAGTCTGTAAACTGCTCTTCGGGCTTGAATTTTCATTTTATTCTTTAGAATATACAGAGATAAACTCTATGGGTGGTCTGTGTAGCTGTTTTGAGTTGTATTGTATCAAGTGTGGAAACTGTTGTACCTGTTCTAGGTAACTTCAGTGTGCTTGCAGCACAGGGTTGAATAAAGATCCATGAGAACTGCAAGCCATAGATGACAGCTTCTGTATTGGTTCATAACAACCAGGTGAACTGGTTTACTTGAGCTGACTGAAGTTAATATTTCTTTTAAAAATTACCTAAAACATGGGTTCTACTACTTTGATCTTAAACTAGTTGTGATTTGCATGCAAACCTTTTTCAGAGAACTATCCCAATCTGGCCCTTAAACAAGTTTTACTTTAAACCAATTTGTTCTGTAAGGAATGGTATTGAACATAGTTATGCTCTGGGTTAGGGATGTTTTAAAAACTGCATTAAGTATTTAGATTTTCTTCTGAATCAAAAAGGACACTGAAAATATCTGGATTTTTGTTGTTCTTGTACCATGTGGTCATTAAAAAAATATAGAAAATAGTCTAAATCTTTTCTGAATAGATAAAGATCTGTATAGCAGTAAATGGATTCAGTTTTATCTAATTTTTTTCCCAGATGCTGTAATATGAAAGGAAAATAGAGATGTAGAGAAGAAAGTTAAATCGGTGGGAATGAACAAATATTTGTTTCCCCTCTATTAAAAGAATCATCCTAACTGAAATGATAAAATTTATAGAGCTCTCTGTATGTGGATCATTGTAGCAATGACATGGTCATATATGACTCAACTGGTTTGCTTCAAGCTCCCCAAAAGTCCTCTGCATCTAGTTTTTAAGAGCTGATCTTTGCATTTGTTACGCAAAAGGCAGTAAACCACAGGTACATCTGTTTCACTCCCTCCAACTTTCGAGTTGTCCAGTAACATCACCCATTGGCTTCAGGTTTGGCAGCTGGCCTGAACTTCCCGCTGTTCTTCAGAGATCCTCTGTTCCACTGTACCATGGCATCTCAAGGCATAGCAGTAATACTTGAGGGCAGTGCCAATAGCCTGTTCTTCATCTTCAGAAAAGCCAATGACCGTGCACTCAGCCTTTTGGAAATGAAAGACTTCTCTAAAAGTATGTGACCTTAATTTTTTTAATGTCACCTCTATGACTACATTCATCCTTAATTTCACTACTTTCTTTACTTATTTCTACATCTATTGCTTTGTTTATCCTGTTGTAGGAAACTGTAGCAATGCATTCTCTTCATTACTTAGAATAAAGAATGAAAAAGATGTCTTACAATTAACATTGTTTACTGGATCAGTGATTTTATTTTAACTTTTCTTAACAGTAGGTCGTAAAGTACAGATTGTTACTTTCTCTGTTAAGACCTGTTTGCTGTGATCCAAGCCTGTGATTAGTATCTTTGTCCTTTATTCCTATATGGGTTAAAGGACTGGATTAGAGGGAAGTTCTTTTGGCTGTGCCAGACATTAAGAACTTCTGTCCTTATCGCTTAGGTGTTTTGGAAGGATTGCCTCAAGTTCACTTCACACTGTTCTTACCAAGCACGTTGTGGTGCTAGCCACTTGCCACTTTCCACCATTCACGGGTTGCAGAGGACAGGGTGAAAGACCCTTTTTATCAAAACCAAATTTGTTGAGAGGAAAATTTGTTCCCAGTCTCTGAAAAGAGGACTATCCTTCATATTTTCTCCTTTGAAGGTGTCAGGGTCAATAGTATGGGCAGTATGTTCCCTCTGGAGGTGATCCTTTGGATCATTTTGTCTCAGCTGCAGAAGATCCTGGATAAGGATAGACTTAAGGCTGAACACCCTTGTTGCTTTTCAGCCAGAACCCTTTCAAGCTGTATGAGAAATGCTGGACTGGGGTGTGTAATACATGTGGGGAACTACTGTGACAGGGTTATGACTATCTTTTGTGAAGTGATGTAAAATAAAATCACCCTTGCTGTCCTCACAGTGTGCAGACATCTGAAATGTTATATTTCACATTTTGATACCTTTTTTAAAAGAAAAAGTGTGTATGTGCACAGGCAGAGAATGAGGATTGCAGTTACGTAAGTCAGTGCTGTACACAGTGGTAATTAACATGATGTACTAGAGACTACCTGGAATTGGTCTCATGGGAGATCCTTACCTATAGGGGACATAAAAAGGTGTCAGTGTTTATATGCTGATACATGAAGCACAGAGCTCATATAGAGAACGCTCTGAATTTTGTGTTGGCCTTGCCTTGCTTCAGTTGTTTTGCTGAAAACACTGTTATGGGGTTTTTTATATGAAAGAGAAATAGTTGCTCAGAGGCTAAAATACAAAGTAGAGAACTTAAAGTTTACAAAAGGTCTGTAGCATCTGTAAGATTTAAGGAATGTTAGGTTTTATGTAACTGAGATACTTTAGAAAACTTTAAGACTGAACAGCACTGGACTATGTCTATCTTATAAACAAGAAGCCCCTTTATAATTGGTATTTTTCATACAGTAATATAGTACTTTCTAAGTGAACTAAATATTCAGATTTTAATGGCACCTTTTGCCTTCAATAGTGATAGCTATGGAATTCTCAGATCCCTCCTTACTTTCTTTTAAGGCAAAAAGTGTCAGAGAAATGCCAGGAGTTTTGCAGACAGTGTCTCTGAGTAGCAAATACTGTGACACAGAGGCTCTAGAGAGCAAAGGAGTGAATGCTGATGGCCCTGCAAACACTCTAAATACAATTTGGTAGGTTTTACTTGATTGGCTTGTGTGTGGTCTGTAGACTGAATGCCTTATTTGTGGTTGGAGAACATCAGATGTGTTGCTGCAACGCAACGTTTTGCTTAGCTTCATACAAAAAGAATCCAGTTCCATGTTCCAAGGCTGTGGGGGTGAAATGAAGTGTGGGAAGTGGGGATGACTGGGAGATCTGCCTCAAGGGTGCTTCTCTAGATCTAAATTAAAATGCTAATGTAGATGCATCCAAATGATTACTGAGAGTTGATTGTTGTTTTGTTTTGCATCTTTAACTTGCACACTTTTTCAGGTGTATGAAGATGATGAAAGCACATAGGAAGTACTCCTTTATTAATGAAAAATAACTGGAAAATTACTCTGAGCATCAATCCAGAGCTAGTAAGAGTAAGTAAATGACCACTTTGAATTCAAGTATTAGGCTGTTCAGAATTAAATGATTTAAGGTTTTCACTCAGAAGAATTCGTCTTTGACAGCTTTGGTGACCACTAAGATTACCACAAGGGATCGATACGTGGGGCCTTTCCTACATCAGGGTGGTAGCAATATCCCTTGTGCAATTGGACACATGCCAGGTAGAGATGTGTGACTCGCTGTGCTCAGGCATCTGAGATAGTCATGACACTGATGCTCAGGAAGAATTCTCAGAGGACAAGTGACAATAGAACTCAAGCCCTGGTACAAGCTTACGCTGGCATTTCTACTCCATAGGTAGTTAACGAACATAATGGGCTTAGCTTCTATCAATGTGACTTTGAGTGAGAGAGCAGCTGATTTATCTCCTGCCATGTTATCTTAGCTCATTCCTTACATAGCCAGCATATTTTTGGTGAAAACAACATGTACAAAATCTCTTTATTCTATTTCTTGTCTAACCAGATGGTCATATAATATCACTTTGTTATTTAATTAGAATTTTGTTTCCAGATGAACATGCTTAGTTTCAAAAATGATTGCATTTTCTTTTGTGCCCCTTCTGGCAACAGCTTTTACCAAAGTGACAAATGATTTATGCTTTCATGATAACTATAATACTTTCTTCTAATTTGATAGGAACATTCACTTACAGGGTAGTTCTGATAATACTCCCTCTTCTGTAACCCAACTCTCATGCAGAGAGGTCTTTAAACTACAGATTTGTTGTCAATACAGTCACAAAGTTGGTCAGACTGCAGTTTCTGTGTAAATTTCCATATTTTCTGTAAGTAGGTATCTTTCCTTAATCTGAGTTCATTGTTATATCAGTAAAATAGTCTGGCTYCAGGGAAGCCTGGTAGAATCTACTACCAATCTGATCTATGCTCAAGTATGACTACGGAAAAAATAGATTTAATGGATCCATTAAAGAATTAAAATTTGAATCAAATTGCTCTGGCATCATTGAAACACCATCATCCATAAAAGCTAGCTAGTGATCATGCTTGTTATATGTTGAAAATTCATCTGCTTTGAAAGCAGCTGGTAGAAGCTGGCTCCATTCCTGGAGCTTTTTATTGAAAATCTCTTTAAGCTAGTGACAAATTTATCTTTTCTTTCTAAGGGAGTTTTTTTCAGTGGTGATTGTTTCTGACAAACCATAAAAATTTGTCCAAAATTTATTTTTATAAATACTTTAAGATATTTGAAAGCAGCTTCTTGCTCAATTCAACAAATATGCAGTAACATCAGAAAGAACAAGTAGCTGCTACTTTTAAAATACACTATTTTTTGTGATGTCTTGTACTCTTCTTTCCTTCCCCAGTGTGGCTTTTTGTTTTGTTCTGCTTGTCCCTTTGTTTTTGTTTATGGCAGAACACTTCTACCCAGTAAAGATCCAGGGACAGATCAATACCGTGTTTTTGTAGAATAGCTGATTAGTATTTCCATAATTGTTTTAAACAAAGATTTTTGTTACATGACTGGTGTAGTTTAATTTTATTTCTCTAAATTAAGACTAACCATTGAAAGCTTCTCAACTAGTGCTATCATTATGTCCAAAGTTGACATAAGAAGAACCTGAGGTGAAATAATTCCATCCACAAATGCTGCCTTTTTATTTGTGAATAGTCTAATCCAAGAACTTCTTCAAGGCGTTATTCTGTGAAAATGCATCTCTGTCATAAATTCAATTTGTCTAATCCAAATGTTTATTTTCTGTTAATGTTTCACCACTGTTCAGTTTCTGCTTCATTTTGCAGCAGTTTCCCCTATGGTGTTTTAGTAAGACTTTCACTAGAGAAATTCTTAAACTTTGCCACTGTTAATATAAATTCTGCCCTATCAATACTGGAAATAGTGGAAGTCTGTTCTTGCAAGCCATTAGTGTCAGGCTTGTTTTTAAGTAGGTCTGCTCAAAGTCATGTAGCATGACACACAACATTATGTGCTAAATTGTTACCACTATTGATTGCCAACAGCATCTGGGTTTGCTAGGCTGGGGATGATGATGTTAAAGTCTGCACACTTAGACAAACCTGTTTCACACTGAACAGAAACCCACCAAGAGCTCTCAAATGATTATCATATCTCGATTGAAGGGCAGTGACAAATAGCTTAGACTATTAAATCTTAAATTATTCTTTTTGGGTAGAATACCTGACTACCTCAACACAGCATGCCTATGATGTGAAATTGTGAAGGTATGTTTATGAATAAAGATACCTTTCATATGAACACATTTAGATGCTTTAAGATACTGTTCATCATCCTTAGATGCTCAATTTGGAGACCAGAAAACTAAGAAAGGTGACTGTGCTCAGAATTTTGCCCAGGGATTCCTATGTAAGCCTCAATGTCCACTTGATGTACAGTCCTTCCCTTGGAAAGATACCAGTCACTTTACAGCTTTTGTGTATTAAAGAATCCATCATATTACTATGTACTTATTAAAAAAACCCCAAACAAATACATGCTGATTTGTTTTTCAAATTATGGCTGATTTGTTCTACTCTTGTCTGCTAGATTAAACATTCCTTTATATAGGGAGTCAATGCACCACTCAATGTCAATGAAACCCACATTATTTGCAGATGAATGATCCTACATTTTACTGTAGGGGTCTCTGGGGATGGAACCCCTTTTTTCTCTTGTTGAAACAACTGGGATTGTTACCTATAAGCCCTTTTGTTCCTGGAATCTGTGAGTTGATTAAAGTTCAAACGAAAGATTATTTATTTATTTCCTCCACACATAAAAGGCACATAAAACAAGTTGTAAAAATAAAAAAGGACCCCTATGATCTTATTTACACTTTGATCTTTTCTTGATGGTTTCTTGAAGTTCATGTCAGCTTCTTTACTATTCTGTATGTAACATGCTCTATCTTCCCCTGTAAATTTCCTTGCTGGTATATTTGCTTTTATTGACATACCCTTGATTTCCCCCCTCTGTTTGCACAAACTCTTCTTTTTTTTTTTTAACATTTTAATCCTTAGCATCTTCAATCCTAGATTCACAGTGGAAAAAGTAAGCTTTGTCTCACAGGGAAACAAGGAGGCATTTGGCAATCCCAAACCTCCTCCCATTGGGGAGTTATTTCTCCTCCCACAGGTATGTTTAGGAAATCTTTTATTTCTCCCTCCTCTTCACCTTTTCTCCGTCACCTTGTTCACTAATACAATAATGAATTGGATATGCCTCTAGAGGTTTAAGTGACCTGCTTGGCATTCCAGTCCTCTTCAGCTCAGGTCTTGGTGCCAACCTTCGTAAGCTACCTGCTAGAGTTAAGGAAACATGGTCTCATTCCCATCTCAGTCAAGGTATATAGGGGTTGCAGACCTCTGCCCATAAATACTGGCTGATAAGGCTTCAGTGTTTTCACACCTCATGGTACCAAAAGTTCCAGAGAGGCTCATTAAGATGTTGGTCTCTGTTACAGCTTAAATATGATGTCCAGGATGTCAAAATATTGACATGAGAAGGGGTATATTTATGTCTTTTCTGTTTCCTAAATAGTTTGCATTAGAGCCTGTTGTGAGTTTCCTGAAGGGGGAACTTAAATAGTGTCAGATAAGCTCAAGTGGTGGAAAGATGAGGAAGGATGAGGCACATGTGCCTTGCATGGATACCTCAAAGGCAAAAGTTCCTCATTATTCGATAATGAGATATATTGGCAACCATGACTGTGGCCTCTGTATTTAATGTGTGGCATAGATTTTTCATTATAATCAAAATATAATTAATATTTTTGCATGTAAATTACATTTTTGCACTGAAATTCATGCTACAATTCTCCTTGTTTAAGAAACTGATGGCTGGTTGGGTTTTAGTCTCTGTTAATAACAATGAAATACCTAATATAAGCTAGTGGCCTAAGCTGTTTGTTCTCAATGGAGAGAGATAATGATGCAAAATGTCTTGTTTAATCCTAAAACCAGTCCGAATTGCCCCAGGTAGGTGCCTATCTCATCCTGTAGATTATAGAAAAATCCTAAACAACTAGCTTAGCTTAGACTAGATGACTTTAAAATCTCATTTTTTTTAAATGAAGCAAGAACTCCTCTTAAACTGGTAGCTGAAATTGTTGTAGTGGCTGCTGAAATTTAAATTGTCATGCCTCCATTCCTTCTGTAAATGGATGGAGGAAAATGCACTATCCATAGTTTTTTACTTTATCTTCTCCTATATATATGATATGTAAATTAGCGATTGAACTAAACTTAGAAACATGTTTATAGAAAAACTCAGATTTGAAATAATAAAATGCATTTTTTCATATTGCTACAGACTGTTGAACAAGCATGTAAGATTAAGTGAACAATAAAAATAACTTTAGCTTTACGAACATATCTTTCTTCCAGTGACAAGTCTAAGTAGTCCCTGTCCTTGGCACTTCATTCACATATTGCTGCCCTGTTCTCTCTTATTTTAAGAAAAAAACCCCAAAGGATCATTTTTTTAGCCTGAATTATCACATGGCTAAAAAAACAGTTATAAAGGTAAAGATGTGAATGTTTTGGAACAAATATGGGAGTATGTAGAGCAGAAGGGGAGATGAGAGCTTGCACCAGAACTGTGACTGAAGAAACCCAAAATATATGTAACCATGCTTCAAGAGTTAGTAGTATTTTCAGAGAAATTGCTTTTTGTCAGAGTGGCAAAAGGAAGAAGACTTCAGATTCAGAATCATCTTTACAGTGTGATGAAATGGCAAATTGCACATCAGTGCTATGTGCTGGAGAGCTAGATGCCACATTTCTCGAGATTGCCTGATGGAAGGGTGAAGTCTATAAATGAAATACCCTTTGCGATGACGTTATGACTCGGCTCCTGAAAAGGAAGCAATGCCACAYGCCACGCCTGAGACTCACGGGCACTCTAATCAAGGCTGCTCTGCGTAGGGCAAGTTAAGAGAYGCAGTTGGAAATTGTTAAATGGGGCTTGCAATAGTATTGTCAAACTATCGGTCATCTAGGGCCTGGCAGGAAGGAGCGGAGCTCTCCCGCTAGGAGGTGAGCGAGCTCAGAAGGAAAACACCTTCCCGCCTGGGCGCGAACCCCGCGACCTCCGGCCCGCGCAGGAGCCAAGGGCGCGGCTGCCGCCGCGGCGCCCGCCCCGCTCGCAGTCCTGCGGCGCCCCCTGCCGGCTGGGAGGGAGCCCGCGCTCGGGCGCTGCCTGGCGGGGGGTGAACCGCGCCCGGCGCACGCGGCGGTTAGCGCTCCCTCCGAACTAATTACCCTTTGTCTGGGCTCTGGGTTGTGGAGCAAATCCGGTTTATCGTGGGTGTTCGCCGCCTTAGGGGGGTCTTTTCATTGTTGTTGGCGCGATTCGGCAAAGACTTCAGGGCTTAACGTGCTTCAAACCGTCGGGCCTCGGTCTTTCTGCTCAGCTCTTTGAGGAGAAAGGGGAATAAATTAAAACTCCACTTTTATTGAAGAGTGAGGGGAAAAAAAAAATTAAAAATTTGAGTTTCTTATGGTAGAGACTACAGGTAGGAGCTAAGTGTTTGTGACTGTCAGCAACATCTTCGTTGTCAAACTAACACGAGGGGAAGTTTGATAACCTCCAGGTAAAAGCCCTTTGATTTTTATTTTAAATTCCAATAAAATTTTAGAGGTCTTGTTTGAGGCAGGATTGTTTGTGGAATATGACATCTCTGTCTCTACTTTCTGTCTTAATGCCTTGTCATAGCTCTTGATGTCTGCCTGTCAGCACAGCAAGAGGGATTTTTTCATGTCTGAATAGTCACCTTAATGATAGCAGATGGAAACACCACAGGGGGTCCAAGCCCATCACACTGTCATTGTCACAGACTGCCCTGACCTGTTTCCACTCCTCTATTTTTTTGTCCCTTTTTAAAGGAGAAATGGATGGTAATTGAAAAGGATCTTAAGCAAGACTTAGGAAGCTGCAGACAACGTGATTTCCCGCTATATCTCTCTGTTTTCACAAATAAAGTCTTAACCTCTTAAGCACCAATAAGAGTAGAAAGCAAGCTAAATTGGTAAAGCTTTATAAAGATTGGCCTACCAAAGCTTTTTCTTTTCCCTCCTCAGGTTGCATCCAAGCTGTGTTATATCCTCATCATGGTTGGCGGGTGTTTAATTCTTTAGATATATCCTTTTTTGCATAGAATTATTGATTTTTTCTAATGCAAAATGTATATGCACTATCAGTTCATTGCTGTATTATCTGCTTTGATCATGTTGAAGTATCATGAAGTTATACATATTGACAGGAAGCTTCTAGACTCATGTCTAAAAGTAGTTGTGAAGACTCATAAATTCATTGTTGTTTGCATTAGCATTTTAAGATTATTTTTTATTAAGATTAGATGATCTGATTTATAAAAATTGTGTGAAATTACAGTCACTTAGAAATTAGGTTTTGGCTTTGTAATAATTTTTGATTAAAAAATCCCCTTAAAATCATTACAACTTAAGAGATATGTCAATGGAATAGTGAAAGAATTTTAGCTATTTATAGGCTTTTGTTTAATATCCCATAATACTTAAATATCCTTAATATCCCTCGAGGAAAAATCAAAAGCTATCAGTATTACTGGATCATAAGTAGCTTCAGGAAGTTAGGGCTGTGATGTTTTTACAGTGAAAGTATGAGTTCTGAGGTTTCAAGAAAGCTTTGTAAGTGGATTTGAATGTCCTTTCTGTCATACATTCTCTAATAACATTCTCTAATAACATAATTCTCTAATAACATTCTCTTTCCAATTTTAAATGTTAGAATAAGTTTAAACTATTTTTTTAGCCCAAAATACTTTTCATAATTCTAGTTTCTTAAATGTATGTTTTATCAGCTTTGACATTATTTAACCACATTTTGGCTGGAATATATAAAATGCATTCTCAAGTTAGAAAAACATCACATTAATTCTCTCCATTGTTACTCAGAAGCTAAATAAAAATGAAGAATAGCATCAAAGCTAGGCTAATTTCTTAAAATCTTGGATGAAAAGTTCAGGATGCAGACGTAGTGAAGTAAATCAAATAATTTTATAGAGTATTCAAATGAAAATGGCACACTATGAGAATTAAAAGTTTTTAGGTACTAAAAGGTGAGATCAGACACTTGCTGGTTTGGTGGTTTTTTTTTTTTTTTTAGAATTACCTTGAAATGCTTATGTCCAATTAAATTAAATGTATTAAGTGACTATGCGTTTTTGAAAAAGCTACTAGTCACCTGTCTAAATCCTTAGGCAATGAGTTGCCTTTAAAAGTCTGGCTGTGATCTGGATGTTTGCACCAGTGATCAAGTTAATTGATTTTTAAAAATACCTGTGCTAAATCTATGTTCAGTAATACTCTAGGTAAATTCAAAATCAATTAAAATGGGAAAGTAAGCTAAGAAATACTCAGTGGCAAATCTTCCAGTCATTCTTCAGAAAAAATTCTAACTGAAACATATTATTCTTTTTAATTTACTTTCTTACTTTATATAAGCCAATTTGACTGTCCTTCATATATCAGAAAAGGATTGCTTTGGCTACACTGATATCCATACTCAAATGACCAGCTTTAAACCAATAAAACATACTAGTTGATCATATAATGGAAAATCAAAGGTAGACTATTGCATGATTACTAATAATGAATACTTATAGTAGTCTGATTTCAAAAGCAGTTTTACTCTTTTTTTTCCTCCCTATCCCTGTCAATCTATGATAGATTTCCTTAGAAGGACAGTAATATTGTGCAAATAATATGTTTTATTTTATACAGCTTAAGTTTTTATTTTACTTATTTTGGGATGTGTTTCTTTTACTGTGTTTTGAAGTTATATTTCAGTCCATTAAATAAGTCTTATTATAAATTCAAACTGACAGCTGATACTGGCTAATTTCACCAGAGTTAATTAAAAGTGTGTGTGGTTTTTTTGCGTTGTGTGGTTTTTTTTTTTGTTTGTTTTTTTAAGTTGACCTGCCTTCTTAACACACCTGCAGTAAAAACTAAACACACCAAATAAACCCAGGGGAAAAAAGAGGATTTAAAAACAAACAAAAAGTCCCTTCCCCAAAAAACCCAAGAAGCCCCCAAACTGTTAACCTTGATTTCTGATAATCTGCCTGAAAAACCCAAATCGACAACAGGAAAATAAATGCCAGTGTAGTGGAAACCATTTATGAACAAAATGCATATAAAATGTACACAGTGGAAAATATTGAAGGAAAAGACGGACAATATTTTTTCTAATTTATCTGAATAATACTCATCCTAGCTGTGAATTGTATCTGAAAAAATCAATGAATTCTTAAGTCTCTTACAATATCCTTTATTAAAAACAATACTTTGTTCCTACTTTTATTTTCTAACAGATTTATTTTCTGACAGATTGAATGCTTTTAGATATATAACTGTATAATAGCCCATCTACCAGTAAGCCTTCAATGGATATTTCATCACTGTAGTTCAGGTAGATAATATTAAAATATGCATAATTTCCTAATATTTTATGTAAAGACATTTATAATGCTTATAAATCATGAACAGTAACCAGCCACCACCTCTATCATCAGTGTAAAGTATCATATAGTTAAAATCTCTTTCTTTCCATACAGTTGTTATTTGCGCCAGTATAAAAGCTAATACTAAGATACCAATCACATTGAATTATTCCCTATAACCTATGGGTTAAAAAAGACGAAAAGCTGGCTGCTGAGAGAGTTAGTATCTGAGGTGGAAGGACCTGAACTAATACCAGCAAGTGGCTGGTTTAGTTTTCTGTCCAGCATATAAAAATGCAGTATGGGTGTTAGTATTTCCTTTCTTAATTCACTCTGTAGAACACTCATTGCTATATTTACTGCCTATGTGTGTATATATAATCTCATTACTGGCTTTGCAGCTGTTTGATTTGACTCAAAGGTCAGCTTTGATGTTATTTCTATTTCCAGGTCTCCCTTAAATTGTGTTCTTAGGTTGACCTTTGACAGAGTGACTGCAGCTGAAAACAGTGGTATTACAGTTTAGGATCCAGAGAAGTTTTATAAATAATGTTTATCTGCTGATTAGATGAGACAAGTGTATTAATTACCACTTTGACGAAGTTCTCTAAAATAATAAAATAATTGGGCTTAGAGAAAGAATGGGGGAAAGAGACTTTAAAAGCAAAATTAAAACATTGAAAAGCTAGCCTTGTGAATCTCCCTAGAAATGTGCTGATTGATAACAATGTAGCACAACATTACTTTATCACTAATTCTTCATCGTTTCAATAGGTATAAAAACTAGTTAATTTATTACATCCTTCTTATAAAAGGATGTGTCTACAATAATAGGAATACCATCTTCATTCCTGTCTGCAAAAATTTAATAGGTTATTTCAATTCAGTGCTTACTGGAAATGAAGGACACTTGTTTTGACATTTGCTAAGATGTATCTTAAGTAAAAATTGCCAATATGCTAAAACAGAAGCTTCTTCAGTTTCTTAATGCCTTTTGTCCCTTGTATAATCTTGATTCTGTAAGTGCTCTTGCACATCCAAGTTCCAAGTAGTCAACATTAAGCACATGCAATTTAAGGAGAATGTGAATGTTCTATGTGGTCAGAACAGGCAGACATAAATATATGTGTTTTGCAGAATTAGTCTATATTTCCGTTATTACATGTACATATTGATTTTTAAGTACTAGCCAAGAAATTCAGTGAACTACAACAACAGCCTAAATTTACCTTTCTCAAGTCTTTCATTGCAATTGCTTACTGGCTGGCTTTTTGAAGGGTAGTTGAGGTTTGCGCAAGCAAGGTCTGTTTTTATACAATTATTTAACGTAATGGTTGTGTGCATCTATAACAAGTAGTCACAACGTTTGCTTAGTCGTAGTCTTTCTTTTCCACCTTCTCTCCCGTGCCCAGTTTTGCCGAGGTGCCATAAGTAAGGTTGGCAGTACTTCGCTGTCTATGCACGGCTTTTCCTCCAGGACGGCTCACATGTGCGAGTACAGAATCCAAGCTGATTCTATAGTGGTGAAAACCTCAGGAATATATCTGTCAGGATGAACTTTATTTCTGTTTCTATATCGGTATGGGATAACCTTAACTTTTCACAGGGGAAAAAGTAGAAACTTCAGGAAATGGAACGTAAACCACTTGATGTTGGTTACAGATACTGGGGGCAAACCTGCCCRTCAGTGAAGTTCATGGCAAAATTCCAAGCCTGCAGGAAACCTTGTATTCCCCTGGATATGTGGTGACAGAAAACTATTTCACCGTCATTATCTTCCTCTCTAGAGCTTGCAATTTGGAGGACATGTTAGAAGCTGAGAGAGAAAATATGTCTGGAACATCGCTATGCTCATAATTCCTGGAGTCAGTATCACTATGATTGGTTGGAATAGTTTGAGGACTGTTTTATGCTACATCTGGAGTCAGAGCAAAACCAGAATTAGATGATAATTTTTCTTTGTTTCAGTTTAACTGGAAGGATGTCATGGAACTTGTGACCATTTTTTATGATTTCAGTTTACTTCAGCTTTATGCCGATTATTATTAGTTATGCTATCATAAAACACTTTAATTATGTCTTATTGGTACATTAAGCACTTTAATTTTGTCTTATTGGTACATTTCATTCTGTTTTCCAAACAGTAATATGAGGCCAAAATGGAATTCTTATATGAGAAAACACTAGTTTAAGAAAATACATCCGTGCCAAAGCTCTAAAAGTCAATCTCTTTGCCTATGTTTACCCTCCGTTGAGAAGCTTGTTCATGACTCCCAGAGAATTCCTAGCGCACAGACTAACATGTTCTTCACAGCTTGGCCAGGATTGACATGAAAAGCTGCTATATACAGTAGAACATCAGTATATTCATTTTTGTTGCAACATAATAAAACTAATGTTACTTAAAAGTTATTTTATGTATCTGATTCTCACTTCCTGTTTTTTCTGCAATTTATGATCTTAAATTTTCCTTGTATGGCATGTGGATCTGCAGGATCCTGTTACAGTTATGTTAATTTTTACAGGTGTACCATAAATTAACATCCTCCAAGGATGAAAGACTTTTACAATATTTGTTTTCATGTAAGATTTGCAAGTGAATAGATGTCAAACATATCTATAGGAAAAGATACAGGACGCATATATTTGTATTGTATTTATATAAAATAAGATTTTAGAATATTATTCCAATACCATAATTTTTTTACATAAAGAGTCTCAATGCAGAAGTAACTAGCTTATGAAATCAGTGTATTAATAACTGAGTACTAAGGCATTTAGGTATAAATTAAACTTTTTACTCATGTGAAATAAAGAGGCAATTTATCCCTAAGAAGCCGGTACTGAACTAGGATTGATAACCCATATGGTATAAAGTAGTTATCTACTCTGAGCTATCTAGACTACCTTTATAGTTAATTTAGGTGAATGCACATTTGTAAAGAGCTATTAATTTAATCTTAAAATAAACTTCTAGGCAGGTTTCCTGAATTGCACTCCACTGGTGCTTATTTCTCATCATTGGCTATAGAGCTGGACTGGCTCAGATGTAGATATCTAAAGTGAACTGAGTCAAACCTCACTTCTATGGTTATTCCTGACTCAACAACAGGCAAGCCAGTTGAATTCTCTTAGAAGAATTTAAATAATTTTGGTTAGAGGGTCTTTACACAGCAGTTTGCCACTATGATCACTGCAACGCACTCAGTTTAGGATAAATTCCTGCTCTGACTCCATTACTGTATAGAGCTCAGTAGACAGTGCTGGAACTGTTAGTTCCCTTTCTTGGTGGGACGTGAGAAGGGTACATGCAGAAGAAGCTAGAAGTGATTAGTACTTCTCTGACTTGAAGACTTGAGTTTTACCCAACTTCATTTTGGCAACAGAATAGTAATATGCTTAGCAATCTTTTTCAAGAGAGTCAACTCAAACAGTGTTTATTCATTGTGTAGTGGGTTTATATTTCATAAACTTACAGTGATCTAATATCTCTCAAAGCCATTTTATGATCAGGAACATTTTAATATTCCTAGTGCAAATATATGATAAAAATTAAAGGAATAGGTAATATGAACTTAAAACCAGAAACTGTGCTTAATCTTGTGGCTTTGATATTAGAAAACAGGATGAAAGAATCCAACAGTTATGCATCTGAACACTAAATTATAAATTGTAATGTGGTATCTTCAAGAGGGACTCTTTAAAACTAAATTCAGGGTGAAGGTGCCAGGTACAGTATTTTTATTTTCAGAATCTTAAAGTTCAGTGAGGTACAGAAAGCACTAAGAGGATTACACTAAGAAGGAAAAGGCTCAGATCCATGTTCTGGATGTATATACTTCAAAAATGTTTTCAGGCTTAGGTATTAGAGCTGAGCCCCTGGCTGTTACTTTTAATCTTTTATTGCCAAGTAAAACCTTTCCAGCAGAGGAGAATTCAGGATGTATAATCCTTGTGCATAAGCCTGGGATTGTAGCTAACCCTGACAATTACAACCTGTTGTTCTTTTATCACTGTTGAGAAAGATCATCTATAAACCAGCAAGTTGGGATAGACAACCATCAACTGATATAATCTCATAGCATTTTATCAGCTGTTTTGGTTTTTTTTGGGGGGGGGGCTGGGGGGGAGTTGTTGTTGGGTTTTTCGACAAATAAGTATTGCCATTGTAGAATTCAACAGTCTGTTTCTGCTAAGAGTTTTAGAAGAGTTATTCTGTATCCTTCTGTGTTCTTGGTACTTTGCAGAATGTGGAATGATTTAAATTTCTCTGCAAAGGTTACCAATTTTTCATTCATAGTGGGAAATTTTCAGTTTTATGGATAATTCAGGTCTGTCTTTCCATTATGCTGTTGCATGTTGTGTATAACTATTCAGTCAAGGTATTTTGAGTAGAAGAAAGCGTAATAGATGAAAATAATTCAGACCCATTTATGAGTTAAACACCTTAAGTAGAGCATTAGCCCTTTACTATGAGTATTTTGTCAGACTATAGTTATTAGAATGTATGTTTGTCAATATAAAAATTATAAAAGGAAAAACTTATACTACCTACAATTTTTATTTGACTGCATTGGCATTCTTTGTTGAAGTTGTTTTCCCCCCCAGTATTTTTTTAATATTACAAACTTTCACTTAGCTGACTAATGAACAAACCCTTTTTTATTCTCTAATTTTTTTGTTTTGTTCTGTAGGCTTTTATTAGATGCATTATACTTTTGTCTGCATTTCTAAGTTTTATACTTTTATTAAACGAGAACTTGGTGTTTTGCCTTATGAATGCTTAAAGAAAAATCTTTTACAAGTGCGATAAAGGCACCTTATCTGTAATGTGTGATATAATAGTCTTGCGTGGCACAATAAAACAGTGTAATTTTTCTACTTCTGTTTGCAAACTTTTGCAACTCTGCAACTTTACTGCTCTAGCTCAGCTAATTCGTSTCTCTAACTCTCATGGGCTGGTAGTCTTGAACAAACTGTAAAATAAATTGAAAAAGTTTAAGTCCCCAAAAAGAAAGTTAATGGTCAGTCATTTCTATAGATGCTATTCCTTCTAGTTCTGCATTTTTAAACATTTCAAGTGGGATAAGAGGAGCATGATGTTGACTCTTTATGTACTGTCACAACCATGATACCTCTTTGTATTCCTGGGATTTGGTCTGTGATCAACCACTAAATGAAATATTGAAAGGTTAAAACTTTAACCTAAAATTAATTCATTAATATTACTATGCTTCACAGACTTTTCTTCGTCCCTTGTGCAGACAGGCCAATTTAGTAACTCTTGTACAAAAAATATCATATGCACCAAAAGATAGTTTTGCATTGTAAGTCCAAAGCACATTTTGTATTGATATACTTTGATTTTTGTTAACAGGGTAAAATTGTAAGTATAATAACACTAATTTATTTTGATAGGCTTAGGCTGATTCCAAGGTGTTTTGTGCCTTTGCCACTGAGAAAATGATGATGGTATTTCCCAGAGAAAACGCTCTCAGAAGCTATTGGTACTATTGATGTTCTGGCCTCTGGCTGATGTATGGCTGATCACTAGATATTGTGCCCATAGGCTGTGATACTTCCTTTTGTGACTGTGAAAAATCGGCTATAAACATAAATTATATGGGTATCTGAATTGGGCTTTGCGGTCTGACTTGTTTCTGCATATGTACAATATTTGTATTCTGTAGGATGATGTTACAAAAGCTTAAAGTTCAACATTTTATAAGAACTGCAATAGATATTTTTGGTTTTGTTTTCTCAAAGAACAAAATGTATCTCTGTCTCCATATTCCTGTTTTGTTTTTTTTTTCCTTAAGGTCATGAAGTCATTTCAGTGGGAAATTTAACAGGTAAGATACTTTTTTTTAAAAAAAGTCATTCAAGTCTCATGAAAATATATTGGTTGGTAGAAAGAGTACAGCATAAGCACCAGTCTAATTGGGTACCAAGGAATCCACAAAAGAATGACTTGTCTCACAGCTGAGCTGTTGAACTGCAGTTTTTCACCTTGCCTACTTGTACACTGCGAATCCAACTTGAAATCACAAATCCATAAGAAACTAAGCTTCACTAATTCTGTTTTCCTGTAACTAGTTGCTCTTTTCTTTTGAAGACTGAATTTCCTCTATACGACGCACATTGCTCCAACTTGCACTGTCCAGCAGGGATTCTGCTACATTTTGGGACAGTGAAGAGGAAATTATCAACCTGAACAGAATCATTGTCCCTTCCATCAGTCTTGCAAACACAGATTAATTCCACAAGAAGATACAATGAAAAATCTGTTGCAATTACATCTTTGTGCAAGTGTGTTACTTCTAATGAACGGTTATAAATAGGACTCTGATCATCCTTGCATCACAAGATCACAGGAGCTACACCATCTCTGCTCCCAACAAGCGTGGAGAAGGAGATGAGAGGAAGGTTGATGTTTCTATCAGGTGCGGGCTGTAGAAGGCTTGAAAGGTGCCCATGGAAGGGCAATAAGGAGACCTGACATTTCTTCCACTGTATTTGCACTCTCATTGGATTTTAAATATTTCCCTCAGGACAAGAACAGTGGTTTTGGTACTTTTTCAAAGTTGGAAAGAGTAGATTGGTTTGAATTTCACAGAAATGAATTTTATAACCTGGGAATCAATACCATGCAGGAATAATAATCTCTCAGGCTAAAACATGAATGATATAATATAAAAAAAGATATTTCTTAGTTTAATTGTTAGGAGATAATCTCTAGTTTCTTTAATTTTGCCAGTGTAATGATTGTACAAGTCACCACGAGGAAAGAAAATAATCTTAAAATGCTTCTACTGTAAACAAGCCTCTCACTTCTATTTTTTTGAAGTAAAATATTGCAGGGAAATCTGAGCCAGTATTCACAGGGAAGGGGGCAGGGGAAGTTGGCTTTTGTGTTTGATTTTGTTTTTTCCCTGTACTCTGATCAAGTGGCAGAAAAAGCTTTCCTGTGCTTGGAAGGAATTATAGTGTCTAAGCCTTTAGTCATGGAAGCATAAGCTGATGACAAAGTAGTCATAAGAAAAGCAAAGACACAGCTGAAAACTTCTAACTAATCTTTCCTTGAAAAAGACATGCTTGAAAATAATACTAGGATTTAATGCAACTCATTGTACTTATGAATACCCTGTATATACCCATAAGGAATAGAAAAATAACTGAATATCAGATAATTCCTGCGTAGATAAGTGATCTGTTTGAAAGTGTTACCATGCCTATTTAATTTTAAACTTCAGTCACTTAAAATACACATTTCCAACTATTCAAATGCTCTGGCAAATTACTTAGGTCAGTAAGTTTGCCTAGATAAGGCATAAGTCAGTGCAAAGTTCACTTGATTCTGGGCCTTTATTCCAACTACCTCTTGTTCAAAATCAGGATTTGATTATTAGATTTCAATTCTAAGTTTCTTCCTCTGATTCAGCCCTATGTTTATATCATATTTCATTGGAAAATAAAATATGGGTTAGATTTTTTTTACGTTATCGCATCCTTTTATAGCAGTTTCTTTTATTTCCAGTCTGGAATTTTCCTAACTAGCAAAGCGATATTTTGAATCTGCAGTAACAATGACTTGTTCTCAGCAGGAAACAAGTTACCTGTATAGTTTTAATCATCTGTTTTATAGTATGAAGATCAGCTAGTTAGCAATAAATAATAGACTTCTATGAAGTTTATGAAAGTTTTAGAAAAATACAGCAGAGGCTAAGTAGTTAACATCTGCTTTTTGCATATTGAATTGGATCTTTCTTAACTTTTTTCTATACTTTTTCACTGTGGGGCTGTGTGGGAGACTCACTGTTTGTAGCAATTGCTATGTATGCACTTACTTAGACTGTACAACAAAGAACTATATAAGGGAGAAGTTGGTAAACTTGAGTGAGTCCAGTGGAGGGCCACCAAAATGGTCAAGGGTCTGGAATAAGTGCAAAGAGGCTGAGAGAAGAGAACCTGTTTAGCCTGGAGTAGGGGAGCTCTGGGGAGACCTAAGCGGCCTTCTAATACCCGTGAAGAGGTTACTAGTAAGATGAATCCAGGCTCTTTTGAGGTCCACGATGGGAGAATGAAAGGCAATAGTCATAAATTGAAAGAGGAGGTTTAATGGTATAAGATAAAAAATATTCCCTTTAAGGATGATTAAGCATTGAAGTCTTGAAAGCCTCCAAGACCTGAAAGGACTAAGCCCTGAACACCTAGGTTCGAATTCAGTGTTGACCCAGCTCTGAACAGGCTTTTTGGAGTAGATGAACTCCTAAGGTCCCTTCCAACATGAATGATTCTGTGACTTAATCTTTTCTATTTTTCCGTTGTCACCAAAGCTTTACCAAAAGCATTTTCTTGATGAAACGTTTCTCAAGAAACAATGGAGCTGATGTGATGCTGTATTTCACTGTGGTCTTCCTACTCTACTCCAACAATGCAAATGGGGTAAAACAGCTCCTTGTGACACATTTTTAACAACTGCACTGCCTTCACAGTCAACGATTATCCCTGTTTTTCTGTTCTCTTAACTGACAGCAGAGGGAGCATATCCTAATGAGAGTTCATACTCAAATTCTGAAGAGAAGTGTAGAGACAGGGTCTTTGATACAGCCAAAACCAAGTTATTGGCTAGGCCAGAGTAATAACTTTATTCCTTGGCGGGGATCCTGTTGGAGACGATGGAAACTATGGGGAAAACTACTATTGCTGTCCTATTCTTGACTCACCCTCACTGTACAACATAGTAGAATCTGATGCCATAAATTGCAAATGCTAACTGCTGAAGAAAAGGAGAAAGCTGCCCTTTGCCACTTTGTTGTGCACTTTAATTGAGAACAAATACGTTTAACCTTTTAGAAAGCTTAGAAAAGTCTTGGAATATGTATTTGTGAAGAACAGTACAACTTGGATTAAATAAACTACAGTATATTTTAAAAGTATTTCTACTTGAAAAGCAGGTGATATTGCTGTATACAATTAAAATAATTTTGTGATGTGCTTTTTTTGAAGTGTATTACATACCAGATGTTATTAAAGCCTTGCTTAGCCCACAGTCACGTGCCAGAGACCTATTACTGATGTTCTGAATACTAATTGCTTCCACCACATTCTTTGTTGTGAAGCTTCACCTCTTGATGAATGTAACCGGTTGCTGAATGCCCAATCGGCCCTATCAAGATCAAGTCAAAGGTCTGGCAACAACAGAGCCATTGCACACTCATCAAGTACATTAACATATTGCCAACTTTATTGCTAAATGTGAACTACTTGTACTGTGCAGATTTATCTGAAAGGAGATGGTACTAGTGAGTAGCCCATCATTCAGTCAGCAGAAGGAGTATTTACCCAATTAGCTGGTTTAGCCTGGGATGGTGTTACACTGTTATCTGGAGTCTCGATTTCTGTCAAGAATTACAGGGCAAATTTATACAAATAGCTCATTCTGGCAGGTTATACTTTTAGGTTATGTGTCTAAGTGATTTACAGAGTTTAGTTAAACTCAAACTTTGTTTTTTCTGCTATTAATAGATCTTTTTTTACTGATACACCTAAATGGAAACTATCTCCTTGCTCACCCCACATAACTGTGACCATCCAAAGTCCATTACTGAAATCTCAGTG
Source organism: Oceanodroma leucorhoa (assembly GCA_030449065.1). NCBI lineage: Eukaryota > Metazoa > Chordata > Aves > Procellariiformes > Oceanodroma > Oceanodroma leucorhoa. The sequence continues at coordinate 5,254,169 of JASVER010000028.1, forward strand.
CATGCCTTTTCTACATTTACTATCTTTAGCTATATTTTTCCTATGGCTTATGGGAGAGATTCACACCTGAAACATGTAAAAGCAAAACGGATTAGTTTTTAATATCCTACCAAATCTGGATGTTGATAGACTTTTGAAGTGACCTAAGCTCAATCTCTCTTCTTTATTTTACTGCAAAGAAGTAAGCCTATACTGAAGTATTTAATTCTACTGTGTGCAAAGTGATTTAAAGACATTTTAATAGACTATTTACTATATGATAATATTAATTTGTCTGAGTAAGTGTTTGTCTTGTAATACAGGTCTTGTTATGGTTCCAAGATGCATGATAAACAGCATGATGCTTCAATTCATTCTCCAGCTATGTTATCCTTATCATATTTGAGTAAAAACCAGTGTAATGGAAATACTAATATTTGTGATTTTGAAGCCTTTTTTGTTTCTTTTTTCATTCTTTCGAGACACACATGTGTCTCTTTGCATCTTAATATTCTGCTTAACTGAGGTTCATCCGATTTTTTTTATTTTTTTTTTTGCATGAAAACATTCATTTATTGAGTTGTGAAAAACAACCCATATATGAAGCATATAACTAGAAGCCAAGATTGAACGTAGGACCCTCCGAAGTTCAGTCAAGTAAGCACAGGGCAGTCTGAAAGCTCCTCTGAATCCACCTAAAAATGCTTTACTATGGCAAGCTCATGAAACTGGCATTTTTATGATTTCCAGTATTTTCTGTGGCAGTCAAGCCAGCAATTCAGGAAAAACTTATCTCATGGTGTTTCCATTTCTGGCCTCAGGTAGCAAAAGAAAAGAAAGTTCAGGTACAAAACTTTATCAAAACTTATAAAATCATTCAGTCCAGTTTTTGGATGTATGGCTGAAACATTTATTTTGATGCTTAATTGAACCAAATTATATTTTGCTGACATTCTACAATACACAGGTAAACTTCAATTATCATTTGTTTATCTCTTGTTGTTCTGTAGCCTAACATTGTCTGAAACATTTCCAGATATTAAGCTGTATTCATACAGGAGGTTTTTCTTAGAAATGATAAACCATCTTTGCGGACTGATATTTTTGCAGAGTTAACTCTTAATCAGTGGTTCGGAATGATTATTTATGGTTGTGCAGAAAGATGTACAAGCAGAAAACATTCATAGAAATACATATAGAAAACCTATCAATGTTCCCAATATAGAACAGCTGTTAGTGGCATTTTCTACTATAACTCTTTAAGAAGGACTGAAATTTGCGATAATGATGGTCATTGTAACTGACAACGTCCTTTATACGATAATTCTCTCCATTCTTAACTTTTTCTTACCCTATAGCCAATGTAGTAAAGTGTTGAAAACAAAATACTTTAATGATATTATTAATATAGCTATTGCTATTTTAAAAAGGAGTTTAATGAAAAAATATTTTTGAGCTGTTGATTTCTAGCAAAGCTTTAAGCGATCTGCTTCTGTAGTAAATGTGCACATTGGAAGCAAAAACAGTTCAAACTGGACTTTCGGTATGTTTAACCAGCATTGTTTCAGACTTGGAGTAAAACTTTATATTGGCTCCAAGACCATAGATTTGTTGCAATCTTTGCAGTTCACTGAACTTTTTTTCTGTGCATACATATTTCAAGTAAACTCTGTAGTTATAAGTCTAACAAGTGACACGTTATGGACCCTAAATCGTTGCACTGTGAAATATGCACAGAAAAAGGACAAATGAAGATATCAGGGGTCTGTTCCATTTTGCACTGAACTGTAAAATGCCGCCCTTGTTGTACAGAAGATCACTGGTTCTGAGCAGGGCTCATTGACTGYTAAGTTGTGGATAGTGTTTCACTTTCTGTAACTGTTAATATCCTGGGTTATCCAGGCATAATGACCTCTCTATTTGTGACACATTGTTGAATTTTCTGGTTCTTTTAACTTATTCAAACCCCACCACCACCTTTTTTTTTCCCCTCTTTCTCTATTCTTTGGAAGGCTGGAAGGATTCTGAACTGAGCTGTAGTACAGAGCTGCCTCGCTGCTGGTCAGCCAATTACAGTTGCAATCAGTGGTGGCGGCACATCTGTAGATTAATATAAACTAAAGCACACAGGAAAGGTACTCCACATCTGCACTAGCTTTTCTGTATATAAGATAATGCATGTATTTTGGGTAATATTGGAATATCTGTAATATTGTTTGGTTTTGGTAGTTGGTAAATCTGATGTAGTAAATAATTCATGCTATAATAATCCATATTATGTTATAGCTTACATTGGATACTTAAATTATGACTGGAATTAAATTCCAATTTTATAACTAGTCACTACATTACAATTGAATCATAATACCTTACCTATTAAATATTTTAAGTGCTGTTAAAGATTTATATATTTTAAGAGCTTTGCCACTTCAAAATATGAAAAGGGGTTGCATGTAGTGTACAGCACTTTGTTTCCAGACCTGAATGCTTCCCCTGATCTTCTAAGGATCTGAAGTTAGGGGAAGTGTACCGTCTTATCTCAGATTAGGACCCGTGCCTATATTTCTTTTCTTCTCTTTGTTGCCCACCAAAAGAGCCGTGTTTATTTTATTTTTATTTGCATAGCGTATTCTGGATAGGTCCAAGTTTACTCTGGCCCTACAGTGAGCAAGTTGCATTTTGGAGGGCTGTTTTAGCTGCCTCCAACCATAAGTAGAGTATGTTTGTGTATACCTGGAATATGTCAGGTGTATAAATATTTTGCTTATCTTCAACATTGCTGCCTCTTTTATGCTATATTTTCTACGGCTCACTCCCTCATAAGATCTGTGAGTCTTGCCACACTTGACTGGCATAATAGAAAAAAAATATTTGATAAGTTCAGAGGACTTTGAAACCCAGGTCCTGTGTAGCAAATAATATGGTGGATCTAATATTCAGTACCAAAGCCTTTTCTCCTAGTATCAATCCATATTTTTGTCTCAGTCATTGAAATGTTCTGTCATTCTCTGGTAAACTGAAGCCTCTATGATGTGATGAGATTATACCAGAAAAGGTATATATTAGATTTAGATATTGATGAGTCTTCCATATCCTCCAAGAGCCATAAAAGAATCCAGTTACATACTTACTGTCTTTCTATGTGGCTTCTGTAAAAGCACCTGCAAATATTTGACGTTTGCTAGGTCTAAGCCACTGCAGGAGGATGAAGGGGAAAGATCTCTTCATAGATTGTACCTATGAAGTTGTTCAGCGTGAGAGATCATTTGCTGAAATGGGTATGTTCCCAGCGGCAYAGCTCCGAGGGTCACTCTGCCTTTTACGCCTGGACTTCACAGAAAAGAAATGACTGCATAGGATAGGGTGAATGTTTTACTAGACCATTGGGCACATTGATTTTTATTTTCATGGATATGTAGATCAAATTGGAATAACCTAAAGGGGCTGATGTGATACCCTGGGACTGTTAGAGATGTCAAGATTCGTAGTAAGTCTGTATATTTCTACTTTCTACTCCCTGTAGAAAAATAGCATGGGGTGTCATTGAGATCTGTCACTTGCTGACACTTAGGGGAGAAATAACCTCTCCCTCTGCTAGACATTTCCAAGACATGTCCCAGATGAATAAGATTATGTACTGAACCTAGTTCTGATTTATTTACATGTAAAGCAAGTCTTATGCAAGTCAGACATGCATGATCCTGGCTGGCTGATATATCCTTAAGCAACTGTCTGTATATTGGCACATGAATAATTCTTTCCTGTCTGATGTAGGACGCTACATCAGAAATGTGTTTTTGTAAACACTCTGAAACTACAGAGCAGAAGCAGCTTCTATTTCAAGACTTGGTAAAATTGCATCTATTTAAGCAACCTCTGTTCAACTGTCACATTAAAAATAAACTATTTAGACCACTATAAAATGTAAAAATTAATAGAGAATGAAGAAATTTGGAAAACTGAAATTAAGAAAACCAAACCAACATAAACTAAAACTTATTTGAAATTTGGACTTTTGGATTTGCCAGGAATATTATGCTTTCAACAAGTTTAAAGATTTTTAAATTAGTTTTTTTCCCTAAGGCTCGAGGAAAAACTATATTATATGCATTATTTATATCTCAGAGAAAGTAGGAAATGTAAACTGTATTTTAAGCATCAGGATCATAATTTTTTTTCTGTATGTGTGCTGTGCCTTTTGTTTTTTGAAGCTGTTTTTCAGTTTCAAAAGACTGTATCAAACTTAGGTAAAGACAACTTTATATCATACAACTTTAGCAGTTCTACCTGTGGAATATAATCTACCTGTGGAATGTAAGTTTAAGTTTTGTGACTATCTGATTTTTGTTCAGCTAATATAGATAATATCACTTAAAGTTTATCTAATGTTGTAGAGCTTGCCATATTGACAGGGAGATTGCAGTCCTTGTTTTAGTTACAGCAATACAAACCTTTCCTTTCCTCCTTAGCATGTGTTGTTCCCAACTTTCATACCTGGCATAAAAATGTTGTTCAGTGTCTCTCTTGATATGTAAAGAAAGGTTGGTTGTCATGAAAAGGTGTCCACAAGAAACTAGTCAGGGACAGTTGATTACTTTTTTATAGTTTGAATCATGTGCTGATTTTCAAGTTGTTTTTTTTTTAACCTATAAATAACCAAAAATTTGGACTTGCTTCAAGAACCTTACTACAAAGGCTTTACATTCCAATATATTAGACTTTCAAAGCCCCATAATATTTTTTTGTAAACCCTCAAAAATGGAGGCAATTCTGAGGTTGAAAATCAGTTTTAGATTATTATTCTAGGGAAATATGATACTTTCTGATGTATTTATTGAGTATTTTCTTGATACAGCTAGTGCAATAAAATCTTACATATGTACATACAGATATGTATCTTGGGATCCACAAGTGATACATATCTCTGTATGTCTTGAGAAAATGAATGGGGCTACATTTGACCGGCGACCGGTTGCCTGCGGTGTTCCTCAGGGCTCAATTCTAGGGCCGGTTCTGTGCAATATATTTATCAACGATCTGGATGCAGGAGTTGAATGCACCATTAGCAAGTTTGCTGATGATACCAAACCCGGAAGTGCTGTTGACTCTCTTGAGGGAGAAGTTGCCTTGCAGAGGGACCTAGATAGATTGGAGCATTGGGCAATGATTAATGGGCTGAAATTTAACAGGTTGAAATGCCGAGCACTAGCCGAAATGCACCTAGGATGGAGTAACGCCGGGCACAGGTATAAACTGGGAGAAGAGCGGCTGGAGAGCAGCCCTGCAGGAATGGATCTGGGGGTGCTGGTCGGCAGCAGGCTCAACATGAGTCAGCAGCGTGCCCTGGCAGCCAAGAGGGCAACCCCCATCCTGGGGAGCATCAAACACAGCATAACCAGCCGGTCAAAAGAGGTGATTATCTCACTGTATTCAGCGTTGGTGTGGCCTTGCCTTGGAAAACTGTGTGCAGTTCTGGGTCCCCAGTTTAAGAATGATGTGAAGGTTCTTGAATGCGTCCAGAGGAGGGCAACAAAGCTGGTGAAAGAGTTGAAGGAATGTCCTATGAGGAGCAGCTAAGGACTTTGGGCTTGTCTAGCTAGGAGAAAAGGAGTCTGAGGGGCAACCCCACTGCTCTCCACAGCTTGCTGAGGAGGGGACGTGGAGAGGGAGGTGCTGAGCTCTTCTCCCTGGTATCCAATGATATCAAAGCTGTGCTGGGGGAGGTTTAGACGGGACATTAGGAAGTATTTCTTTACCAAGAGGGTGGTCACACACTAGGCTTCCTAGAGAGGTGGTCAATGTCCCAGGCCTGTCAGTGCTTAAAAGGCATTTGGACATGCTTTAACTTTTGGTCAGCTCTCAAGTGGTCAGGCAGTTGAACTAGATGATCGCTGCAGGTCCCTTCCAACTAAAATATTCTATTCTAGGTAGAAAGAAAAAGTATTTTCAGAAATCTGTTCTCTTTCTTCATGAATGTGGTTTGGGTTCAAATGCTGTTGAACATTGATAGGAAATGTAATAATTTGGAACCTGATTTAAAAATTCCAATGTCCTTGGTATCATATAGAGCTAGAAAACTGTTCTGGTTGAGGTAGCTTTTCTGACTTAGTCTGCATTATTATAAAAATAAATTTATTTCTTTTCACTTCAAAAAGTCTTAACGCGTGACTCCTTTCCCATTCCTTTTATCCAATAGAATAAACTGCAGAGTACTTGTTATTTCTTTTCCACGTCTTTATTTACTGCATTAGATGCTTATTCATGGTGTTAGTTTCAGAAATCTAGTGTGTTTTCCTTGCAAGATCATGCTATTTGAAGTGTAAATGCCATTTTCTCTGCTAATTTATTTTTGTGTTTTGATAAAATGAGATATAACTCTTTGAATTACTCATTTTGTAACAGGGACAAAAGCAGCATCTATCAACAGTGGGTTTAGGAAATAATGGCTCCGTGTACTGTAAAGTATGGCATTATATCTGCATTTCCTGAATGCTGGATTTTTTGGATTTTTTTGTTTGGTTTTTTTTCAGTGTGTTCCTTTTTCTGTACGAAACTTTCAATGAAAGATGCTTTCTGTTTTGATGCTGTGATTACTACATTATTTCCTGTTGATGTTATTTTTATAAATATTTTCTATTTAGTGAACAAATAGAAAAATACTGTATTTTATTAAAACCTTTTTAAAATTAATGGAACCAGTTCATGATTTTACTTGTGAATTTTGATTTTTCTTTCACTTTTAATGCTTTGTTTCYTGAATTGTAGTGCACATTTATTTCAATTACGTAGTAGTAAAAATAGATCTTATTTTTTAATCAGTATAGTAATCTGCGATAGCTAGCAGTGTTTAGAAGTCAGGCAACGCTAAAAGAAGTCTAAACAACAACTGGCATCTAAGATGAGCTGTACGCTCCACTGCTCTTATATAAATTTGTTAACAGAGGCTTAAAACACATTCTGGGACAGAAATTAAGACCCTTAAGCTCAAGCTCGATATGTTACTAACACATTCCRTTAATATTTAACAAGCACAAGATACAGAGAAATCGTTTATAGAACAAACATAGCAAAAACTTTAGTAAATAGTGAAATGTTCTTTGATTAAAGAAGTTAGAGGCATCCTATTTTTATTGCAAATCATACAACACCTTTGTGCAAAATGGATGTACTGTGGGGAGAATTTAAAAATACTGTCCTTAATGTTGTTATGGATGAATCTCAATAAGTCTTAATAAAGCAGGTGTCCTAAAAACCTCTGTCAAAGCAGGTGTCCTAAAAACTAGCACTGAATAACAACAAAATTATTTTCAGGTCTAAGCAGAAATGCAAAATTTAGAAACACCTGTCCCCTCTCTGAAGTAGAAAAAGTGATTGCAGCAGCAGTTTTTGCAAACTAATATTGAATTACTGCTTGGTTTTACTCTTGCACAGCTAAAGAAAGTAGCCCTTTTAAAATAGGTTGTTGATTAAAACAAAATACTTTCCTGGAAAAATATATTGCTGAGAGGTTCCTTTCTAGTTACTTTGATCAGATCAAGTGTTTGAATGACAACAAAAATCTGGAAGGTGCGAGGGCAATGGTGTTCAGTGCACTGTGTTGAGAGAGGAGCTGTTCTTCATCTGTTACGGCCAGGGATCTCGGTCAGCAGCTTGTTTGAAGTCTGATGTTTTGTAGGTCAGCTGGTTCATACAAGTTACGGTCAGGAATCCATGGACAGCAATGGAAAGGTGGTAGAGTACTCACAGAAATGTGGTTTTATCCCCAGCAGCCTTGTTCTTTTCAAATAAATAAATAAGAGGTGGTTTTGCATTAGCATACCAGTGGGTTATACGCAGTGATTCATGCCTCTGAAGATTCTTTAAATTGTACATTTTTCTGAGCATTTGAACATTCTGAAGACATTGACAGAAGTGTTGGGAACATCTGCAGCGATATATACTGTTAACCTTGGGAAAATTGCAGAGGACCACTGTCCAGTAGGAAATCAATACCAGATGCTTCTCTCTAGCACCAACCTTCCCTTTTCATCCTTTCATCTGGACATTAGATTAGATTCTATTACTCACACAGCTCCAACAGTCTGAAATGGAGACTATTCCCATTGCTTTGTCTGTTATCTGGAATTACGCTAGAATGATTCAGATCATCATTAAATAAAAATACAGTTGTCAGCTGTACTATATTTCATTTTGCGTAGTGATTGTTATTTACTGGAATATAAAAATTGCTGTAGTTTGTATATGATGAGAAGAGAGGTTTCTAAAGTTTCTGAGAGCTAATAACTAAACACTGTTCAGTTCTATCCTGTACTTCTTATCAGGAAAAAATGCTAGTAGTTAGTAGTATGTCTTTGAAAAATAGTATATTTCTCTATACATTTCCTATCACATTCACTTTATCTGTAGTGTCATGTTATTTTAAGTTGCAGCATATGTAGGCCAACAAAAACTGACATAAAGGAAAGCAGCATAATACAATGTAATGATATGTGACACATCATTCAGATTGAGAAGGAAACTCACTTTCTTGGAATTAATACCTACTACTTACTGTGTTTGCCATTAACATACTCTCCCCTACGCAATCAAGGTATGGTTTACTTTTCTTTATTATATCAGTGAGTACTAGCTTGTTCTGGAAAAAACGTTAAAATCATCAAATATTTTTTAAGATGTTGATTCATAATTCAGTCCTGATACTGCTTTCCTGTTTCCCAAACTATTCGTATGCAGAAACAACAAATTAATCTCGATATTTTTTCCCTTACATTTTTTAGTTAGTAGACTAATATTTAATGATATCCGTATTTGTGATAGGTCAAGTTATGTACACTTATTCATGTAAACCTTATGGATAACTTAAAATAAAAGTATGTCAATAAAAATGATAAATAAATAAGTATAAGTAAATAAAAGTATAAGTCAATTATCAATTCCAGAAAGCAAGTAAGATAAGTTAATAGTGCTTTTTAACATACTCTGAGTTTTGAACTTCATGCTGATTTTGGCTGGGATAGAGTTAATTTTCTTCACAGGAGCTAGTATGGGACTATGTTTTGGATTTGTGACCAAAACAGCGTTGATAACACAGSGATGTTTTCGTTATTGCTGAGCAGTGCTCACACAGAGTCAAGGCCTTTTCTGCTCCTCACCCCACCCCACCAGCGAGCAGGCTGGGGGGGCACAAGGAGTTGGGAGGGGACACGGCTGGGACAGCTGACCCCAACTGACCACAGGGATATCCCACACCGTACGGCCTCATGCTCAGCATATAGAGCTGGGGGAAGAAGAAGGAAGGGGGGGACATTCAGAGTGATGACGTTTGTCTTCCCAAGTCACCGTTATGTGTGACGGAGCCCTGCTCTCCTGGGGATGGCTGAACACCTGCCTGCCCATGGGAAGGAGTGAAGGAATTCCTTGGTTTGCTTTGCTTGTGTGCGCGGCTTTTGCTTTATCTATTAAACTGTCTTTACCTCAACCCACGAGTCTTCTCACTTTTACTCTTCCGATTCCCCCATCCCACCCGGGAGGACTGAGCAAGCGGCTGTGTGGGGCTTAGTTGCCAGCTGGGGTTAAACCATGATAAATATGTACTTCACAATATATTTCAGCATGTGATGTGCACTGAAAGCTAAATGTATCCTAGACATAGCGGAACACATTTCAGACTAGAAATAAAACTTTCCAAAGTATTGTATTTGCTTAAGGGTAGAACTAGCTGGGAGATGATTTTTCTTGTCCTGGGAAGGCTTGAGGCTTTTGTTACATTCTACACTGGGAGTTTGTTTTGTTTTTTCACTTTCCTGAAGAAGAGAGGTTCCCTGGAACACATACAGAAGTTGTTTAGCATAAAGGAAGCAGAGACAGGGAATCCCACACCAATTTCCATGCTGCCTGGCATTCTGGCACAAGTATGCCACACAGTGAACTGGATTTGAGTACACATATGGGTAATAACTATCATTTTACTGTGTTAATTTTAACTTAGGTCAGTTCTCTGTTTGTATTCATTGCATGTCTGCCAAGTGCTTTCTTCTGGCACAGAAGCAGCGACAGCATGGGGTTAGGCAGAAAAGGTGAAAAGTGAGAGAGAAAGAAACCAGAATCCCTTTTCTTAGCAGCACTGGTAAGTAGAGTGTGAAGTGCTTGTAGATGGAGACACTGTTATTGAACAAATGGAATTTTAGCTCATTATTCATGCAGCCAAGTCTGAAAAATATACCAGATATTTAAGATAGTGTATTACATCAGAACTAAAATGCAGATGGAACTATGAAGCAGGAGAGAAAAGTTTCATAATATATTGTCTATACAAGGTGATAAACAGCAGGAGAGTTAGTATTATTGATTGGCGATGAATTTTTTTCCTCAAGAAATAAAAGCACTTTACTGTTTTTTATGTTCTTGCTGTTGAAGGGATTTATTTTAAAGTAAAATACTAGTGGTCCTAAATTGAAAATATCTGCGCTCGTGGGAAAAATCTGACAGAAAGCTAAAGAAAAAGTGATGCAACTGAAGCTAAAACCTGAGCTTTATTGTTGGGAATCTCTAGTAAAATTCAAGATCAAAACAACAAAATATTTTAATATTGCAAACTATTCTTAAGATACGAGCAAAGAAGTCTTCTCAGAACTTGAGAGTAGGTTTCGGTTTTGGTATTCTGCTTTCCACTTCATTTTAGAATTTTCACTGAATCTGTGGGATGGCCATGCAGAATTGGCTTTGGAAAATATGCCCAAGCGCTTAAATACTGTATTATTACCTGCCTTATGAAATTGCTTATGTTTATTCACTCATTAGCGATGGAACAAAGGAAGATGGCTTTTCTTGCACTTGTGAGACACTTCAGTCTGTAACCATAAGGTTTTAATAGTTTATTGATTTCAATTTGTTGAAGCGTTAACTGTCAAAGTATTTGAATAGCGCCTATTTTTGGTCTAATTTGGTGTAGTTAATATCTATACATTTTTTTATTAAAAATAGTACAGGTTCTCACAGAACTTTAAACTACGATTTTCATTATCAATAAAAAATATTTCATATGAAGGAAAATTCTGCCCATTTCATTATGAGGACAGTGGGCTGACTACTGCTTGAATTGAAGTAGCACCTGAGAAAGTGCAATGTAGTCATTTCACAGACTGAGCTAAAGAAATAAAAATGATCATGTTACCATGGTACAAGATCTGGGGATTATAAGGTTAAGTAGCTGAGTTGTTAATGTCTCAAATTCAACAGAATGTAATTGTTGAGTTGTGATTATTATTATTTTTTTTTTATTTGGGGCATTTTGCCGTGTAAGCAAGGATCAAAAGTATTAAGAAGGCAACTGAATTCATTAATGAATTAAAGCAGTAAATTTTTTTGGTTTCAAAACCATCAGGAAAGCTTTTTCTGTTTTAAATTCTTTTAATATATTACATTGAAATGCCTACCTAAATGTCACCCATACTTAATTAAATATTACCTAAAAACAGGGATACAAAATTTTGTTTCTTCTATTTATAAGAATTTTCAGTTTGAGAGCTGTCGGTCTTTATTCTTAAACTGATATATAATGTTCAAATGTCTTGTATCTTTTTCCCTTTAGTGCATACAAAAAGGTCACTATCTAACACTGACTTTGAAAACTTTGTTTAATACAAAGTTATTTACATGCAGCAACTTTTGTGACATTGCGTACATCAACAACCACTTTTCCCATCATTTTTGGTGTTTAGACTGTTGTGATTCTGCTGATGTAGCTGATGTTTTTCTTCATTATTCCTCTGCTTTTGTCCTTTCCTACAGGCTTACCCTGAGTTTGTCCTGACCTACCTAGAGGAACTAAATGAAAGAGAGGAGGTGACCCAGACAGAAAACCGCATTCACCATGGGGTCTGGTCTGCAGCGCATCAGGAGTATAGACAGCAGCTCAGCAGAAGAGGTCACAGTATTAAGCCAGAGGCAGGTCAGAGACAGTCCTTTCAAAAACACATTTTGAAAAGAGAAATATCAGCGTGAAAGTCAACTTATTTCCTTAMGTAAATAACCTCATTTGATTTATTAATTTGATAAGGTATTTATATATTAGACAAATGATAGTTGTATACAGGATTTTGATGAATAGAAATTCATATATATTTGTGTCTCAGAACAGTTTAAGCTTATAGCCCATGTAGGRCAAATTTTTGAAATTTCTTATTTCCTATGTGGAAAAACTCAGGGAAGGAAGGGAAACAAACAAAAAATCACTAGATCTCTAKATTTGCACTTCTTGATGCGTCTTGACATAGCTATTTGTATTTCTGACATTTTCTGCTAATCAACAGCCTTACTTGAAAAAATAGACGCACATTATTTTAATTAGCAATACATAAATTACATGGTTGTACTTCCATCTCTTAGGTTCTGCAAAAAAATGTCAGCAACCCCAATCAGAAACAACTTTCGGGACCTTTGGACGCCCATTTAATGCCTGCAGATCCCCTAGGGGAGACTACACAGCTGACAGTGGCACTGGTGAGGAAACCAGAAGAGAAACATCCTAAGGCCTCAGCTCAAAGGTAAGCCACTGACAGAACTGATATTTATTGTTCAATGACATTAGATGTTTTCCTTCAGTTTCATGTAAGATTGATTTCCTGGGTATTATTGAAATATCTCAGAAACCCTCTGGCTGATAAGCAAATGGGGATTTTGACCAAAATTAATGAAAAAGGGTGACATTTATGTACTTTATTTTTTTATTTTGAAGATTGATGTGGATGATGTTTGGTAGTAATTGCAGATTTACTTTTTAATTTTTATCTACAAACCTCACATCACGCAAATTACATAAAGAAATAGGACTTGTGTTAACATTGTGACACATTTGTGCCACAAGACTTAAGTTTAAATGCTAAAGGTTTTGTTAGAAAGCTGAAAGTCATGCTGAGCCAAAATACTAAGTGACGCAGTCATTTTCAATATGGGACTGCATTTTAATTTCAATAAAATATAAATAGTAGTGTTCTTAATTACTTCTGTTTACAGCGGGCAGAAGACTTTACCTTTAGATAACTGAAACTCTCTTTTACAAATGGCATTTGCTTAGTTATTTTTGAGCTTTTGGGTATTTTTAGATCAAAACATTTAAAAAATGGACCTCTCATTCAGATGAAAGACCACGAAACATCACTTGTTATTAGAAAGAAAGTTGAACTACTTAATGTTGTTGTTACTACTGGCAGTAAGTCAATAACAGTAATTTACAGGTGACTGCAAGCAATGACCTGATTTGGTTTATCTAGGTTATCGTAACTCTTCCCCGGGAAGTATCACCATTAGAGAAACCATAGATTTGCGGCTCTGGTCCTCCTTCAAGGACTTGGTATTTCTGGTGTTTCATTTATAATATTATCTTGCAAATATGTAGTCTTTGAGTATCCAAAATATTTCTCAAATGTGTCTGAAGACTATGTCATGACTGAGGTGTCTGAAGGTATTGCCTGTCAGTAGTTTTTGGGGAACTGCATAGGTAGAGGTAGGATACCTGTATTTTGGGTAATTTTGTTTTTTGATGAATGAAATAACTTTAAAGCTTTGTTAAACATAAATGATTTAACTACTAGTAAATACTGTTGTATGTTTACAACATAAACTAAAGTACCAAAGTTAATATTGATTATATTTGCTCTTTCAAAAGATGCCTTCTGCAATGTAAGGTGAAGGTTTATACAAGATCATTTTCTCCACAGTGCTTTGAGTATGAATTGTTATGCTCTAAATATACAATGTGATGTTAGAGTCACTACAAAGTATTTCACTTCAGTTAAGTGCAATGGGATAAATGAAGTTTCTTCAACTAAATGTCCATTCTTTTAGCCTCAGATAACAGTATATAAATATCAAGCTAAAAATCTCTTCTTGCACAACACAGACATTTGACTTAGAAAGTTATCTGCAGTCAAGATAGCCTTTAAGAACTGAATGCTTGTCTTTATGTATTTCTTCCCACCAAAAGTGAAGTTATGCAGTCTAAAGCATTTTCCTGAACTAGAATTAAAATATAGAAAAAATACATTTTAATACTAAAATAACATTATTTTACTGTCAGAAACATTTGGCATTAAATAGCAATGGTAACTAATTCAAAACTTCTGCAGTTACCTCTGTTATGGGAAGTACTAGGTGATTTAAATTCTCTTTTGCTGCTATTTTTCACTACACTGTGATAAATACTAATGTATTCATAGAATCATAGAACGGTTTGGGTTGGAAGGGACCTTAAAGATCATCTAGTTCCAACCCACCTGCCATGGGCAGGGACACCTTCCACTAGACCAGATGGCTCAGAGCCCCATCCAACCTGGCCTTGAACACTTCCAGGGATGGGGCATCCACAGCTTCTCTGGGCAACCTGTTCCAGTGCCTCACCACCCTCATAGGGAAGAATTTCATTCTTATAGCTAATCTGAAACCACCCTCTTTCAGTTTAAAGCCATTACCCCTTGTCCTATCACTACATGCCCTTGTAAAATTCCCTCTCCAGATTTCTTGTAGGCCCCCTTCAGGTACTAGAAGGCTGCTATAAGGACTCCCTGGAGTCTTCTCTTCTCCAGGCTGAACAACCCCAACTCTCTCAGCCTGTCTTCATAGGAGAGGTGATCCAGCCCTCTGATCATCTTCATGGCCCTCTGGACTTGCTTCAACAGGTCTGTGTCCTTGTTATGTTGGGAGCCCCAGAGCTGGACGCAGTACTCCAGGTGGGGTCTCACTAGAGCAGAGTGGAAGGGGAGAATCCCCTCCCTCGACCTGCTGGTCACACTTCTTTTGATGCAGCCCAGGATACGGTTGGCTTTCTGGACTGTGAGCGCACATTGCTGGGTCATGTTGAGCTTCTCATCAACCAACACCCCCAAGTCCTTCTCCTCAGGGCTGTTCTCAATCCATTCTCTGCCCAGCCTGTATTTGTGCTTGGGATTGCCCCGACCCATGTGCAGGACCTTGCACTTGGCCTTGTTAACTTCATGAGGTTTGCATGGTCCCAACTCTCAAGCCTGTCAAGGTCCCTCTGGATGGATTCCCTTCCCTCCAGCGCGTCGACCGCACCACACAGCTTGATGTCGTCGGCAAACTGGCTGAGGGTGCACTCAATCCCACTGTCCATGTTGCTGACAAAGATGTTAAACAGCGCCTGTCCCAATACCAACCCCTGAGGAATGCCACTTGTTATTGCTCTCCACTTGGACATCGAGCCCTTGACCACCACTCTTTGAGTGCGACCATCCAGCCAATTCCTTATCCACTGAGTGGTCTGTCCATCGAATCCATTTCTCTCCAATTTAGAGACAAGGATATGGTGCGGGACAGTGTCGAATGCTTTGTACAAGTATTCTGTTAAATAACTGCCACATTCCACTCTGTTGTTTGTAGAATGCTTTCAGTGCCTGAAAGGTGATGTAAGAAATAGGAGACAGGATTTTATTTATCCCTTGTGATTTGAAAAGCTGTTCAATTTTCCAAGTAGCAATAAAATTTTCCTTCCTTTACAAAACAACATGAAAAATTGTCATAAGCGCAAATGAGGTATGAATTGTGTCTTAGTATAGGAAATGGTACCTATGTGTCCTAGAATTTTTGTTTCAGGAGTTGGTCCAGCCATACTGGACCAACGGTTTGATAAAGTGAAGGTTATCATCACTGTTCTTCCTAAGAAGTTCAACTGGTTTTAATAAAACTCTTTTTGGTTAACTGCCCTGCTGAACACATTTGTAGATTTCTGTAAAACTTTGGCTTACTGAGAAGGGAAGGGAACTGTCTCTAAAAGGAGATTCAGCTGCCCAGACATAGATGTTTAGGGTAATTTTTAGCTGTTGAGGGGTATATCACCAGGCTTCTAGCTGCTTCAGATTACTGCATGTCTCCTGCCACTCTTGTGTTGTATATGTGAGAACTGTGCAGATCCTTTGGGTACATTAGCAGTCTCAAATACTAGCAAGTGTCTATTTTTATGCTGTTGAGTCCTGTTCTAAGTGTTTCCTTTTCCAGCTTAGTGTTTTGGAGGAATATGCATTTCAGAGCTGTCATTCTCAGTGTTTTTCTGGTTTGGTTTCTGAGAAACAGTCACACTTTCATGGTGAGCCATAACAGCATAAAGTCAGCCCCATGTTGAATGAAAACCTTATTCTGTAGGATGTTGTAGGAAGAGCCTTATTAAAAGGGCTAAGTTTCAAAGAATGTGGTTAATTAGATTGCCAGTTTGTCTGTCTGCAATAATTTTCATACAATTAGACTTTCTTTCCTTATTTATTTTTGCTGGTTGAAGGCTGCAGTCCACCCCTTTCTTACCTGCACATTGTTTAGCCAGTTGCACATTATCCTATGATATGGGATAGTAAAGACAACAATGAAATGAGCTTGTTGTTTTCTGGGTTTTTTTGTCCCCTTTCTTAGTGGTGTCAGCAAGTCCTTAGTATCTTTCGGGACATCTTATTCAGTGTTCTTTCCAATGTTGTTTTTTCAGTGCATCCCATACTTCTACTAATTTACATGATACATGATGCCTATAAAATATGAAAACCTGAACTTCATCTCTGATTTACCTGACTGAATCCCTGAGTTTCTATGTGAAAGGTGAAAAACTCATACATTCCAGCAAATACCATTGAGGAAAAAATCCTTTCTAAATGGCAAGTATTGCCCCAAACAGACCAAAATTCAATCATAAGCTAGTTGCTAGACATGGAGGGTTCAAGCTGCTGAGAAGACACAGCCWTTAGGATAAGGATGAGTAGAGAGGTGAGCTGTATGACTGTGATTTATGTACTTCCCTCAATGCACAAGAACTAATGACTTAACTAAGTAACTAATAGCCACTAATTTCCTTCCCAACCTTGTTCTCATCCTCACTGCTCATGTATGGGAAACAGCAAATCCACTGCCTCCTTTCACTTAAAAATTTTTTTGAATGAACACTTGTAGAAAGACATTACATAGTATTATCTATGTCTGGGTGAAGATAATAACTTAATGTTTTGGGTGTTACCTTGTGGAAATGTAACCCCTGTAACTTCCGACAGCATTTTGAATGACTTCTCTCATTCTTATGATCTTACTTGTTGGGCCCAACTAGGAAAGTAAGAGAGTGCTCTTGTATCATCAACTGTAACAGATTTGTCCTAGCAGTACATTCAATTTGTGAATTGTCCCTTTAAAAGGCACTAGTCACATTTCTAAAATTAATCACCTGTTTTAATGCAGTTTTGGTTTTGGGCCTTATTGGATCACTTTGCTTCCATAAGTAAGCTTGATTTCACAAGTTCCTGAATATTTTGTCTCCAATCCAGATATGCATTTAAGTATGCTCCAAGTTAAGTACATGCTAGGTACAAGCATTCTCGGGTCTGTGTCAGAATGCTTATGACCTTGTCATATTTAATACTAAGACACATCTGGGACAGTTGGTTTCATTTTATTTTTTCTGAATCGGTTGGACAAATTCAGTTATTACATTTTTATAAGACTTATTAGTGTAGGAAAAATGACTAAGGAATACCCCTAAGGAGATGGAAATGTTCTCCCACTTCCATCAATTGACACAGCTATGAATTGGTACAATTGTTTGTAACAGCTAAGCAAATGCTTGACCTTGATTCTTTATACACTGTTCATTCATTTTAAATTCCAAGTTGGCAAAACATAGGTAAAAGTCATAATCTACATCTGTATTGTAAATTGATTACTCAATGAAGACAAATGAGAATGTATTAAAAAAATTAATTCATGACTGGATTATTTTTAAAATATGTTTATCCATCTTCCACAAAAAAGGCGCTTTAGACTGCATTTTCTGCATTTAAAAAGTCCGTATTAATTTTAAGTACCCCCTCAGATTTCTATTTGTGAAAACTCCTCTATGAGGAAAAACATCCTTTTACTGAGTTGCAATGATTTTCCATCATATATCTGCCATGTAAGTGTTCTAAAGGTTAAAGCTTTGAATTGGTGACAAATTAGCTTTCATTATCTCCTTTAGTCACATCTTGACAAAATTATTCTAAGAGCTGTATCTGCTACAGATCCAGGTCCAGTTCTCTGCTCATCACAGAGAGGAGATGTTATATATCCATCTGAAAATGAAAGGAAAGTATCATAAACATTTCATTCCCATTTTCAGAAAGAATTTGAAGGTATTTGTTTACATTAGTATACCAATTTGAGAGCCTTACCTTGATTTAAATGGAATAAGAACTGGGGGGCGAGGGGGGGTGGGGAGGCTGTAGCAGCCGACAAAGCATGGTGACCCAGCTTGTCACCCAGTGACCTGTGAGAAGGAAATAATGAACTGTGAGTAGCTGTCATCCTAACTGTTTCTGACAGTTTGGCTATGGGCACATCTGTGTTAGTTGCATGGAGAGGCCTTTGTTGTTTTCCCACTAGTGACTTTGCAGACCGCTGTGGGGTTTGCTGGCTGCCCTGCTCTTACACTTCCCCTCCTTTTTTAGTAGTAAGAGCAGCTGCCACTGATAGAGCTGACATTTCTTTTAATGATTTACTTGGCATTTATACCATTAAAAACAAGAAATTAAATTGAAATAGAACTTTTGGTTATTCTAAGTGAAAATATTTGCTGTATTCATGTAATATCTGTTGTAAGCATGCCTATAATCATTCTGTCTTTTCTACATTGCAGCAGTGTTCAATGTCTGTTGGTACCCTTGCTTCCTAATATCTTGTCATACTTAACTATTTTGAGTGAATTATCGAGTCCACTGGTAATAACAATTTGAATAATCTAGTGTACAATGAAACTAGGCAGCTTTTCATGGTTAAATGATGTATTACAAAACAAACAAACACACACACGCGCCACCCCCACCCCCCCTTATTTAGCATTATAGGAAACAATTGCTTCCTTTTCCAGATTGACCGAAGTATGCATGTCTCTTCTGGTATGGTAGTGCTAAATCTTGAATAACTTCACTCGCACTATTATTAGCATTTTCAGCTAGGAGACTGTTAAATATAGGCATGCCTGCTCTCATAATAGAGTTCTTAGTTGATTTGTGAAAGATGATTGTTAAGAAAAACTTGAAATCATGACTTATGAAAAATGAATGACTAGCACAATAACTTATGAAGTGTAAAGCTACCTATTTTAACAAAGTGTAAATATTTTACACGGTTGATATACCTTAGAGCTTTTATGGTATAATATGCTTTGAGTAGGTTATTACAAATTGCTTTGCAGGAGTTGAGTATTAAAGACTTCACTCACTAAACGAAAAAGACAGCATGCTGAAGCTGAAATCTTTTTTGTGCTAATTGTTTTTACTGCTGTAGGTTTTGCGGAGCTTAAATTTGTCTTCTTATTTATGCATTTTCACTCATTCTCTTTAGCTGTTTCGTGTTCCAAGTTTAAGCTGTACTCGATAGCATTCACATGCAAGGGAAAAGAAATTTATATTTTAACTCTGAGGACACAGATTTATGAATTGGTTCCTCTGAGRGCTGTGATACCGCATGCAACATGATCTAGAACACAGGTCACAGTCTCTTGCCTAATTGTGTGGCGATGGAGCCATTAGATATACATAATAATGCGTCTCTGCTCCATTTTTGCGATATCACTAGTGCAGTCCTCTGTCCTTATTTAAAAGTGGTGCAAAGACAAGTTTTGGTGAACAGGAGATGTGCAAATACAGCATGATTCTCTACTGTGTCATATACAGTTCAGAGAAGCACTGTAGGTGCCTTCTGAAACCATGTTTTCAAGTATGTGTAACATGAAATAAAAAACAAACAAACAAATAAAGCCAAACCAAACATTTTCTTGAATGCTCATGTTGTTCTAATAATGAGATGCCACTTTCCTGACGATGTAGAAAAAGATTGTGTGTTCTCTGAGTACGTATGCAATCTCTTTATATACATAAAGCAAACAAGGGATAAATAGAGGATGCCGGCATAGAGGGAGGAGGTGACCTGCCTGGGTTTGTTTAGCCATGACTAGCGGAGTCAGGATGCTCTAGTTACCCGTCTGGTACCTGCTGGACCAGTGCGTCTCGGCTGTTAAAAATTCTCTCATGCCTCCATGTAGTGTGTGTCTCCTGCATGTGAAGAAAGAGCCAGTGTGCCTTGTACCCCATCCCAGTTGTGTAGCTCCCACACCAGAGCAGCACACTTCACAAACTGGGAAGTGCAGCAACACTTGCAACTAAACTAATTATTTAAGAAAATTTTTTCTTATGGTTAGGTAAATATGCAGGCCAGTCCACAGAACACTTGCAACTTCTGGCATTTCTCTATATTATATGAATCAGGTAATCAGTTCCACACCTCTGCATTGAGCTGTTCAGCTCTAAAAACATTTGTGAAAGGAAAGTGAATGTATTGACAAAAAAATGAAATTATATGTTACTTTTCCTGGTGGAAGTAAATGAGAGCTGTGCCACTAAGAGCTTTTATCAAACTCACTGAAGTCTGTTATTTCTCTTAACAAATGTTAATGCCATAGAGAAACTTAAATACTGATTGAAGCCATGGAGATGCACAGAAACATCCATCAGATTCTAGAACTTGTTTATTCATTGCAGAGACGTTACCATGCTATCATATTTGTATATATATCTCTGTATGCATTTAAGACAGTTTTGCTAGGTTAAAGGTGTTATTTTTCTCACTGAACTATGGTTTAAAAAATAATAATTGTATATTAATACATATTACAAAGTTGCAGAGATGGTGTGCCTCAACTTTTTTTCAAGAAAATGTTACTGTTTTTATTTGTGCCACTTGCAAAAGCAAAATACATATACCATAAGTGACGTCTTCCTCACTGAGTGTCAAGGCAAAAAAAAGGCTTGTGGATCTTAGGACCCTAGCCTGACACTTTCAGGGATTCAAATACCTTATCAGAGAAGTGACTAATATGGGACTTTTTTACTGGAGAAAAGGTTTCAAATTCATCCCAGTCCTCTGGGTATGTTCATCCTCCACAAAAAGACTTAATGAGAAGCAGTTAAAAATAAGAACATCCCCTATAGGTTATTTGTTTCCTTTTCTAAGGTGAAATTCAGAAGGATTAATTTGCTAGCTAGTTTGCAGTATCTTGGTAAGAGGGTCTCTTTTTGGTTAGTACAATCTTAGTTACTTGGTTGCAGATTTTTAGGTTTTCTCTGGTTCTGATGAATTGCTAAACTTGACTTTAGGGAGAAATGTGCAGTATGAAGGACGCTGTCCTGGAGGAAGGACACTGCCCGCATGGAGAGTGCAGCACAGCCAGAAAGTACAAGGGCCCTTCTTGGGACTAACTTGTTTTTTTACAACTCCTGTTGGCTTTGAGTGGGCTCACTATTTTTCTTCCAATATAAGAGTGAAGGGTTCCATTAAAGTTGTGATATGTCCTTGTCAAAAACTTTATTTCAGCAAGGAATTGAATAGTAAATGCATATTTTGACAGTTTTAGTTGAAAGCCATAGCCCTTCTTTTTCAGAACTTTTAAATATTCATTTGGGTTGCCCGTTCAATAGACTTATAATGGAAACAAAAAAGTATTTTAATAAGATGTCTTAATATAAACTGTTGTATAGATAATGAATTTGAAGGGAAAATGAATGGAACTTTTATTTGCTGGCTAGTTGGACACACTCGTATCACTTTTCTTGCTTGCAATCATTGTCTTAATAAAACACTCATGATTCACCACCAGTTATAAAATATCAGTTGTCTGAAAAGTGGTAAATTGATCTTAAATTCCCAAGTGCAGCAACTACCTCTTTTGACAGAGCCTGCAAACTATTTAAGCTGATGTTAGTGGAAGAAGATATATTTATCAGTCAATCTTGAAGGATTTAAGGAAAATGAAAGTTTTCAATGAAAAAATGGTAAGGGTGCACTTATTTTTCAGAAAAACTGAAAAAAATTCTACATATACACACATATTTTCATATAAAATGTTAACTTTAGATTTTTCCTGTATTTCAAGGAAAATTATGAAGAAGGTAGAATCTGAGGTGCTATAATAACGTGGAGACTGAAATCGCACAAAAAAATTAATATTTAACAAATGAAATGTCTTGCCTAGGCAGTTTATTATATTTTTGCAGGATCCAATTTACTCACAGATAAGTGCATAAGTCTACATAAACTATGACTTGATTTGTATACTTCCGTTTATCTAAGTAACAATCCAATTATTTAACATTCAAAATATTTTTCATCACAGTCTTGTACAGAGCTGAATCATGTTCACAATTGCTAGTTAACAGCTAATTTACTTACATTGTATTGAAGTATTCTTTTTTCAAATTAGCTTAAAATAGGCAAAGAAATTCTTTAAAAAGTCATCTTTTATAGGTAGATTATGCTTGAAAGCATACACATATCTTCACCCAGGTTCATGTATTTATCAAGTGCTTATTATCAACTGATAATAAAAACAAACTGAAGGAGTTAATGAACTTGAATGAGCAAGACCACAGCAGGAACGGAGTCACTGACAACATAACGATGGTTAGCAAAGGTTGCTGCTTTTTTAGTACTTAACATATTGAAATAGGAGACAGAAGGCAAAAAAGAGTTTCCTAGACAGCCAACGTGTGTCAGGTATAAATCGAGCCACTGTTGTAATCCTTACCAATTTGTCAAAATTGAATGGGACATGTTATTTTTCCTTTGGTGATTATGGAATAGAAATACTCACAAACAATCTAACTGTGGTCTTGTCTTGTCTTAGATGATTTACAGCCTCTTAGCCCACGCCAGTCAGGTTTCATGATTTCGGTTTTCTTTCCTCACTCTGTTCTTAGATTTGAAATACTTTATTAACCAATAACAGCAATATCAAGTTATTTAGTTGTATTTAAAGGAATCCTGCTTTTCTAAAAAAACCTCTTCCAAAAATATAGAGAGGGCATAGAAAATACTGGAGAAATTTAATTATGAAGATGGGATGTACAGAATACAAAAGAACTAAATAAATAGTAAAGAAACTTAAGAGCAGTGCACAAACACTCTCCTGAGGTTTTTTTTTTCATGTCACAAGTAGTGTTTTTTGAGGTTGGTTTTTTTGTGGGGGTGTTTTGTGGTTGGTTTGTGTGGGGTTTTTTTTTCAATATATAAGTTTATTTCCAGGTACAGTGATACACAAGTGAAGAGAGAAAGGGAAGTGTGTTTCTTCTTAGCTTATATTTTGAAGTAATCATATCTCATAATCTAAATATAATTTAATTAATGAAGGTAAAAGGTAAGAATTTATCCTAAATTGCAGGACAAAATAACTGATATTAGGTTGAATAAGTTACATAATCCCTGTTTCTTGCTAAAAGTAGGTATATCTGGAAGTCATGGTGAAACTTGTATCCGAGGAATCGGGCTGAATTTCTTTTGAGATCAGCTTTTAAATGCAACAGATGGGGGGTGGTGTGGGTTTGGGTTTTTTGATTGTTTCTTTCCTTTTTTTTGGTAGTATGGGAAAATCCTGAGACTTAAGGTTAAAAAAGGTTAGAAAATGTGGCAGTGACTCTGAAGTGGAGAGAATCTGGTAGATTCGTAATACAGTATGTGACAAAAGAATTTTATAAAAAAGCTTCATGCCAGTAATCCTCATGTCAGTGAGAAGTCTTAGGATACTAAAATTGAGAAATCTTGTTTTACTTACTTAGCTCATTATACTGAGCATACAAGTCCCCTGACAAAGATAAAACTGACAAATGTGCAACCAATCTTCCCACTCCCAAGAAAAGACAAGAAAATTAGCTCTATGTGCTGTTGGAGTGCAACTCCAGGCTGCTGCAACAATAATAGAGATTAATTTGTAATTGTGTGTTGCCCCCTGCTCCTCTGGCCACCTGTAGATGATGGAAATGGTTGTAAGTGGCAAGAAACAGGGAGGCTGGCAGGGAGGAAACCAATGGCAGACTGAGGTTTCCCTCCTTACTACGCGTGGTCTATTCTCTTCCATTCATATTCATAAAATGGCAGAAATTAGAGATGAGAAAGATGTAATAGGTCGTATTAAAAATCTTTCAACAGGGACAGGGTTGTTTCCTACACCATCTTTCTTCTTGTGCATTACCTAATTCATTTTTAAAGGCCTGAAGGAATGAGACTTCTATCACTTCCCTTGGGGGTGTCTTTTCTACAGTATAATAGTCATCCTCTCTGTTAGGAATTTTTTTTCTGACATTCAGCCAAAAAATATCATCTGCTCAATTTACTCCCATCACTCCTTTTGTACTACGTGGGTTTGAACCTTTCCCATATTTTTGATAGGAATTTATCTCACTTGATCCAATGGTGAAGCTTAGTTAAGTCGTACACGGTTACTTTGCTAGCCTATTTAAATGAGAAATACATCTTTCTAAATTTCTCACATTACTTTGACTCACCTCAGTTCTAGGGGAATCTTACACTTCATTGCAAGGTTGCTTACCAGGAAAAGTTTTTCTGAAATTTTGAAACAATGTCTTTTTCTGCACTCCAACGCATGTGCCTTTCTTTGTACTGTTTTACGCTATAAGCCCATTTGAGGGGCAGTTCTGGCATTTAAGAGTCTTAACAGTAAGTGTTTTTTTATGAAGCTTATGCTCAGGTTTCCAAATGTGCTTGGAAAATGTAGGATCCAAAATTCAGTGTTCAGAAGTGACTTCAACACTCTTATGCATAGCTTTAATGAGCTTTCAATATAGGGTCTTAAATATTTATATTATATTCAAAGCGAAAGGTAAATGGTAAACACTGGCCGGTACTTGTACCACCTCAGCTTTTTGGCTGAAAACCTCATTCAGGCTGTAGTTGCCCTTCTGATTTTTGACTCCTACACTGTAAGATCACTTTCACTCACTCATCCTGTTTAACTGTAGATGTTTTAATAGGACTGGGCCAATATATTATTGTTCTAATGCAGTTTAATAACATTATGTTAACAGAAAAAAATCCAGTTAATCTAAAGTTTGTTCTAAACACATCTTGTTTTTCTATCTATATAACTTCATGTGAGAATACTATACCTTTTAGGACAGTATTCCTAGTGCAAACACATATCAACTCATTTAAGCTTTGTGTCAACACAGTAATGCTTTTTTCTATTTCTCCCCACCCTCAGGTAAAAAGTTATACTGTTGAAAGTGTATTTTCTGTTTTAATTTCAATGTTGCTGTATTTATCAAAGATCCTGCCTTTTCTCATTTTTGAGTGATTGATTATGCTGGCAGAACTTTGTAGTGTAGGTGATCTTATAGATCACAGGGATTGCTGTTCCTGGTACAGCGACTAGAGAGCTGTAAGTAGCACTTGTCTGATGGTGACCACATATTGAGTCATGGGTATTACTCATCACATTTTTTGACACAAAAACACTCAGAAATTATACAGTCAGTGGATAGATTTTTTTGACAGTTTTATTTTTCAGAATTCTAAAAATTTGCCTGTACTACATAGGATATAATTGAGAATAAAATTATGAGTTTCTTTTCCTTCTATAAAATAATATTAGATTTGCATCAACTTTCTTTAGGGATTTCAACTTTTCTTTTTTTGTTGCTATTGACCAACATCATTACAGATGTTTATAAATGTATTAAAGGTTAAACTGTGCTTTCAGATGCACTTTTATTTGACTGTTAGAATATGGAATTGTATTTAAAAGTTAGTGTGGTATTTTTAGAAATAAAAAAGTCCGAAAGCCCAATAGTAAAGGATTTGCCCATTTACAAAGTTAGCTATTAAAATAACTAAGTGTGTATATGTGTTGGAATTTCTGGATGTATGCGTGAGCGTGCATATATAAAGGTGCCAGGCCTGTAAACATTTGTCACCATAGGTGGCTTGATGGGGGGGGGGGGGGGGGGGGGGAGGAGGGGGCACGCAGGTGGAAACAAACAAACAAAAAACCCCCGAACCCCCCAAAATCCAAAAACCTCACTGCAGATGCTCAGAATCCTGCAGGATCTGGTCTTTCAGCTGCTGATTTCCCTGCATGTTGTCACTTTGGAATCAATAGCATAGGGACCAGATTTTGCAGGTCTATACAAAAGGAATGTGCCTCTGCAGACTCGTACATCTTTATAAGCAAGCAAGGATTTGTGAATTTAAATTGTAGTCTTCTAATCCAGATTTTTCAATTTGGTTATTCACTTCCAAGGTTTTCTGGGATGTATGGGGAAGTGCACATTTCACAGGGTGTAGCTTCTATTTATGTCTTTGAAACACTTTCCACTTGAAAAAAACCTGAAATGTCTCATTAAAGACAGCCAGTAGGGCATTTTCCAAAATACCATTATGGCACCTGAAGAGGACTGTAAACTTTTCAGGAGACATAGAAATAAAGATTCAAATTATAAAAGACTTATCCCTTGTAAGTAGCATAAGTCTCACTGTTTCTGTTGATCAGATTCATTTTTGTTCTGACTTTTTTCCTGTTAACTTTTTATCTTCTGCATCTAACTATTGAAGTTCCCCTTGAACTATCACGCACTGCTCCTTTTTTCTGCTGCATATCTTTCCCAAAATATATCAGCAAGAATGATTGCTGGTGTATTTCCTATTTAACGTATTTCATCCATCTTTTTTCTTCTTTCAGCTTAATATTATGGACTTCAAAATAATGTCAGTTGTTTGCTTTCAGATAAGCTTTGTTATTAATTTAGTGCTCACTGAATTAATTCATTTTTAGATACCTTTCACGGCACTTCTAAAATAATTTTCTTACAAACTGAAACACTTGCTCACTAATAACCCACTGACAACATGAAGACAGTAAGTTAAAGATTTTAAAAAGTGACAACTAAGAGTCTCTTCTAATCTGGTTCCAAAAAGGCAAAAATAAAAGTTACTTAATTTTTACTCAATTATAAACCTTGATTTGTATTAAACAAAGCCACATGACTTTTAATAAGATACAGATTTTATATTCTAATTATTCTAACATGAATTGATAATGACACAGGAAACTGATAACAGAAATATTTTTCTTTTGCCAGACCTCCATAAATCTTGAATATGGATGTAAACAAAATTTTTATTAGCTTAAATAACAAAACTCTAGCAGAACTTTAACTTTCCTTCTGAACTCTATGGAAGTCATTTTTTGAATACATTTTTCACCATGGAGCTTTTATTCCTTTTCATTTGACTTTGCCAGTAGAGACCTCTGTTCAGTGTTTCATCCAAAGAAGACACCTTTGACAGTATGGTTGCTCTTCCCCTACGAGCACTGTGCCTCCATGTCATCGCTGAATTAGAGCCTAAGTTTTTATGTTGTCCTTCAACCCCTGATCTTCTGGCCAGAAGGCAAAAATATTACTAGCACAGCTATGCTGAAACAAGAAGCAGAGAGCATGCAAAGATGAAACAGTGTGGAACCAGTAAAAACTAACCATTTCTGCACATTTTCCTCTTCTAAAAAAAAAAAAAAAAAAAAGGCAAACCCCTCTTTCTTTTCTCTTGAAGCTTGAGTCTGACTTTAGGCAGCTTTGGCTTGTTCATTGACCCAGGAACAAATACCATCATCCTATTAGTACCCTGAATGTGAGATAACCATACCATGACAGTCTCTTGAACTACAGTGTATACATATGTTTTGAGGCAGATGAAGATAATGCGTTTGGGTTTTTGAGGGGGACGAGGGGGGGGCTGGTTTCCTCATGGTGACAATTATGATTATTCCAGTCCATTAAAAAGAATTTTTTAAAAAAATCTTGTGGTATACATAATGAAGACATAGTAGAAATAATTCAAAAGAATATTACAGTAGTATGTGTTAGAACATATACCTTTCAATCTGTTTCATATTGTTGAAATGAACCATTACAAGGATTTATCAGCATAACAAAGGTAGCATGGACTTCTAAAAGCGCAAGAAAAATTTTATTCCATGACTTTGTTCAAAAAGTATAATCCTTTAGTAGCTACAACATTATATGTCAAGTAATTACACAGGGTAATTAAGCATTTTTTAAGTGTTCCTCTCTTTGCTCTGAAACCTGTAACAGCTTGCTCCATCTGATCACGTCCCACTTCTTATATTGAAATAGATAGTGAACAGTCCGGCAGTCATCCCTTAGTCCCTTCTCCATGCTCATCTACTAGGTTTCCATCATACTCCCTGTCTTCTCTTTCCAAACTGAAGAATCCTATTCTACTCTGTTGTTCCTTGCTTAGAAAACACTACACACCTTTGATCATACTTGTTGTGCTTCTTCACACTTTTTTCTAGTTTTTCTATATATCCTTTTTCAGATGGCAAGAACCAGAACTGCTTGTGTTTTTTCAAGATGCTGACTCTTCAAGGATTTAACAGTGGCATAGGGATATCTTCATTTTTGTCCAATGCTACTTTTCTAATAATGCCTAAAATATGATCTACTGTCCTGACACTGAGCTGCTGTGCAAATAAAATTTCCATAGGGCCTTCTGTTATTGCAATATCTTGTTCTTTAGCAGGCAACTGGAGTTAAATAATTACAAAAGCTGGAGAAAGCACAGTAAGGTAGTATTTCACAGAAGCATAAGCCTCAGCAAAGAACAGAAAACTTATTTTTGTTTCCCCCCCCTCCCTCTATGTATGAATATTTGGTCTAATAAGGATGATAAAGTTTGGTAAACGCTGCAGAAATATCTCCACACTGTCTAGTTAAACTAAAACTGTGATGGCTGTAATATGCAGAGGTGTGATAATGGAAGGTAGGAGAGGGATAGTATTAGATATTGCTGTAAGTATTCCTTTCTATTTGCAACATCTCAAAGATATTGCTCGAGTGTTTAGTGTTTTGGAAACACGTTGGTCAGATGAGCAGTAGCAGACTTACAGGACTAGCAGGGCAATCTCCCGGAATCCAAATCCTCCAGCACGTCTAAAGTGCCATAAAAATTATAAGATATGTAAGTTAAGGAAGCAATATTTAAGTAATCAAAATATCTAGCCTAAACTTATTGTTGGTGTCTTTCAACTGATTGGGAAGGATTTGTCTTACTATAAATGATTAAGTTTAATATCAGTTATATAGAACAAAGGAGCTGAAAGTTGGAATTCAGCTTCAGCCTTAGTTTCCTAACTGTTAATTGTTTAATTGTGTGGTCTTATTTTCCAAAATACTTGTTTTTCATAGACTGTAGATGCTGTAGATGACGTTTTACATCAACGTATGAACCTTGAAAGAATTTAGTGTTGTCTAATAAATCCCAAGACCTCAGTCTTTCTTTCTGCTGTAGCCTAGTCTGGAACCGCAAAACAGTTGTAAAGGTGGTGAATTTGGTTCTTGGGGGCTCCCAACATTACTGGAACACTGGATGCTTGCATCACGGCTGCTCTGGCATTTACCTTTGATCTGTGGTATAGCTTGACTGAATTCAAGGGACTGGGCATAGTTCTTGATTGAAATTGAAAAGTGGCAGTGAGATGGAGAAGAACAAGGCCCTTTTTCGTTTCCATTCCAACTCTTTGTTTTCCTTTCAGCAGGAAGCAACAACAAGTAAGTTAATAATACCAGATGCTTAAACACTCCCTATAGTTTTAAGTTAGGGTTAATGTAACAAGACACATTCTCTTCTTCCAAGCCTTTAGGAAAAATTCGATTCCTGTGGCATTCCCTTCCTTCTTCCTTAATTTTGGTATCAAGTGTACTTATTTTGGACTTTGCATGTATTTGTGATAGAACAAGTTTTTCTTAGAATGCTTATTTCATAACTTGAAAGAATTTTTACTCATCCTCCCTCTAATCTCATCATTTTGGGGAATGGGAAGTTGGGATGAAAGAGAAGCACGGAAAGGAAGGTATCTGTTTCACTAGGTTCTGGTTTGGAATATAGAGAGAATTTTTCACAAGAAAAAAAATTATTCCTTTCTAGATTACGTCATTTCAAAACTGAGATTCATCAGTCATTTAATAAAGACATTTATCAAATATTTTATTAAGCATTGCTAATAATTGAATGCAAAAGAACACAGCAACAGGAAAACAAGAAAAGTTTCTCCTCACATACATTTATATGGTAATATCAGAACAATGTAATTGTCTGAGGAAGAAAAACAATATATTTAGCGCTCTCTGTAGTTTTGTACCTAGATACATATGTTTGCAATAAATAGTGGAATTTATTGTAGTTCCAAATTCTTATTAATTTCTTAAATTTATTTCTGAGAAGGCATTCCTTTCACATTTTGCTTAAATGTACTATTTAAGAATATATATCTTAAAATATATATATATTAGACCCAATATATATATTAAAAAAAAAGTTCAAATATGTTCAAAAAAAACCTCCTAAGTCTAGGGTTTGAATAGATGCAGCACTTGTATGTGTACTTAAAATGAAACAGTTTTTCAAAATTACTTCTGAGACACTGAAAAAATATCTAATGCTTAATTGATTTTTTGTTTGTTTTATACTTAAAGAACTGCTGTATTTTCCACTGTAGTGTTTTGTTCATTCAGACAGATAATTTTCTGGAATGCTACAATACCTTGCACATATTTTGTCCAGTTAGTCAAAATGAAAATTTGTGTATCATATAATCTTCTTGTTTAAAATGCTGATGGAAATGGTTTGCTCAACTGTTATGACCTTTATCCTTATGAAATGCATAGTGTCTAAATGATTAGTCTGAAACCACATCCATTCTGCATATTTTCTACTGTACATTGTAGCAACGTAAATGCCTGAACCAATTCTACCAATCATCACTTCTCATGTAAAATATATCACATGCACACTGTAAGATTATTTTTATGCACTTAGTCTGTATATATGCATTTTTCTAGGAAAAAATATAGAAGAGGTTAGTTCCTTGCATTTTCCTTAAGAACTCAGTAACATCTTATCACTTTCAAGCTTAGTTGGAAATAATGTGTAGCCAACTTATACAGACATTATTTTTGTGCATAACAGAAATAAGAAACAGATTAGAAGGAAAATTACCTAGGAAATACTACATGTTCATTTTGTTCCAGTGTGGTTGAATATTTACATTACGATGATTGTTCAGGATTTAATGGCAACTTCATAAAAATAATTGTATAAATAAGTTTGATTCTAGGAAAAAAACTTTTTTTCTTTTTTTTTACTATGAGCAAGGTAATCGTGCGTCTGAAAAATCTTACTAAACCTACTATTGATCTGTGGGCTTTACCTTGCAAGACTCTCAGCAATTTTTTTCAAATATAGTAAAACATTTATGCATCTGGTTAACTGAACGGCATTAATAGTTGATTTTTAGGGAGACTTTTCAGATGCACACATTTGCTTCACTTGATGATGCCTGTTTGTTCAGTATCAAGCACTTTATGTAGGACTACTACCTCTGATTTGTCAGAGTACAGACCTCTGGCAGTGCAGAAGGAGACTCAAAATACAGGGAACTCCTTACTACAGAAAGCAGTTCCTAGATCTGGTTCTTCTTTCCTTCATTTGCCTTTGTCCATGCACCTTCATCTGCCTAATTTATCAGCCAGAGGAGCCCCAGGTTACTACTTCTGTTGTATTGCTAATGTAGCTTTTTGTTACGGAATGTCAGGAGTCTTGGATCACCCTTCTGCATATTAAATATGTCTGTCTTTGCTAATTAAGCAAGGTTTTATACATTTATGTTGGATGTCTGATGGATTTAACTCTGTATTCATAGCTCTGTCAGCAGAACGTCTGCTGTAGGACTGAGATCATCCTAACTTTTGGTTTGTAAGAGAGAGCGTAAAACCTGCCTTTTTCCTAAGTACTGGTGGAACTGAAATAGGTTTTAATGTGTCCACAAGAGAAGCTAACTAGAGCATTTCTGTTAACTAATACATGACACAGATGATCAGTAAACCTTTTGTAAGAGCGACAGCGTCCCAATGTTTTCCCTGTTCATAATGGGCTCACTGGTATGTCGAATGAATATGGAAGTAGGAAGGCATTTTACACTTTTGGTACATAATACATCATCATACTGTGTTATAATTTTGTTTTGCTTAAGCTCGTAGGAGCCCAGGTAAAAATAACCGCGTTCAGAAGTAGTTTCCTCTGCTTAACAGACTCCAAGGGAGGAGCCTCTGAATTAGTTTCTCCCCCCCCCACGCAAACACACAGCCCTTTACGTTAGTCCCATTAACGTTCGGTAATAAGTTAGTCTTCAAATATCAATAAGATGATGTGGTCGTGCGGGAAGTTACATGTCCCTGAATCCTATGAATTGATCTGCAGGAGCTGTTTTCCGCCTGAGCGGTGCCTTCACCCAGGCGTACATCCGCAGAGCAGCGGAGGTCAGGGTGAGGAAGGAGGAGTGGGCTCGGCGGTACACATGCACTCTGTTCCTGACAGTGTCTTGCTTCAGCAAAGGGAAGTGAAGCGCGTATACCATGCTCAGTGGCATTTCCAAATGCAGCTCAGCTGGGGGCCTATTGCATCAGTGGCACATACTGAGAAAAAAAGGAAATACATAATTTTGTCAAAGTAGTAGATCACAATCTCCCCCTCCTCCTTCAAAATCATCACCAGCACACACTAATAGCTCTAATAGATACAGATTTTATGCATATTTCAGTCACAGCAGTATTTCTAATGCATATGTGAAAGGGTCCTTAATTTATGTCTACCAACTGTGTGGTGCCCTTCTTTTGGGTAATGTCATCATCCTAATGGTGTTTCTATTATACTCAAAGGTAGCAAATGAGGCTTATTGCAGGAAGGTAATTGATTTTCACTGAGTGAAAATGTAAATAGCCATAAGAAATCCTATGAAAGACAAGCAGTTCAGAATTGCCAGAAAAAAATTATTCATATACATTACTTATTGGTGTTAGTACCTGTAAAATGTTTCTTATTATAAGAAACATACAATGACTGTATTTCACATTATTTTATTTCAAATTGAAGTAAAAATTGGAGAATTTAGATTATTTTCCCTTTACCAGTTTGACTGTACATTTTAGGAAAATTATCATCCTGTTCAGTAAGGGTGCTTCATTTTGTCAGGTTTCTTTCAAGTGGAAGTGAATAAAATTCCCGATATAGATGTGTAAAGAAAAATGGTTCTTTGGGATTTCAGTAGTAAGAGGTAGTTATTTAATGCACCCTCTTTATGGATTGCCAATGTGAGCTTTCCTTTGCATCTCGAAGGGTTATTGGGAATGGTGCGGTTTACTCAGACCTCGAGATTCCAGAAGAATGCATGCGTTAAAAAGAAAACATGCCCTTCATGTTCTGGCTTCATCACAGCCACCGTTTTAGGGAATTGTTTTAGGTCAGCAAAACCAGCCACCTGTGGTTACAGTCTTTCTGTGTGTTTTGCAAAATGTGTAGGTTTTTTTTTTTTTCCACTCAGAATATTGTCTTCCCATTATTTTTGCTGTCCGCAGTGTGCTCCTGACTGCCAAAGTGATACCTGCTATGAAGGGCAAAGCTGATTAGATGCACATTTATCTCCTTTCAATATTGCACTGAGAGTTTAAAGTTCTGTGTGTTTTATGATCAAGGACTGATGGCAATAGGTTATTTTTCTCCCATGAATAAACTGATTTTCAGATCTTCCAGTGAGTAAATGACTAGGAAATCCTGCACATTTTAATCCCTGCTGGCTCTACCCATTATCTCCTAAGTCATAGTTTTGTCCCAGCATAATTGTTTGGAGGTTTTTGCCATGTAATTATTTTCATAACAAAAACTCACTCTACAAATAATTTATTTTGTTTAGAACTGGAACACTTTTGACTTCCTAAATAATGAGTATTTATCCTTCCACAGTTTGCTTGGAGGAAAATAAAAAGCCCAATAGGGATTTCATTTAAACTATGGAGTTGAGAATGCTCCGAGTTTTAATACGGAATAACAATACTGGTGTTAAAGATGAATGTAAAAGGTCTCATATTCAAAAGGTCTTAGAAAGTTAGACAAATTTGTCATTAGTTCCTTTAGCTTTAATTGGTCTCTGCATTTAGTATTTTCTGTACATCTATCTTACATGTTCTGGCTGGTATATATAAACACAGGTCAAGCTTTGGAATGTGTACAGGTGCAAAACAAATCAGAACGCTCTCTAATTTTACAATAACAGAAAGCAAAAATTGTGTGGGATTTTTTAATGTCAAGTACCTGCCTCCAGTTTTACGCAGCCCATTGCTTGACTCTTGCTAGTACCTACTGGTTTTTAAAAAATAAATCCATTATTATTACAAACAGCTCTTCGCCTTCTAATCCAAAAAAATTACATTTGACTTTCAGAAACCCTGTAGAATTAAGTCTTAACTCTATACAGATGCCAACTGTAGTTTAACATCTTAGATGCACAGAGTACCTGTCCATTATTGCCTGTTTCAATGTGGCATTAATCTATGAAGTTTGAAAACAAAATAAAAACATCATCCATGAATGTTGCTTACATCTTCACATGTGGTGTTACCAAAGCAGCGAGTCTGGTGCTTTTTAGAAATATTTTTACAGTAAGCCTATTTTTTGTCTCTGAAAGAAATCTGCAGATTGTCTGATACACTCGTTTACAGTGCACTTGATGGTCTTTTAATTTGTAAGTCTTCAGATTAGAAAGTAAAAAAGCTTTTTACAAAAATAAATAAAAGGACTGAAGGAAACAAATCTGAATTACATGTTCTCCAC
This sequence comes from Oceanodroma leucorhoa, assembly GCA_030449065.1. NCBI lineage: Eukaryota > Metazoa > Chordata > Aves > Procellariiformes > Oceanodroma > Oceanodroma leucorhoa. The sequence continues at coordinate 5,288,696 of JASVER010000028.1, forward strand.
AGTTTCGGTAGCGTGGCTTATTCAGGCAGGTGTCTACTAATAAAGCTCTGGAGGGATCGAATACAGGACAAGAGGAAAACTTTTGTGCAGAAACATTCCACTGTTCAGCAGAGAAAAATGACTCAGATAAGCAAATATTTACCAAAATGCTCTATCTGTCCAGTCATTACATTAATATATGGCTGTATTATATAGCCATAGGTTTCATTGCTCTAATTATTGCAATCTAACAATAAAGTCCAACATCCTGTACATTTTTTTTTCTTAAAACTAGAAGAATAGCTGGCAGTGTGTAATTCTATAGGAGAGATTTGAATCTGGAAACTTGAATACTGGTTAATTGAGAGTATTTGAAACTTGAATCCAAATGCTTTTAAAAAATCATGCCATTTTGTTGTTTGACACTAATTTTCTACACAGCATGTATTAGCAATGACTGAAATTAGCTCCCAGTGAATTGTAGTTAAGCTATTTTATGCCATGCAAGGAGTTTCTGATGGCAGCACTATCTGTTGKTTTTTTTTGTTTTTTTTTTTTTTTAATTTAATTCTCTGAAAATTTAGAGCTCATGGAAGGTGAAGTTGACTTGTAGACTTACAGCTTCACAGTAGCCATACAGCATCATTAGTGGAGTTTCCACCATTACAGGTCTTAGCCCTGACCTAGAGATACAGATTTAGATTCTAACCTGGTACTAATTCTTACAGTTTCACTGAACTCAACTAATTCAATGAACTGGCAGTTTACACCGGGTGAGGGTTTGACCACCACTTCAAAGTGGAAGCGGGCTTTACGGGGTCATGGGTGAAATCATAACCAGACCAAGACCAATGCGGGTTAGTTAGCCTTTGACTTTTGTGGCACCAGGATTTCACCCCTCACAACCTTCCTGCTGAACTGTTAGCAGTAACAAGAATGTCACTAGTGCCAGGTCTGAGGGCAGTTTTCATGATACAAGTCTTCACTAGACATTGCACTGAATCTGTTTATCTAACCAAATCTATTCTTTATACTTAAATGGCTCTTCTCAGGTAGTATCTAAGTACTTCTCAAGTATTAAAAAGTCCATTAAAAAAATAACCAGAGCTAGTTTGCTGCTAGGTTGATAGCTGCGTGCTTACCTTCTGTAATTATTTTTTTTTTTTTAGCCTTAGGCTTCAGAAGTTTAACATTTCTATAAAATCCACATCTGCTAACTTATCACATACTAGATGATGCATACTAGATGGTAGTGTGCACACATTTTGAACCATATTGCATACTGTAATCTAATAATTCTCTAATGGATATGGAAAATATCCATACCTCCTGGAAAAGAGGGATGATTATTTGAGCTTTGGACATGCTGGGTTTTGTCTCAGGAATTTGAATCTGAAACATTGCAGAATAAAAGTTCTATGTTTTCAGATCAGGACCTTTGTCAGGCAAATGAATTTGCAGTGGTAAGATAAAGGCAGTATTTGACCTTCTCCACCATTCTCCACCCCTTATAAAGAAAATAAATTATGGTGGCTAGTTGGTATTCATAAGAAGTCACCAAAGAGGTGATTTGCCTTAGAATAAATATGATTGAATTAGAAATGCACAGTACTGATACCCTGACCTCAAGTAAAAGGGTTCCTTAGTTATAAAAATGTACTTAAATATACTTCTCTGCTAGTCTGTTAATTGTGCCTGTATATTAAGTAAATATGTAATTCAATTCCAAACTTATATAGGAAGATGAAAGGAGAATAGCAGTTCATTCAGACTTTTGAAGAAACTAATCAGGATGCTCTGAAAATTGATACATATTTGCATTTTAAAAGAGGAAATGTGTCTGCTTTTTCTAGAGTAGATCTATTATTTTTAGGACTTCAATTAAAAATTATTACAGATTATTTTAAACTTTTGTAAGGAATTAAAGTTAAGCTTTGTTTCTTTAATATTGTTCTGCAGTTAACATTTCTAAGCTCTGAAAAAACTGATAAAGTAGTTGAAGTAAATAAGTAATAAAAAGCACATCAAAGTAGTTATGATGAGACAGCCAGATGGCAGAGAATTGCAGTTCTTGCTGTAATTTTATCAAAATTACTATTGTCATGGCATGTTAGTTTTCATAAGAATTTGTACAGTCACTGATCTTATACAGACAAATTAATTTCAGGTTCTCTCATGTGTAGTCACATAACAGCTATACTTGAGCACGCACAAAGGAAAATTAAATAATCATAGTCACATAAACTTGAAAAGCGGCACAATTTAAGTTTACTATTCCATAACGTCTTGGGATCAGTGATCATTTTTCTTATGGTAGACTCAATTTGATCTACAGCATTTCTGCCACTATATAGTTTCTGCTGCATTTAATCTTCATTATGAAAAGATATAGTATCATCTAATAGGGTGGAATTAGTAGTAATGCACAAGCATTGTAATAATTCCTAGGAGTTATATCATTTCATGGAGTTTCATACTTTTTCCTCTCTCATAAAGGTACTGGGATGAAAATAATTGAACTATTTAAATTTCATAAATATGTTATCATTACATGTTCTCTTCTTTGGTAAAGGATACCCTGTGTCCTATAAATGCTTGCAGGGGAGAAAAGATTGAGAATTGCATACAGTGAGGGCATAACCCTGTTTTGATCTGAATCTCGGGTAGGATAATGGTGGGCTTGAACCCACCATTTGTTTCCCCACCACCATGCAGCCCAAAGGAGGAAGCCCCATGGTAGACCACAAGAGGATTCCTCTCCCAAAGCTGGGCTTTTTAGGCAGCCGGTTTTTCCTACTGTTTGTATTCCTACATGTTTCTGTGTGAATCCCCCTCCATTAAGAAGTGATGGGTAAAATAGGTATGTAGGCATATAGCGTTTAATCTAGTTTTAAAGATTCGTGTAGTCTGACTGCAGTAGATGTCTATTGTATCCATAGTCAATTTTAGGCAATGTAACTAAAGACTACCATTTTTTTTGAGTTGCTAGTCCGGAGGCTTTGGGACTAACTTTTTATAGACTCATATTTCTCTGTGTTGCAACGTGGTCCCCTCAATAAAAAAAGCTGAAGAACCTTATGGAGGAATTATCAGAACGATGATGATAGACCTTTATGGTGCTGGAAGCTTGTTGGCTTTCTTAGTAATGCCAAGAAAAACAACAGAAGTATAGGAAACTGAAATGTCGGTTACATTTTCATTTTGCTGAAATTTTATTGACTTCAATTATTCCTAAGTTTAAAGTAAATTACCTGAAATATAGTCTTATTGTAGTGGAATTACTAAATTAAGACTTTCTGACTGTTTCTTTAAGCTTTAAACATCTGTGCTGAAGTCATGTTTTTATGCATATACTCCTTATTTTTATCACTTTCTAATGAATAAAAAAGCATCTCAGTGCAGGAATCAGTTGTTTGATGTGATGGTCATAGCATTTGTCCCAGAAGGTAGCGCCGATGAACTAAAACTGAGGGTGTCTCAGTAATAGGTTATGGTATGCTGACAGTATGAAGATACAAATGTATCTGCCTCAGAAATCCACACGGTATTTGCGCTGGCCTTTTTAGTTGTATTTTTGGCTAACTCCTATTCCCATTGCTTCAGAGACATTCTTTACCTACAGAGATTATTGGTGGTTTTTTTGAGGCTTTACTCTATAAAGGGAAATGATTGAGAGCATCAGCAGGTCTCTTAAAGAATGATTTTTTTTTTATTATTATTTAAAAAAGCACTCCAAGCAAGCATGAAATATTAACTAAAAACAAAAATGTGGTAATGAACAGATTACTCCTCATGGCATTAACATTTGAAATGTACAAGAAATATCTCTCTCTGTATAGATAAACACAAATTTGAAGGCATAAGAATATATACGAATACATACTGCTAACATTTTTGTTCACATATATATAAATAAGAAAACCTTATGCTGTTTTTCTAAGTGTAAAATCAGTGTAAGGAGGCAAATTTAGTGTTGCTGTTCGATCAGGTTTCTTCTTCCATCCCTGTGTAGCTTCCCAATTATAAAAACTTCTATCTATGCAAACAGTCAAATTAGTTTCTGAGATTTGTGCCTGTGGTTCTCACTGAAGTCAAAATGCTATAAGGTGGTATTATAATCACTGAAATTTGTTAAGTTCTAATGGCTGTGTAGTGAATGTGTCATCACAAGAATGTGGCAAAGTACAATGGAAGTGTATTGGAAAATCAGATTATTTCTACCTAAAGCATTTGTTATAGACACATCTGAGAGAGTGTATTTGGCATGAGAAATAATTATTCATGTAATTCTAAGAGCAATTGCAATTAGGTGGGCAGGTTGTTTCAGTTTAGTCCATGACTGACTTCACTTGTGACACTGTCCGAGGACAGATGTTCTGTTGGACCACTGTGACACTACAGGGCTGGGCCTTATTGCTCCCTAGAGTACCAAACCGCGGGAAGCGTACATAAGTAGGCTTAGACTGAAGCTAAAGAATTGGGTCCTGGAGGGATTTTCCCACTGCTACAGGATGAAATAGAATTTATAGAAAGCAGTCTTGTTTGTCCCCTACCTTGTGCAGTTTTTACATGTTCTGTTTGTAGCGTTTACTTTACATGAATATGGTTTCCAGCCTGCAGGTCACCTGCAACAGACACGTGCAAGGAGAGAAAAATTATTTGCTACCATTTTTAAAGCCCACAAGCAAACTCAAAATGAGAGTGAATGTTAATGTAGTAATTTTTCTTGAATATAAATTCCAACAATATATTGATTTTGATGACGGTATGTTTTCTTGAGATTGTAACCAATAAATAGAAAGCTGAAATTATACTGTAAAATGAAACTGTGTTCAGCCACACATTAATCTCATGTATATTTATGCAAAAAAAAAAAAAATCACTCTAACAGGAATGACAATGATCTGATAAGATTATTTTAATTTAAAATAACAACAATAAATAAGCAAAACCTACCAACATGATGGAAACAAATCCTGCTTGAGAAATCGACCACAAAATAGAATAGTTGAAAACTAGCATTGAAACACCTGGAGGGAGGGAAGATCGAAAGAAAAAAGGAAAAATTAAGCAAGTAATAACATGAGCAGCTGGAGACAAAAAAAGAAACAAAATAGCAGTTGATGAGAGAAAGAAAAGAGAAAAAAAGAGAAGCATTTTGTTGAAAACCTATTATTACCAAGAAACAATTTTCAGTGTGGCTAAAAATCATGTTTAACAACAAAACCAAGACTTAATTCATTAAATACCCAAAAGCCATGAATGGCATTTCTTGGAGGTTAGTGAAAATAGTTTTAAACCTGTACTTTTTTCCTGTTATGTTGTGTAAAATTGAAATAACATTTATTTCAAACAAATGCTTACATTTATCTGTTGTTCGGTGGGTAAGATATTGTTAATAATGGAAAATAAACAACAGCGAACAAATAATCTTAGTATATGGGACAGTGTGTCCCCAACGTGTTCCTGGCTACTGATTCAATAAGCTTATGCTTGTATAGTTAAGGCAAATATACAGCATGTTTTACTCTCTTAATTTAGCTATATTTTTAATAATTAATAATTGAGCCCATAAATATGATCTAAAAAAGTTAGACATAGGATCAGTAATGTGATTGACCTTTACCTTGTCCCAAAGAATCCTGAAGAAATCAAGGTAGATTCATGTTTGAACCGCAGTTCACCTGCAGGACACGCATTAGAGGATTATGGTTTACATATGCCTCCTTTGTATTGGTATATATGTTTAGCAGTTTAACTAGCCTGGTAAAATTACTCTTCTATTCCACTTCTCTCTTCTGTTCTCTACATCACCATGCTGTTGCTCTGAGACTGAAGATATGTGTGGTTTTGCCTTCTTTAAGGGTAGAGATTGCAGTGTATTGCCATTCCATTTGAAATTAGTTGAAACAAACTTAGCAATAGGATAGAGCACATCTGATCTACRGTAGGAGATCTGAAGTAGACATTTCCTGCCATTTCCTATTGAGTGGCTCCTCATGGAGAATCCGTGTTTTGAAGACTTCTCAGGGAAGCCTCTTGGTGATTCTTCTCATTGATTTTTTAAAAAGATCTTTAAAAAAAAAAAAAAAAAACAAACCAATCTCTTCTGTGTTTTTCTCCCCTTAGGAGTAACTGTGAGTCCTAAGTATGGCTCAGGGTGAGTGGAATGTATCTTGTATAATTGAAATGTCTTTATGTAGCTCTATTGATTAGCTTAGTTTGCTCTTGGATTTTTGTTTCAAACAGTGTCTCCTGAACAAGTAAGGGGATCTGGGTTATTGCAAATACCTGACTAGCTGCTGTCTGAATAGCAGGAAAATTTCTCCTAGAAAATATGTAGTGTATTTAAAACAAAAAGACACCCCACCCCACCCCACCCCCCGCAAAAAAAAAAAAAGCCAAAAACCCCCCAACCAAACCAAAACCAGTCACAAGGTAAATCTAATGAATTTCTAACAAAAGCAACTGGGATGCAAAATTGATGATAAACAAGCACATGTTGTCTCCCTCATACAAAAGCTATGCTAGTTCTGTAAATGTTGCACTGCTCGTGTGTTTCTAGAGAGGCAGGATTTGTGGCCAGCGTTTGTGGAAATGGCTTTGTATCCCTAAGTTGTCTGCCCCTCAGCTCTTCCTCCTGGCATTTTTGAGAGCAGCAGGGCAACTGTCAATGATGATCAAACTTTCTTCAAGCGAGGCCGTATAGAGAATCTCGTGTTCATAAAAGAACAGCCGGCCTCTGCCAAGGGACGGTGCCCTGAAGGAGAACACGGGAAGGAGCAGCAAATAATGTCAGTGATGAAGAAGCAAAGGAAACTGTGAAAGGTATGTTTTAATAATACTGCTTTTTGGCATGTTCTGTGTCAGAAAAGTATATAAGCAGTTATCTTTATACACAACATACAATTCTAGAAAATTTTTTGCTTTTTATGTACAAATATGTATTTTTCTTTAATTTACTAAGTTGAGGACTAAAAACGTAATTAAAAATATTTCCTTTTTTTTTTTTTTAGTGAAGGAGCTCATGTAGGAAAGAAGCCAAGTTAAATTGCTATTTTATGTCAAAATAATACTGCTTTGTCTAGATGTATACAGTAACAGTACCCAATACTGATTATTAATTACTGGAATAACCAGTTCCCAATGTGGTAGAGCTTTAAGCATGAGCCAGAGATCACAGCAATGGACAGTGAGATGCAGAGAGACAATCTTCACTGACTCTGTACATTATTCTTTATTGGCCTTGTGGCCAGCTACAGAGTGCCTGCTTGCTGTTCCTGGGGGGAAAATATTTTTAGATATGTTAAATGAAGCATACCAGTGTTGTTTATTTTTTAAAGGACCAGAAGTACACATAGTACTTCACAAATGTGTACCAAAGCAAAGTTCCTGCCCTTGTAGGCACCTGATGCACAAAAAAAATCCTTTAATTGTATAGACTAACTAGCAACAACTACCTGGAAACAGCAGAGAGAGAGGAAAAAAAACCCCAAACTTTCTCTCATTAGCTACACTAAAATAACACATAATTCCACTATGTATGTATTTATCATACTAGTTATCTGTAGCAGGACCAAAAGACTCTTTTCTGCCCCTTGTGCTGGTTTGGTTTTTTTCCACAAATAATAATAATTAAAAAATTACCTCTGTAGGTTACACATGAAATTAGCCATTGAATTTCTTGCAACAAGGCTTTATCACCAAATTAAGAGACAATTCATGTATATTTTCATCTGCAGAGACAACACCCTGAGTGAATTATTTATGAAGAGGCACGTGCCACCCTTAAATAAGATCTTAATGCGCATATATGCACTCTAGACTACATATAGAGTACACTTTTAAATTTTATTTTAGACTGTCATGAATACCTGTGCTGACCCACTTGTGTTGCTCTATAGCTTGTGTGACAACACGACTTCTGGGCCCTCGGGCAATCCAGAGAGAGAATTCAGACAACTGCTTATCCTTAATTCACTGACAATAGGGTCGGTTTCCTAAGAAGTCCCCAATCAGTTGTTTAGGCACTTGGATTCTTAAGTTTAGTATTTCTGACTTTAAAAGTATGATGTGGTTTTTCTGAAAGTGCCAGTGGCATGTTAACTTCTGAGTGGAAGGCTCCTTGATGTGCAATGTCCTCCTCATTTAGAGTCATGAGAGAGCTACAATATAACACTTCTGCTGCCGTGATAGTGTGCAGTAATGACAATTTCTAAGGAGTCCTTCAGAAATATTTAGGTCATGCTCCAAAATCTATACCATATATTTTTCTGCATGCTTGCAAATTGTTTCTTTAGTAGTTTAGTTTATTGTTTTCATAAAGTAATAATAGTTTATTAACAGAAGGTATCTGCCATTCCTTCCAATGCTTTCTTATTGATTTTGCAGTGAATACTAATTGTTTCATCAGATGTTTTAATTAAGAAAAGAAAATATGTGACTACTTTTGGTAAATCTACAGAGTTTAGTCTAAACAGATTCCAAAAATTTTCTCTTATGTTTTTTAGCCCTTTTGGGCTAACAAAATAGACAAAAGATTAAGAAAGTGGAGGAATGTTACTGTCAAAATATCCTTTAAGTAGGCAGAATTTTAGGCAGGCACAAAACAGATAGAGTGGTGATGAGGCTACAATTTCTGAAGTATTTTAAAAGCAGTGAAGTATCAGGACTACAGCGTCCTGTAAGTGGGAAATTCCTTCCAAGTCTAACCTACTTCTTAATTTATTAACAAAAACAAGTTATTGAGACATTAAGCTATTTCTTAGAACTCTTCTATTTCTGTTTTCCAAAGAGACAGCCAGATGCTTGTTAAAGTATACATCTCCCTCTTTGTGGTTTCTCTTCAAATTCCCAATAAGATAAATATATATCCTTTGTAGTATATTTGTATACTGAAAGTAATTTTTTAAAATATACTTTAAAATGAAAATTCTTTTCAAGCTTCTTAACAACTTCTGTCTGTTGCACATGAAAACAGAGAAGGCTGCATGCAGAGAAGGCTCTTTTTGGAGGTCAGTCTTGGATGTCTTCATTCTGATTTTGTAGTTCAGAGAATTGAATTTGACAAAGGAAAAAGTCCGTGGATCTGATAAAACATAAACTTAATACAGAGCCTCTAATAACTTGTTGCCCTCCCTTCATTAAAAACTGTTAAGTCTATAGGGACTGTAATCAGTGAACACTAGGAAACTTGCCAGACGGAGGTTTTCATACAACACTACTATTTTCTTCAGATAAAAAGCAATCTGGATTCTGGTGAGCTCCAGTACTCACAGACTCCTACCAGGCAAAGGCCCCCTCCTTGTGGAATCCCTCATTTGTGCCTGTCTTTTTGCAGCCAAAGCAAGGAACGATCAGATGGAAACATTGTTCTTCCTGCTTTTATTACAAGAGCATAGCTATCATTAATAAACTGGTTAAGTTTTTGCCATGTTCGATAAAGGACACTTGCCTACTTGTCTTACCAAATGTATATAATCTCTGCTCAGCTTCTACAAAATGTTCCCAAACTTGTAGAGATCCTCTCTCAAATACATAAGGACTTGCCTGTGTACAGCTGCCCAATGCTTCTTAAAACAACTGGTACTGTGTCTAAGGAGGGGTGAACTAATAGCTTTTGTTACAAGGATCATGATGAAAAAATGGAAAAGGAGCTAATATTTAAAGCAGATTTTTCATCCTACTGTATGTCTGGAGTAACCTCAGAGTAACTGAGTCACTGGACTATATTGACAATTTTCTTTTGTAATCTCTTTGTAATTTTCATCCTTCTGTGAACATTGCCTTCCTGGCTGGTCACATTAATCAAGAAGAACTCATGATGTTCAGGTGCTCGTGATATAATGATTTCACAGAGACCAGGCAGCTCATTTGATTATAGAGAGAGATTATTATTATTATTATTATTATTATTTAAGTCATCCAACCATTCATTGAATCTGAAAGGTCCAAAGCCTAAGTGCTCTCCAGTTCAGGGTCTGCCTGGATGAATTAAAACATATACCAAGTTTGAGGTACCAAAGTTCTGGAATCATCAAGGTTTTGGTTAATTTTTTTTGGTGTGATTTTTCTTGATCACTTTCTCGTAATACAAAAGCCATAAAGTTTTTGTTCTTCCCAGTCCCCCACCTTTCAGACTGCTTGTTGATTTCCTTAGCGGAGATCCAAAGAGTTTGTCAGAAGAAAAGGGGAAATAACTTGGCAGAATATATTGCTGTTGCAAATGATGCTTTTTCTGTTCTTGGTTCTTCAGACTTCTTTTAAAGAAAGAGAAGTGGGCTGTAGGTCTTTCATAACCTCAGGCAGGACACTCAAATCCACGCATGATGTGCATGACTGGCCCCAAAGTCTAACTGCTTTTAAATTGTTCATAAACTGTATGACACTGCTGTTACTGTATCAGTGAGCAGAGATATTAACTTTGAAGGAGTTGACTAAAGCAGCTATAGTATGACAAACCTCCATACAGTAAGCACAGTCTTGCTAACTAGACTTTTAAGGACAAATTATTACCGCTAACAAGGAATTTGATTTGCTATGGAATACTTTAGCTTAGAACAGGAAAACATTCCAACAATAAAAATTAATTTCTCTGTGTGGTATGAAGGCTAATAAACCAAATTTACTGTAGAACTATATAATAGGGGACTACTACTGGCAATACAGTTCTAATAGCTCTAATCCCTAAAAATATCTATCAGGGACTATTCTAAAAATTAAGCAATTTAGAAAATGATGTGAGTTATAGCATTGTTCCAGCGTGGAAAGTACTACATCCCAAGCCACATAAATTTAATTACGACTAAAGTCAATATCCTACACAGAAATCAGTGTGCTACACGGTAGGGAATGCTATAAAATTGACTGACTTCAACAAGACAACACTCAAATATATTTCCCATATTCCACACCACTAGTTTTCTAGCATAATCTCAAATGAAATATGTTGCAATAGTCATTTTAGTAATGGTAAAGGTAGAGATCAATGCCGCAAATCCACAGTATTAAACAATCATTAATGTCTTTCCTAAAAATGTTAGAGGGAGGAATGGAAAAGTAAAGGACATCTGGAGTCCAAAATAATTTTAACACAGGGTGAACATGCTCTGTCTGTAATTTTTGATACTTCTTTACTTGCTTATCCTGTTTACAGTCCTCTCTCTTTCAGCTGTGGGTAATTATCAGTGTGTATATCCCATTCTGCTAAAAGGAGTATTTAGAAATGAACGCCTCATTCACCTTCAGTGTCTTAATGATACCACAGGGTAAGCAAGCATGCTTCACATTCTCAATTTAATTTTTAAGGTTGGAAAATACTGGTCTTCAGCAAAAGAAAGTGGTATTTGTAATGCTAGTCAGTAAAGCCCAAAAACTTCCCTACGGGTTTTCACGGGCCATTGGGAGCAAATGCCCAGCTTGCAGGTCAAAATCCGCAGCACTGCTAGAATCTATGTACATAAAATCTGATGTGCTCCATTGAACACTGTATTTCTTCTGTCTTGTTCTGACATTACTCACAGTGAAACAGCCAAATCAATCTAGATCAATCCTTTCTGGGTGGAAAGGAAGAAAACTGTTCAAATCTGCTACTTTGCAGAGATTTGCAACACTTAAAAATGCATATAATTTCCTTTAACTTGGAGATCATGGTTATTGTAGAGGAAGGGCAAAAATTCTCTTTCAAAGCTACTAACCAAATTCTCTGCCAGGATTCAGCTGGCGCATTTCCTAAGAAATTTTGTTTGTCTTGCAGTGGAAACGATATTGGCAATTATAACCAGGACTTATCTTTTGGCTAACTTTCCTTTTTAGGGTGACGCAACTTCTGTAAAGCTTCCACATAGTCATGTGAAGTCTCTTTATGTCTCATTTATATCTTGTGAAACTGACTCTTCACATCTATGAACAAGTTGGAAGTGTTTAGGAAACAAAGAATGATTAGAAAAAAGTGGGACAATCTCCTGTTACCCCACAGATAAGCAGTAGAGGTTTCCTAATACCTCCAAAGAGAAAACAAGCGTAGAAGAACTTGCTAACCATTGTGCATTGAGCTGTCACCTTCGATGTACCTTTGAAATACTGGTTGTTTCTTAAAGGAGAAGATGGGAAACAGAAAGTGTATAGTTTCATTCGCGTAGACTTTGTCAGAAAGTGCGGCTGTGATATGATTTCTGTCAGAAACAATCTGCTTGAAATTTTTCTGTCTTTACTTTTGAACATGGAGTTGCTTGTCTGTGTTCTAACCCTAGGTGATGGGATCTGCTGCCTTGTCAGATAACATTTGAGTTCACTCACTACCTGCTTGTTGACTAGCGTACAGACTCACTGTGGTGGCAGGGAAAGCCTTAAGGGTACTCAGCATCTGTCTCTTCTTGTAATTAGTTGCAGCCTTGTGTACAGAGCAAAACAGAGATTTCTTTTTTTTTTTTTTTTTTTTGTGAGAGAGTAATGTGCACAGACAGGAGTTTTTAAACTGCAAAAGAGTTTGCTAGTGTTTGTCATTCTTCTTTTTCAAGATGAAATAGCTTTTTACTTACTGAGAATAAAGTGTTGACGTCCTCTTTTCAAATTACACCAAGGACACAGATTTTTGGGAAAGTTAACCCCAACTGTAAATCTGAATAACCAGTATTTGCGTTCTTACATCTGATGGAGCCCATGTTTGTGGGGGAGCATTGGTGATTATGCTTCCTTAGACTCCTGCTCAAGTGATTTCGTTGCCCCATGTAAGAGTATGCTTTGCTAGTAGTCTGAGGATTTGCATACTTTAAGCAACCACAGCATGCTGTCATCACTGAATGCTACTCAGAGAGGCCTTCTTGAAGCAAACTTCAAGAAAAAAAACTTATCAGAAGAAAAAGACAGTTTTGAATATTTGAATGTCTGTTTCATATATTAAGATGACAATTTTATAAAGCTAGCAAGTAAATATGCGTGTGTATTCCTGGGATTGATTTTGATCTTCATATAGTGTCACAATTAGTCCCCCACAGAGCTGTTACTTGTGGTAGTTTGGTGTGAGAGCTGGAGACATACTCTGGATTTTTAGAAGGATTTGATCTATTGCTGTAGATTTGAACCTCTTGCAGCATCATATTTTCTTTTTTTTAATGTAAAAAATTACCAAGAAAAAAAGGTGTGCATTGTGATAATGCTTAAAATTTATAAAAAAAGGTGAGCAGTAGCTTGGTGTAACACACACAATCATCATTCAAGACGTACAAGATGGGAGCAAACTTTCTGGAGAGGCAAATAATTCTCTAATTGCTTGTAGCTGAATTTCTTCTGCAGCAACCACCAACAGCGGTGGGACTTGATGGATCTATGGCAGTCCTTAAACATCAGAATTTTAAAGACCTTATCATTAGCAGTAATGAGATTTATGACATGAAAAAGAAAATCACATTTATTCCACATTACACTGTTTCTCTTTTTCAGATTAATCCTACCTGGGCCATAATTTGGGTACTTTCTTTCTCTTACTTTCCATTCTTATTTGAATGGATGCAATGCCACTGGGTTTGCATAAGTAATGCCAAAGCAATTGCATTATTTTAAAAAACTGTTCTCCAGATTAAAATATGTCATAAAGATAATTCTAACTTTATTATCTAGTATTCATTTTTTATCTGAGGGCTGAGCTAGACTTTTCATTTAGAATTTTGAGGCGAGTTAAGCTAGATTTTTGATGTGCTGCAGCAAAGACAAACATATTAGGTCTCTAGATGGCACTATGTAGATAGCAGATTAAATAATTAATCATACAATAATAATAAAATGAAGAAGTTTGTCCTTTTAAGGTAGTAGGTGACATTTGCTAAGTTCCTTAGAACTTAATGAGCGTTTTCAAAAGGTGGCTTAGGCACATGGGAGCCAAGACTCATCTCAAGTCAGTGGGAAACCTGGGAGAGTTTTCATCTGTACTGACTTCTTACTGTGTTCTGGATTGTGGCACTAGTAGCAGACTGGTTAGACAAATGTGGCTTTGCAATTAGACAAATAAGAGTCCAAATAACTGGTTGTGATCCCTTGCCTCTCCTATGCTGCTAAATGGACAGGAGGTTCACACTAGGTGTTCTGGAAAAATGGTTCCCAATGTGCAGAACCCTGAGGATTACTGAAGTAGTGGCAAATTTTTCTTTCTTTTGATTGTGTTATTAGATAAAGCCAAAATTAAAAACCCAATAATTTAATCCAGATTACTTTGACAATGACTGAATGTTTATTCTTCTAAATCAGCTCTGTTAATTATATGAAATTGATTTGGTTGTCTTAGTATAGCTTGCACTGGACAAGTAGAAGAAACAGAGCTCTTGGCAACATAGCAGAAATGGTGCTGACATGGCTGATCACTCACATCAGAGAAGGAACGCTATTGTTTGTTCAACCTGTTCATCTCCCTGTCCAATGCCTGTATTCTAGTTTAGTTTCTGTGGCCTTACCCTGTGAAGCTCAAACACCTTCCCTGGGAGTTTCCTACACAGACTTATTAGATTTCATTGCCAGGGCATTTTTCTTTTTAATATTTATAATGAATTTTGACATTCCTTATTTCAAGCTGTTGTTGTTCATCATATCACATATAACACTCAGATAATTCTTTGTGGTTGTTATAGTCTTCAGGAACTGATAGATTTATGGACACTTTTGTCATCTCTGCTAAAAGTCTTTAAGGAGGATGAAAAGGATTGAATAGCCAGTGAAAATGAATTCTGTTCTACTGCCTGCTATCTGGAGAGACACATGGGCAAATTTCTGTTCTGTTATACACAACTGCCCATCCTGTACCGTTTTATGCAACTGTACTTCTTTTTTTTTTTTAATTATATAGTACCAGTAGAGAGCAATCCAGTGATATCCAGCATCAGAGCATTGATTATTAGCATGAGATGGCTGAGGATCTCAGCCTTTTGGAAAACAACACTAGGGCAATACTATCAACATTGAGAGAAATTTTGAGGAAGTGCAAGGAAGCACCCAGACTTTTCTTTTCTCCTCATTCAATGGGTACACCTTAAAAAACTTTCAAAGATTCTTATTTTAAATATGTGCATACATTCCAACGTTTGATCACAGA
Source organism: Oceanodroma leucorhoa (assembly GCA_030449065.1). Taxonomy (NCBI): domain Eukaryota; kingdom Metazoa; phylum Chordata; class Aves; order Procellariiformes; genus Oceanodroma; species Oceanodroma leucorhoa. Next base: position 5,303,754 of record JASVER010000028.1, read on the forward strand.
TGACATTTAAATTAATGATATAGGCTATTTTAATATTTTTAATATTTTTACATTTTTAGGCTTTTTAGTTTTAAATTGGAAACACAGCCTCCTTAGGTAACAAGATTTTTTCATTGGGCAACTACTTTTTGGAAAGCTTTAAATGTTATATGTGCTAAGTAGTAGCTTATCAAAACAATTGAACCCAATTTTCTTTTTCATATATGTGGAGTTTTAGAACTTTGTAGATGTATTAAATTAACCATGATCCTAAACATCTCTTGAATCAGTGCAAATAGAAGACGTGCTACTTGATACATGTTTTGGATTAGACAAATTGCAATAATGTTCTGTATTCTGTTGTCTAATAACTGATTGGAGATATTAAATTATTTCCTGTTCTTGGTAATACAGATTTCCAGGGGAGATGCAGCTCTGATGCCAAAATTGATCCATGTGTATTATGAAGGGTTACAGAAACAACATATGGCCACTGAAATGCAGATTCTGAATGTATCGGTTTGTGTATGAATGATTTTATAATAACCAGGAACCTCCTGTTTCCATAATAACCAGGGTCCATTTAAAAAAAAAAAACAATGCCAGTGACTGACAGGCACAAGCAGATTTGCATGGCTGGAGTGCAGTTTTAAAGACGTATTTAGTCTAGAGGCTGTAATAAGTACATTTATTTCTATGGATCTTGCTCTTAGAATAACTTTTCCTAGTACTTGTTGCTGAGAAGCCCAGCCATGATGGGTTCAGTTCATCCTGAACTATGGTGTGATTTAAATTCAGTTAGCAAGAACTGAGTAAAAGAAGGGTAGAGAGAGCAGAGCTAAAAAATCAAAGAGAGTGAAAAAATGGATCTAAGACCAAGCAAAGCAGAAGATGAGTACAGGGAGACAATATTTAAAAAAAAAAAAAACCAAAACAACAAAACAAAACCAAACACCAAAACCAACCAACCAACCAAAAAACCAAACAAACAAACACACAAAAAATGTGCAAAAAATATTAAATGAAAGCAATCCGTTATATAATTCCTGCAATACTCTGTTCCATTCGTCATGGCAGCCTAGCTCTTCAAGGATGCTGTGTCAGTAGCAGGGACATCCCTTTGACTCACTAAATGAAAAAAGAGGAAATATTAAAACTCAAATTTGTGTGTGATTTAGTTTGGACTAGTTAAATGATTCTCCCTCTTTTTTCTTTTTCTTTTTTTTTCCTTTTTTTTAATGTGATTTTCTTTGGAGATTATCATACCAATATTTTATAGTATGTACTTTCTGGGCGAAATTATTATATGTGATTATATAGTTAGAAGTAAATATGTAGAAAATGATAAACGTTTACTTTCCCTGACATTCCTTCTCAATATCACTCCGTTTTTAAATATAGCCACAGAGCTCTTTGCTATGTATTAGCATCTGTCTCCCTCATTTCAAAGAAAATATTTCTGTCATATTATGAATATTAATTTTATTTTCCTGATATTTTGACAGTAATACTTAACTTTCAATAGAACTTTTAACTCTACGATTACAAAGGACTTTACAAATCAAGGTAGTACTTTCTTTCTACAGAGGGGAAAACTGAGGAATAGATATATTAAATGATTTGTCAAAGGCTAGCAAGACACAGAATCCATATTTCTTAACTTGGAGCCTAGCAATGAGTACAGGTGTCTGCATAGAGAAGTCTGCATTTAAATTAAACTGAATTTCTCTTTCTAATATATCAAATTCTCTGTATTTTACATTTATTTTTCCAAGACTATTTTGATTATAACATGGAGTCCAAGAGTATACACTTCATCACTTCAATTGCTAAGATGATTAAGGGACTGGAGTATCCCTTCCGTGAGGAGAGGCTGAGAGAGCTGGGGCTGTGCAGCCTGGAGAAGAGAAGGCTAAGGTGGAGATCTCATCGATGTGTACAAATATTTGAAGGGGAGGGTGTAAAGGAGATGGAGTCAGGCTCTTTTCAGTGGTGCCCAGTGACAGGACAAGAGGCAATGGACACAAACTGAAAACACAGGAGGTTCCTCCTAAACATAAAGAAACGCTCTCTTACTGTGAGGGTGACTGAGCACTGGCACAGGTTGCCCGGGGAGGTTGTAGACTCTCCATCCTTGGAGGTATTCAAAAGCCATCAGGACCCAGTACTGTGCAGCCAGCTCTAGGTCGCCCTGCTTCACCAGTTGGACAAGGTGACCTTCAGAATTCCCTTCCAACCTCAGATATTCTGTCATTCTGTGATTCATGGTCAATAGTAATGAAATGAAGAATGATATATTTCTTCTCAGTTACTTATCAATAAACGTTTTAATCAGTAAACACCTTTTCCCCCATTATCTTCCCCCTCTCTTTTTTATTCTTGGATCTGTTCCCTTTTGGTGGAGTAAGAATACGTTCTTGTCCTTTAACATATTCCTATCAATAGTATGCAAGGAAATTGAAGAATACTGGCATATGTTAAGTAACATCACTTTGAGCTTGAACTGACAGTGTGCATTTGGAGAATCCAGAGAACTCGACGAAACACCATCATGAAGGGGATTGTGGAAGCACTGCTACCAGGAGAACAAAGGTCGGTTCGGATCAACTACAGTTAACTAAAGAACCTGAACTATATTTGGGTTCTAGATGTATCTAAAAATCATAGTTATTTAGCTTATGGTAGGCTGTGTACTAGGCTTTGCAACGTGCTTGTTGCATCCATTTGGATATCCTTCAATAACAGATCTCCCATAAAGTTCAGGGATAACGTGATAGTAGAGGCAACATGTAATTTATCCTGTTATATAAACAGAGCCTACCGACGTAAATTTTACTTTTCAATATTTATGTTCCCTTCGCTTTACTCCCTAGTAGTGTTTACACTGGTATCCTTACACAAAAGATGCCAAGTGTAAGCTAAGTAAGGAGCCATGGTATAAAGAGGAATAGATTTTGTATGTGTCTCTGTTTCAGCTTGGCACCGCAGGAATAATAACGGTGCCCACAGGTGGGAATCCAGTATTGTTCCAGATAGGCTTAAAGTATCCTGTGGGCTTCTGGCTGCAGCTCCAGAGTGGCTTTGGGTCTCTCATAGATCGTGTTACATCTTCGAACCTTGTGCAGGTGTCTTGGCACAACATACCTATGCTTATGTCCCCAAGTTACTCTGTTATTCCTGACCACAATGAAACCCTAATAGCAGTATGTCAATGTCTTCTGCTGCAAGAATCTCTGTGCATGTTATTACTGAAATAACTAAACCATCTAAAGCAATCTTAGAGCTCTTTGATATTTTCCATAGACTACAACCTGACAGAGAAGGATTAGTTGAAGTTTCTAGATGTGAAAAGTAATGCTATAGTAGTTATTCTTTAAATAACCCATGAAACATGGTTTCTTAGATGCTCTGTGACAAAGCAGATGAGTCCTGAGTAATTGTCTATATGGATTAGATTTTGCATACAGATCAATTATTGCTTGCAGGTCCTGGTAGTCTTAGAAAATATATTCCTGTCTAAATCAGCATTCACCGGATGTCTGAGAAGAGTCTCCCTCTCAGAAACGCATAAGGCTGCCAAGCAGAGTCTGAATCCTTGCCCAACGTTCTGATCATTAAGACTTCTCATTTGTGACATCCAAACCAGCTGAGATTTCCTACCTCAATCTTCAAGCTTTATTTGACTAATAGATGTTTGGAGTCATCTTTGACTCCTGTTTGGTGAGTGGATGATACTCACGATCCTTAGGGCTGTAGCTTCTGGGTCAGATTTTGCAGTACCAGCATGTACCTGGTAACCAGCAGTTCTGCACTGCAGGAAGTTCTGACCCGTTTTGGAGTGCACATTGGTCTTGACAGGGCACTGCAGCATGGGAACCTTCTGTTCTGGAGAGGATGGGGAGGTGGATCAAATGTGTGTTGAATAGGATTAAATTTGGAATATAGGCTTTTTAAACAATTTAGAAAAAGAATTAAAAATATATTTTGATTGAAATTGGCCTGATTGTGTTTTTAAAATATCAAAAAGGGGTGGAAAAAATTAGGCAACTTGAAAACAATTAAGCCTTTACTTTATGGTCATACAGAATGTTTCAAAGTAACATTTCCTCCATTTCATCTAATAAATATGAATGGAAACATGACGATGTTTTCATAATTTTGCAATGTGACTATCAAACAAAAGCCACTTGCACAGTACAAAAGTACTCCAACAAGTCTGTTCTTCTAGTAACAACAGCCACCCCTCATAATTTTTGCCTCATTACCTTGGCTGAGCCCATGATAATGTCTATATAAGCAAAATCTGTTAACTATTAGTAATTCCACCAAAATAAACATTTAAGACTCCAGGTAACAGCAACAGGGATTCCAGAAAATGTGTGAAAGGAGCAAAAGAGAAATTGTTTAGCCAAATATTTATCTCAGTAAGAATTATATGCAAATATATTTTTTGTCCAGATTCATAAATTTCCATTTCCAGTTTATTCCTGTTTATTTTCTCCAGCAAATATTGTACCTAGTTCCAAAATTTTTCCTTCCCACAATACCCATATTTTTTTCTGAGCATAAAACCTCAGGAAAATATATTTTTCTGAGCATTCACCCCAAAGAAAGATATTTTCAGGACATTTAAGTTTAATCCTCTGTTTCTGGGTCACTACGCTCATACCCAGAAAGGAAAGTCTGTTGTCTTCCATGCAGAGTTTCCCTCTGAGCATTGTGGTTTCAGTACATAGACCTAATGCCAAAGGTTGGTACCTCAGCAGCAAAAATGGAGCAACAAGCCACCACCTGACTTCTGGAAGGAGGGACATGTCACAACCACAGTATTGCTTTGATAATTTCCTTTTCTTTTGCTCTTTTTAATTACTTTTCAAAATACCTTTGTCTTCTTGCACTATTAGAAAATTTTTGTATTTTTCAAGGGCTGGTTCCTGTGCTTGGAGTCCAGTTGTCCCCTCATGCCCATTCTGCAGTTGAGAGCATCACTCTCTGAGTCACGGGGTGCCAGTGTACTACTGTGAGGGACACACTAGGTCTTCTGCATTAGAGTGGCCACTGTCTTTGACTTTAAACTGCAGCTGAACACCTCAGCTGACAGCCCTGTGGATGCCAACTGTTAACATATCTGTTAACAGTTCCTCATTCACTTCCTAGACTGCCAAAAATGGGACCTTGTAATCCATATGTATGTGTATAGGAAATCTCTGCGTATGTGTGTATACATATATATATATATATATAATATCCCTCTTATATGTATTACTCGCTTGGTTTAAATTAAGGGATACATATGGACTTCTTTTTTAGGCTGAAATTATTAGGCTAACAAGATTTTTGCTTCTTTCTGTTCTCCACATTTTATTGTAACTGGGAATACAGGCACTTATGTTATATAAATGCTTATTTTTGTTTGGTTTTAGCATTGTTTTACATTCCCATGGCAAGTGAAGTACCAGCAAATGGTCTTTGAGAGGAGAGATATGCATACATTGTGTTTTCTAATCCTTCCACTCCTTACCCTAAACTGTGTGCAGTATGATCACATACTATTAAACAACAGATATTTTCCATCCTAGAATGTGTGCCAGTGGCTGGTAAAATAATCTCTTTATGCCTCTCTTATATCCCATAATATTATTGTGGTAAGCATTTGGAATTAAACACCAGGATATCACTTTTAACATTTTCAGTTGATTAAGAATCCTCATTGTAAGCTGCTACCTAGTACTTATTAATATATTACTTATTATAATAGCAGAACTATTCCAGTAGGACATCATGACTACAGCTTATAAGAAATTATATGGATATCTGTGACACAGAGTAATATATAGAAACCTGTCATATAGAAAAGGTGGACTTGATAGATCTCTTACTGTATTTATGTATTAATGCAATCATAGAGGATGTTTTCTATAGAAGATGCTAAAGCTTGTTGAAAGACAGCGAATGGTAAGTATTTTAATCTTTGTTCCATTTAGTAGGTTCTAAATGGGTCAATTATTTTATAATATTTTAAACAGCTTTTGCTACCTTCATAACTTGGTCTTCTTCAACATCCTTTTTTCAGGGAAAAGTGACTTTTTTTTTTTTTAATAATTAACTGTCTTCACTCCTAATGCTTTAGGTTTTATAATTTTTTTTCTGAATAGCTGAATTGTATCATTTATATAGTCGACCTGTTAGATACAATCCAAACTTACCTCAGTACAGTCTTTCTCAAAACTTGTAACTGGGGGAGGCAGAGGAAGGGACATATAAACATTAAAAACGATGGGTCAGATATTGTCTGAGGTATTTAAGAGCATCAGTTGTGGCGCTCTCGGCTGCAGGCTCGACGGAGGTCTGGGTTTATTGAGAACATTATCAGGGCTCTTGTTGGCTTTGCTACAGTTATGATCTCACCCATATTGTCAGTGGTTTAATAAGGGATATGGGACTTGCAGAATTTAAGGGGAAGGTCTGAGCATAAAATTGATCATGTCCCCATGTGTGCAAACTTATATTCTATTTGGATATGAAATAATGTACATTCAGCTGTACAGTTTAATGAAAGGTAACTCATTAATTTGTGGGTTAATCAAACCTATAAAATGACAGCTTTCATATGTGTAATACATAAGGGGACATCCTTGCTCTAATGCCATAAGATCATCTGGTACATAGACCTCTTTTTTTCAAACTCTAACTGATAAAGACTGTTGTTTCTCCATTACACAACACATTTACTCCTCTGAGATTAGCTTTAGGGATATTGATTTGTGGAAAGACTTGTAAAATGAGTCTCTGAACTGACATTACATATTACAATTTTCAGAACACGGTTCTGAAGAGAAACTGCCTTTTCAAAATTCAGCTTCTTTATGAGAGAACGCTTTTCATGAGAACACGTTCTCACACCTGGATACAAATTTCACGTGCAAATTAGAGGGACAAGTGTTCATATTTCTGAACGCTATTTATCTTACAAGTATAAAAATTACAGTTGCGGCTGATAATATTGCCTTGTTCCTTAGTGCCATAAAGAAACAGTTTTGTTGCTTTCCTCCAGGAAGAGAAATATAAATTTGTTTTAAATTAAATAGCAAGATTAGTTTTTCACACTTATACTCTTCAGTATTACTATCAATAATTATAAAAGTTCCATCAATATAACCTGCTAATCTTAAATTACTTTTAAAAGCCTGTTGATTAGCAAAGTCTAAATTTCCAGTTTTATGATAGGCAGACACATGCATATAGATATATAGATATGTACAATAAGGCAAAATGTATTCATTTGTAAACAGAACTTACCTATTTGTGTGTCATAACAGCTTTTACTCTAACGTTATAAGATTGTTTATGTAATGCCTTTTCCACTATAGTATAGTACTGGATGATTTCTTGAATTCTATCTAAAAATGTAAATAACTATGTACTTTAAATATGTTAACCAACACAGTTTTTTTCATCACTAAGCAATTTCTTTTTTTGCAAGTACATTTGTTTGTATTCTGAAATTGGAAAAATCCCCTTGTGTAGCATTCCCATAGTCAAAAGTTTACAAGGGCATAAGGAATATAAAACAAAAACAATTTTTTTAGATTTTGTTAAGATTCATGTTTATCACARTGTGGACAAAAATGCAAAAAGAAGCATTTTCTTATCTATTCCTGTTACATTAGAAAAGTTCATGCCCTGCTCTTAGCATTTTCCAACACAGCTGTAGAGTAGTTTAAAGCCTATTTTTTAAATAAGTGATGCTCAATTTGTCTTTGATGATCCGCATGATTCAGGTGAGATGGGAGCATGGTTGGGCCCTTATTTGCATAAAAATTAATCACAGAAAAATGTAAATTGATAAAATTTTGCCTGGCTTTTCCCCCCTATTCGAGAACCCATGGATGGCTCCCAGAAGCAATCATCTCAGTATGGTGCCGCATTGGATGCTATACAAATGATCACATTTGTGTTGAATACTCACTCATTTAAATGTCAGCACTGATGGGGCGGTACATCACTAGAAAAAATGAAAAATAAATACACAGCAGCTGAAGACCATCAAATCTGTGGGCACTCTTTAGAGATATATGATCTAATGTGAAAAAATTGTAGATTAATTATCCTTTTTCAAAATGGTAATTGTTTCAGTATAACATCAGAAAAAATCTGCAATTTATTTGGTATCAAACAAAAACCAGTAATGTTAAATACTTCATTACATCATTGTGTTTATTAGAAGGCTACAATTAATTCCTGAGGCTCCTTTGGTCTCCAGAACTGCATTAAATGAAACAAAAGAACATTGCTATTAATTTTCAAACACACTTTAATCCTGCAAATAATTTACCTAACAAAAATAAAGTAGTAACAATTCAGAAATACAAACTTGGTAGTTTTATCTGCAATGTATTTTTTATTTTTCTAAACTACATATTTGCATGACATTGCTGTTGTATAATAGCATCTCACAATCCTTAATGAATTTGTCATCTTTTCAAAGGAAGGAAAAAAATTTCCTCATTTCACATATGTGTAACTGGAGTGTAGGTATTGTAGAAAAATTGCAAAAGCTCCCAAGAGTAGGCAGCACAGAATCCAGCCCCTCTTGTAATTTTATGTTAGAGAACTAAACTTGCTCCTGCTTCCTTATGGTGTGAATTTCATGTGGGAGAGTAAAGAAATTGGGTACCCTGGTTATGGCTCTGAGTTCATATTTCTAACTGGGCTAAATCCGGCATAGGCAGAAGAAATGGTAGTTTCCACTTTTTGGGGTTTGGTTTGGCTTTTAGTTTGTTTGTTTGTTGGTTTTGCTTTGTTTTTTTTTTTTTTTTTTCTTTTTTTTTTTACTGTCTGGCTTTAAGAAGCAATCTCTAGAAAATTATAGCAACACAAGGACTTCTCTAATTTATAATCATCTGTAATAGGTCAGCCACAGTGCATTAGATTAGTGCATTAGATCTTCAGGGGCTGGAATGCCGTGTTTCAGCAATACAGCCTGAGTCTGAACTGAAAGGACAAATTTTAAAAGCCATTTATTATGCCTGCATTGGAGAGCTTTGAATATTAGTAAAATAAACATTGTGGGTTAAAAAAATTCTTTTCCTCTTTAAAAATTTTTTATTTAGAGGAATCTGGTAGTAGTCGCATGTCTGAATTATCAGGGATGCACCCCCACTTTAATTCACATGCCTTACCTTACATATCATTTACTGTGCCAGTATATTAAAAAATGTATGTAATGCACATTAAAAAAACTCACCGTACCATCATTTCACAGAACTACATCTGACTTTTTGCAACTACGTTAAATGCAGAACAATGGTTCTACTTATAGATTGAATAACATATTCTATGTTTTTTGTCTTTTGTTGTTGAAGTCCATGATTCAAATCCTGGCTGCACTGAAATCAATGGGAGTTTTGCCAGTGGTTTCAGTTCAGCAAGAATTTCAGTAAGGGTATAAATTATTTATTTTCTGAAAATGTAAGGTAGCTGTAGTTTTTGCATGTGAGTAATTGTATTTATATACGGTAAATGATACTGTGTGGGAACAGAATATATGGCTGATGAAGAAGGCTTGAAGAGTATCTGATAGCACAGGTGACAATGTTGACTTACTGCCTTTTGTTGTTGTTTGGGGGGGTTTGTAGGGATTGTATGGGTGGGAATTTAACCCCATACTGGAGGGCTGTGGATTTTTTGAGATTACTATCCTTTACATTGTTCATGTATATAGCTATTAATGTTGGCACTGTTGTTTTATCGTTATATTTCATATATTTCAGCTGAGCATTTAGACTGCTTTTGTCCCCACTGGTCTATTGGGCATACAGATACTTACAGAATCATAGAATCATTAAGGTTGGACCTCTAAGATCATCAAGTCCAACCGTTAACCCAACACCACTATAGCCACTAAACCATGTCCCGAAGCGCCAGATCCACAAGTTTTTTGAACTCCTCCAGTGATGGTGACTCCACGACTTCCCTGGGCAGCCTGTTCCACTTCCCTGGAACAAATGCCTGACTACCCTTTCAGTGAAGAAATTTTTCCTAATGTCCAATCTAAACCTACCCTGGTGCAACTTGAGGCCATTTCCTCTCGTCCTATCACTAGTTACTGGGAGAAGAGACCAACACCCACCTCTCTACAGCCTCCTTTCAGGTAGATGTAGAGAGCGATAAGGTCTCCCCTCAGCCTCCTCTTCTCCAAACTAAACAACCCCAGCTCCCTCAGCTGCTCCTCATAAGACCTGTGCTCCAGACCCTTCTCCAGCCTCGTCGCCCTTCTCTGGACACGCTCCAGCACCTCAATGTCCTTCTTGTAGTGAGGGGCCCAAAACTGAACGCAGTATTCGAGGTGCGGCCTCACCAGTGCCGAGTACAGGGGCACGATCACCTCCCTACTCCTGCTGGCCACACTATTCCTGACACAGGCCAGGATGCCGTTGGCCTTCTTGGCCACCTGGGCACACCGCTGGCTCATGTTCAGCCGGCTGTCGACCAGCACCCCCAGGTCCTTTTCCGCCTTATACTTCTCCTATGCTCCACTGTATAACAACCACTCTTCCTTTGATCTCATGCCTACGTATTGTCCGATCATGCTTCTGTCCCTTACTATATTCTTGTTGCATTTAACTCTTAAATATTGACTGATATCCACAAGTGGCTACATATGTAATCTGGAAATAATCTGCTAGAAAAAACAGTTTAGACTGTACACAGCATGAAGGAATAAGTGTGYGTGGAGGAAACTGTGACTGGGAGCAGGAACATGACTGTATGAGAAGGATGTGATTAGCATGTAAGTGATGCATGGATAGCATATGTGCCACGCATAGTTTACTTGAGAGTATCTGTACCCCAGATAGCTACTTGAGATTCTGCGTACTGGGTTTGTTTTCCAAACTCTGTCAGCTCTCACTATTTGATACCTCCTTTCACGACCTTACAGAAGGGGGTACGCCATCACCTCTTTGGGTCGCCTCCCCACCCCAACCTTACAAATGGAAAACAGAACAAAGCCACACACAAGGCTTTTCTGCTTCCCCAATAAAGCAGGAATGCCAACGCTGTCATCCCCACTAGGTACGTAAGGAACTGTACCATTCAGGGCAGTGTTGTGGATGCCGCATATCACTTGCAGATCTGCAATCCAGTGCAGCGTCTCTCCCTCAGCTACATTGGACTTCTCTAGTGGAGGTTAACTCCTAGCTATGGCAAGAAGCAAAAGGAAGATATCAAAAAGCAGTGGCTTTTCCTGAAGATTTTCTTTATAGGTAAAAGGTAAAGGATTTTTTTTTCCCCTTCTCCCTCAGCCTCTGCATGTAGAGTCCAGAATACCTTACTTAGTCAAGTATATATGGAGACATATTTGTAAGTAGCATAATACCAGATATCTGAAAAATATAATGGTTTACAAGTAGAAGGGAAGTATTAGTTTCCATCAGATTTCATGACATGGCTATATTTTATAAATATTAAACACAGCATATAATTTTGATGAATGGGTTTATTTTAGCTTAGATTTCTCAGAGTAAAGTCTATCTTTTCAAGCCTAATACAAAAAGCGACTGGATTTTCCAGAGCACCTACAGTTCCTGCTGACTTCTAGGCTCCTCACTAAAGGGTCTTTGAAAATCTGATTACTCTTCACTACAGAATTCAGAGCGCAACTTTAAATACCAAGGTTTGAAAACTTTAGTCTGTATTAAACACAAATAAACTAAAGACAGAAAAAGAAAAAAAAATGTGCACTGTTGTGTGTAAACTGAATAACTGAAGAAAAACATTTGTCCTTGGCAATAACAAAGTCCTAATCTGTTAATTTTTTTCATACGTGTTTATTAAAGACATGCTGATTGGGCTACTTTGGGTTCACCAAAGTAATTATTATATACAGTATCATATTCAAATTATATACTGCATTGCAGTTTGCTTCATTGCAGTGTTAGAAAGAATATAATTGTTTCTTGATAGAAGATGGAAGGGTCCTCTTTTTAAACCTTAAAAGCTTTTATTTTAATCCTTTATTTCGTGTCTGCCTTTCCACATAAGAAGAAATTCATATTACTGTCCCCATGTAAGGGGAGCCTTCTCAGAAAATATGGGAGAGAATTTTTTTTTTTTTGAAGTAGTTATTTCATAGCTGGCTTTAAAAGAGTTCATCCTACCAAACAGGCATATCTACATCTTATTCAGAGTGCCTAAGCTCAAATTACCAAGGGGAAAAATACTGCTCTGAAATTCATTCTACTGTCACCAAAAGAAAGTCCAAAGGATGTGGTTACCCTGATACTCTTCATATGCTATCATGGATTCCCCGATGGTCTCTTATCCCCCCTTTCCTCTGGTTGTTGTGAATATACATACCCAGCACGGCTTTTGGAAGATTTTTATTTTCAGGAAGACAGACTGCATGTAATTAGATGTCAGTACTGACGATATGTTTTAAAGACAACAAAAAAACCCTCATTAAAACTGGTAGGAGCCTTCTCATTTCTAAAATAGCCAGAAAAACTCATAATCCTGATTAAGCTATGAGTATTTAGATGGAATCAGATGGAAACACATATTAATGATAGAAGATCCTTAATTCCAGTAGTAAATTATGTTATAGATAATTTTGGTGAATGATTACCAGGGAGGTCAATGCATATTAACTAACCTCAGCCACTGACTTTCTGACCCTCAAGCAGCCTGTCCAGCTCTCTTTTTCCCCTTAAAAAGGCAAAAAGTTGTAGGACAGCTACAGACCACAGTGTGATGTTCTCTGAGAACTATTATCTTGCTTGCTTGTAAAACAGCCCTGCATTTTCTTAACTTGGATGTGCTGTCTGTCATATCAATCAGCAAATTTTAGTACGTTCACTTCTTAGGGAGAACTGGGTACCTTGAAGGGGTCTCAGATAGGTGAAGCCAATTCATCTTTCTCGCTGTTGAACAAAAGTAATGAACAGCTTCTACCAGGACAGTAATAACCGATACATCTTTTTCTCTTTGAAAGATGCAATACTGTAAATAAATCAAAGAAATCAGCCCAATCTGTATTAATTCCAGCCAGTTTGTGATCAAACATCAGCAGTCTGCTAGTGAAATTTGCCAAATGCCTACCATGGCTCTGTTAACTGGAGCAAATGTTTTCAAGAGGATCCTTTGGCCAGACCCAGGGAACTACAGGTCAGGCAGTCTCATCTCTGTGCCCAGCAAGATCATGGAGCGGATTCTTCTGGAAACTATGCTAAGGCACATGGAAAATAAGGAGGCGATTGGTGACAGCCAGCATGACTTTACTACAGGTAAATCGTGCCTAACAAATTTGGTAGCCTTCTACGATGGGGTTACAGTGTTGATGGATAAAGGAAGAGCAACTGATGTCATGTACCTGGACTTGTGCAAAGCATTTGACACTGTCCTGCATGACATCCTTGTCTCTAAATTGGAGAGACATGGTTTTCATGGATCAACCACTCTGTGGATAAGGAATTGGCTGGATGGTCGCACTCAAAGAGTGGTGGTCAAGGGCTCGATGTCCAAGTGGAGAGCAGTAACAAATGGCATTCCTCGGGGGTTGGTATTGGGACCGGCGCTGTTTAACATCTTTGTTGGCAACATGGAGGGATTGAGTGCACCCTCAGCCAGTTTGCCGACGACATCAAGCTGTGTGGTGCGGTCGACGCACTGGAGGGAAGGGAATCCATCCAGCGGGACCTTGACAGGCTTGAGAGTTGGGCCTGTGCAAACCTCATGAAGTTCAACAAGGCCAAGTGCAAGGTCCTGCACATGGGTCGGGGCAATCCCAAGCACAAACACAGGCTGGGCAGAGAATGGATTGAGAGCAGCCCTGAGGAGAAGGACTTGGGGGTGTTGGTTGATGAGAAGCTCAACATGACCCGGCAATGTGCGCTCACRGCCCAGAAAGCCAACTGTATCCTGGGCTGCATCAAAAGAAGTGTGACCAGCAGGTCGAGGGAGGGGATTCTGCCCCTCCACTCTCTGCTCTGGTGAGACCCCACCTGGAGTACTGTGTCCAGCTCTAGGGCCCCCAACATAACAAGGACACAAACCTGTTGGAGCAAGTCCAGAGGAGGGCCATGAAGATGATCAGAGGGCTGGAGCACCTCTCCTATGAAGACAGGCTGAGAGTTGGGGTTGTTCAGCCTGGAAAAGAGAAGACTCCAGGGAGTCCTTATAGCAGCCTTCTAGTACCTGAAGGGGGCCTACAGGAAAGCTGGAGAGGAACTTTTTACAAGGGCATGTAGTGATAGGACAAGGGGTTGGCTTTAAACTGAAAGAAGGTGGTTTCAGATTAGCTATAAGAATGAAATTCTTCCCTATGAGGGTGGTGAGGCACTGGAACAGGTTGCCCAGAGAAGTTGTGGATGCCCCATCCCTGGAAGTGTTTAAGGCCAGGTTGGATGGAGCTCTGAGCCATCTGCTCTAGTGGAAGGTGTCCCTGCCCATGGCAGGGGGGTTGGAACTAGATGATCTTTAGGCTCCCTTCCAACCCATTCTGTGATTCTATGTATTGTCCCAACGTGGCTGCGTAGACTGCAGTCAGCTACAGCTAGGCTCAGCCAAATTCAAAATTTGAAGTTTGATTGCCATTGGGAAATTAGCCCACACTCCAGTTCAGTGTGTTTAAATGATTTTTAAGTCAAAACAACGTCATTGCCAGGAGGCCTCGTCTTTCAGACAATAGGGAGATAGTACACCAGCACAAGAACTGCAGCTGCTTTTGTCTTAAACAGCAGCCTAAATAAAAGGACTTACTATGCCTGGGTTTTAACTTTTTATAATTCAAACATGTCAGATTTGCAGACTGTACTGTGTAGGTACTTTCTGGTAATTATATGCTGTCTCACATTGATGCCATATACCGTCTTAAATCACTAGCCACTTCTTAAATTTTAACCTAAAATATCTGCAAAGTGGTCTCTTGGCAGCTGTTTAGTTGCATGCAATTATCTTTCCCTGTTGGCTTTTCTCTTTTAGTGTCCCTAACTGTTCAAAACTAGTTCATATGAAGTTAAAGAAAGGGACGTGATGTGTGATACCAATCATTGTTCCTGACTGGCATGTGAGAACTCTTTTTAGCTGCTAATTGGGAGACCGTTCTGTGGTAAGGACAATTAATTATGCCCTGGTAGGCTCAATATATTGACTTCACGTGGGGAAAGTAAACTAATGCCTATGGATTTATTTTTTTGTTTATTTCCAGGAATTTCAAAAGAATCCTCAATTTCACAAGGGCTTGATTTAATCAAGTATGAGAACGTATTTTCTAGTTAAAAAAGTAAATTTCAAAACATCAGTAAGGATTTTTCTTATGGCTCAAATAAAAATATGATCAGAGTTACTGTTACTAAATAAATTTCACACTTATTAAGCCTGGAAATAAAACTCTGGTAGTTTGTTTATAGTTTGCTGTGAGTTTTGTGATTTACATGTGCGTACATGTGTGTGAAAGAAATTCAGGGAGACCTGCTAGCTACTCAAAGCATGAGTAATTTTATTTCACTTTCTTCGAGACAACTACTAAAAAAAAAAAACCACCCAAACAATTGTAACCCTGCAACCTGTAATAAACTGAATACAAAAATGCAATAATGTTCCCTGGCAGTAACTGTGGTTCAGCAGCTAGAACAGTGTCTGTTAGGAAGCATTGTGTGAATCACTGTCTCCACCTAGTGCTGGCTGCAAGAAATTAGACTTCTAAACCCCCAGTGGCAGGTGACGCTAAAAACATAAGAGATTCTGTGGGGTTTTTTTGCGTACGTATAGTTACTGTAACTGCAGTCATTAATTCATTATAGTTTAAAATATGTCAGCTTTTCATTTGTAACATACAAGGTTTATAAATTGGCTATAAAAATTCGCCAGGTGTTGAAATTTGCCAGCCTCATAGGGTTTTATGAAAAGAATTTTTGGCATATGTTCATTAATATGTTAATTATTATTAATCAATATGTTCATTAATAATAACACAGAAAACTTGGCAGAAACTTCCCAGAACCGTGGAGTACACTCATTGCTATTGAGTGTCTGGTTTGAGAGCCTTTTTCTAGTGCCGTTAGGAACAGAAGAAACATAAAGATAAGGACTAATTTCCAGCTGACGAGGTATGTAAATCAATGAGTGGCTGATACATTATAGCCAGTGCTCTGTGTCAGGAGAAATGGGGGGCAGCGCACAGTTTAGTTCAAGCAATTAAAACTGGCACAATTACACTGCAACAGCTTCCTAATAGTGAAACTAATATAGTCTCTTTTTTACAACACCTTTTACTCCAATACCAGGTTAAAAAATAATTGCAAATTCAGTGTTGCCTACATTGAAAGAAAATTGTTGTGAAATAGCATTCGTTCATATAAATAAAGCCTCCGCAAAGCATAACTTAAGCTTTCTTCTTAGTTCAAGACGTATTATTTTGCAATAAGTCCAGAACCAATAAAAATATGAAGACAAACAGTGACTTCAATCTGCAACAAGTTTTAGGCTTTTAAACACTTGCTATGAATTCTTACTACAAATTTCAGTCTTGGCTCCATATACTGAACCTGCCACAAGTAACTAGCTTGTCCCCTTTTAAGGAATTAGAGATGCATATAAGTGTGACTGATTGACTTGTGTGAATTTCTGTGCATTGATACATACCCCACCAGGCTCTATTATTTAGCGTAAGAGAGGACTGGGAGCTGTTATAAAATGTTATAGTGCTTTAAAAGGCTCAAAACCAGACTAAGCTACATGGGTTTTTTGGTGGGTATATTGTAAATTATTTTTTTTTAAATTGGAAAAGTTATAACAATGAGGAAAATTCATCATGACTGTAATTTTTATCTAAGCCACTTTTATCTCTTTGTACAATTTTAAACCCATGGGTTTTTTTTTTATTACGAGCTGTAACTAATTTATCTAATCTTGCTCAATTTAGGTATTGTCACATCTCACCAGTTTTGTAGGATGGCTTATAAACTTGTGTGTTAACAACTTAAATCAAGATTAAGATTATAAATATTTGCTATGACTTATAATAGGTAGGTTAAATAAGTCAAGATAAGAATAGTAATGAATTGCTTTTTCTCATTTAAATCAGGCTTTGAGCATTCTTTGGATCTGGTTATTATATCAAATATATGTATTAAGTGGAAAGGTTTTGTCCTTACGTATACAGACATTGGAGACAAAAATTTTGGGACAGCTCTGTTTTACTGAGTCTGAGCTATAACTCATCAGGAATGTGTAATATAAGCCTCTGAGTGTTATATTAGGTACTTTCCTACATCTTTCATGCAAAGACAAGTATGTAAAAACAATTAGCTATCAAAATGAACATAAACTAAAAGTTGACATAATAGCTTTAAATAATTCAAACTTGTAAGGTTTATTTAAATCTGAGTTTCACTGTACTGTCGTGTGGACCTTTGGATTTCTCCAAGACTGTCAGGTAATGATACATGGATTAGTCTTCATTTTGTCTGGGCTGAGGCTGCAGCTGTTTAATCCTATTGCAATTCTTGCTGGTCTCCTGGAATGAAACAACTAGGTCAGAGACCCTTATATTCCCCTTTCTGGGATTTGAAGAAAGTGCCACTTATTTTCCACAGTATGTTTGAGATAATAATCACAGGACTGTCTTCTAACCATGTTTGTGACTGCTGCTTCCTATTGTAAACATGTACAACATCAAAGTTTGGGCAGTCTCCAGCAACCCAACTCGGCTAAAGCCTAGCGCTCTGCCTTTCTGTATATTGGAAACTAAGGTATATAAATTAAAATCCCCTAACAGAACTTAGACAAGGCCTTTCATTTCTGTCGCCCAAGTGCCAGAATTGTTTATCTACCCATCCAACTGTATCCCGTTTATACACCTCCTTCCTTTGCACTTTGTGACCAAAGTTCTCAAATGTTCATAAACCAAAAGTAGTAGTCTGTAGYTATTGTAGTGAGGCTGTGTAAGAGAAAAAATAATGAGTAGCTGTATGTTAAGTTTGTCATACCAAGGATTTACTAACTCATGACAATAACATACGCAAGAATAGTTTCTAAGAAAACTTCAACGAATGAGTGTTTCAAACGGCTTTCCAAATCACACCTTCAAGAACGGACTCCTCTCTAGAGAGTAAGAGAAAATAGTTTAATACTGCAGTTGGTGACCTGGGTCCTCATTTTGGTCACCCACWCCAAAACTAGTATGCCAGGCTCAGCAGGATGCTGTATGGACTGATTTTTTTAAAAAGAAGTTTATATGTCTAATTCTCATTGATTGCAATGGATTAATCTTTAAAAATCAAGCTATAAATCAATAAATTGAAGTAATAAATACACATTATAAGGTCAGTAGGCAGTATTGATAACCTCACAAAGACCAGTTTCTTGTCCATCATACTAAAGCTTGCAGTATGATAATGTGCACTGTATACATTGCTGTCAAGAACCACCAGATATCTAAAATAAGCTTGAATATATCTACTGTACACACAAAAAAAATCTGAAGGTCTGAATTTCAGTTGCCCTTCTGTAGACAATTTTTTTTTGTTGTTGCTGCAAAACTTGATTTTTAAACAGAGTCAGTTTACACTTATTTGGCTCTAGTGTTAGCAACATACAAACTGCTAAGGAGAATTCAACTACAGTCACTTTCAAACACATTTATTTCAAGTGAATTTTTTCTGAGGGTTATATTTTCTGTCCATTTCAATTGTGGACTTTCATTTCTTGACAAAGTAGCAAATCTCTTCTGAATTTTGCAAAGGTATTTGATCAAATTCAATAAGTTCAATAAAAAATGAATAGTATAACTAAACTCACATTTTCTCAATTATTTCTTTCTGTTTCCAGAACAGATTTCTTTTACTTTTCTAGAAGTAAAGTTGTGCTAGTTCCAGTTACTCTGACATATAGTCAAGTGTGAAGGTAAAAACAAACAGAAAGCAAAGCAAAATGAAATTTCATATGTCTCTTGTTAAGCCAAAACTAAAGAAATAAAATATATCCACAAAAATTCGCTTTTTTTTAACCTAAATTGCACAAAAGCTATAACTGCTTCTTAGTAGAGTGCAGCATCTTTCATCTGTTCTGTTTGATCTGCACTGTTGCAATGTTCTTTTACAAGGCTTTGTGAACATCCCTTGGCCCCTTTCATCCCATGTAAATATCATAGGAAGCGTATGGGATCTTCTTGAGTTTTTCTTTGATATTCACTAGCAGAAAGTATTTTAATTGATATTTTGTTCAGATCCTTTATTTCAGATCTTTTATTTTAAACTTGAAATGATATTAAATTAACATGATAATTTGACTATCACACTGTTTATTCCTCTACATCTTTCTAATACTTTCTCTAAAAAGTTTGAATGTCTGGTGTCACAGATAAATTATATTCTGATATGGACATCTTAAAATTTCTGAGAATTTAACTGAAACTCTTATAAATCTAAATTATATTTCAGTGAAGAAAAGTGGGACTCTTAAAGTCTGTAGAATTTCACAGAAACTTATCGAAGGTAAGGAAACCTCTCTATTAATGAAACCATATATGTCAAAGAAAAATATGCCTCGACTTGAGCTTTGATTCCAGGGATTTCAAGGTGATCCAAGATGAGTAACTGAGGTATATCTAACATTCAATGTACTTTTTTGAGCCTGAGATCTATGTAATAAAGAATCTAAAGACAAAGTTTAATATGCCGAATCTGTCTGTAAGTGGTCAGTATAGTTGACACTATAAGACAATTCTGGTAGAATATTCTGTTAAGTCATTGAAGTGATAAATCAAATGTAAATTTGCGTACGCACATGAAATTGAGTATACTTCCATGAAATTTCTAACTCAGTTGTATATTTGTGTATCTAAGAAAGAGGGGGGGGGCTCTTTTAAATAATTGCTGTAATACATTATGATACTGTTAAATTGTTATTAGTGGTACTTCAAGCTGATAATACTATTAGCTGATCATTTTCCTTACTATACAATTTAATATTTACTATTTAACACTTACTTTAACATGTGCTATTTAACACATTAACATTTATTTTAATATGTCATGTATTTTTGCATCTTAATGGTCCATAACGTCAAGAAGCTATTTAAAGTGGAGCTCAAAAATCAAAGCTCGAATGGTAGACCTAGATCAAAATGTGACGTGTTTTCTTGCAAGTAAGTTCAAGTGCACGTGATCAGCTGCAGAATCAGGGTGTTGGTACAGTTCAGGTTATGTTTCCAAACTATCTGTAGAAACTGTATCTGAACGTAATGCAGACTTCAGTCTTCACAATCCAGACTTTCAACTTGCCCACCTGTAGTTTCATCACAATAAATCTGTGGAACGAATGGAAGAAATTTTACTTTAACTACTTCATAATCATATTCCATTGTAATTTTCTAAGACTTAACTATCCAGGCAACGCTACAGGCTTGGGGAAGAGTGGCTGGAAAGCTGCCCGGCGGAAAAGGACCTGGGGGTGCTGGTCGACGGCCGGCTGAACATGAGCCGGCAGTGTGCCCAGGTGGCCAAGAAGGCCAACGGCATCCTGGCGTGTATCAGGAATAGTGTGGCCAGCAGGAATAGGGAGGTGATCGTGCCCCTGTACTCGGCACTGGTGAGGCCGCACCTTGAATACTGCGTTCAGTTTTGGGCCCCTAACTACAAGAAGGACATTGAGGTGCTGGAGCGTGTCCAGAGAAGGGCGACGAGGCTGGTGAAGGGTCTRGAGAACAGGTCTTATGAGGAGCGGCTGAGGGAGCTGGGGTTGTTTAGCCTAGAGAAGAGGAGGCTGAGGGGAGACCTTATCGCTCTCTACAACTATCTGAAAGGAGGCTGTAGAGAGATGGGTGTTGGTCTCTTCTCCCAAGTAACAAGCGATAGGACGAGAGGAAATGGCCTCAAGTTGCGCCAGGGGAAGTTTAGATTGGATATTAGGAAAAATTTCTTCACTGAAAGGGTGGTCAGGCATTGGAACAGGCTGCCCAGGGAAGTGGTGGAGTCACCATCCCTGGAGGTGTTCAAAAAACGTGTGGATGAGGTGCTTCAGGACATGGTTTAGTGGGCATTTGTACTGGGTTGATGGTTGGACTCGATGATCTTAGAGGTCTTTTCCAACCTTAATGATTCTATGATTCTATGATTCTATATTTTTTAGATGGCCATGAGGGGAGAAGCACGATGGGACAAAGAAACCTGGCCAGCGGACACATTCCAAGGCGGAGCATCCCTTGTGGAACAAGGTGACATACATGCTGCCCATCCTTCCAAATGGAGAATTTAATGAGGTAATTGCAGCACAAGAAGAAATAGCATATATGGTAGTTTGTTTAGTTTATGCTAAATCTAACAAAGCGGAGTAAGTTTATATGCTATGCAGACATATCATGTGAAGGTTGCCATTTGAAAAGAATAAATGTCAATAAAGTCAGTAAGAAGAGAGACTTTATTAGCACAGGATGAGCTTAGCCCACTGATATCCTTTCATACCTGTAGTACTTCTTTGCATTTAGCAACTTCATATGTGTTTTTTAATATACCCAGTAATCTTAAATTACAGCAATTTTACAAGCTGTTTTTTTACAAGCTGTTTTATTGCTTGAAGAAAACAGCTCCATTCTTAGTTGCATTGACATACTTGTTGCAATGAGCAATCAGTAGTTACAACTTGGAGTGTTTTAGGGTGACATAACTGGACTCTAAATGCTGAAATTTTACAACTGTATTAAATCTAGACTTGATGGATTAACTTTGCTCAATAAAACAATTAATCAGGAATTGAATCAAAAGTTGTCTGCTTGAGTAGGTGACTGTTATCTGTCAGGCTGTGTAGTTTTAGTAGCCTTCACATGCCAATGCACCTATTCAAATTAAGGTAACAAAAATACAGGAGGGGAAGGAAAGGAGACAGTAATAACTTATGTATGCTCAACATTCATAGAAAAAGGGTGAAAATGCTAGTCACATCAAAAACTGTTTAAAATAGCTGGATGCATTTCTAATAGTACCATCCACCGGGGATGTTGTATAGTCACCTCTGATCATAAAATTAGAAGGCAAAGTATTCTGCAAGATGGTATAACCCTAATCCTGAAAAGACTTAGTTATGTTTGATTTCTGCAAGCCAAGGGAACTCCGTGGTAGTGATGTCTAAAAGACGTGTGCTGTGTTTCAGAACGAAGGTCATACATAAGATGTAATAGACCCTGTGGAATACTTATTTTGAAACTTCAGATGTTTTTGCATGTTCATCGCTTCCAAGGTTGAGAAGCTAGAAATATTTTCCTTTGTCTGTCAGCCTGTCTTCTTGTATATTGGATGTCATTGCTCTGTATAAACATTTACAATATACTTGTGTGAGGCTAACTTTAAATATATACAGTGTTCTCTGCAACACACTAATAAATCAAAGCAAAAATTGAGAAGGTTTGTTGAAGCAAATGTATCAAATTCAAGCAATGTTTTGCTCTTTCACTGAAAGCATTTCTACTAGCCACTTGAAGTACTGCTAAATTCTTAATAGTCCATTCATTATAGAAGCCCCTAGTCAAGAATTTTGATTGCTTTATGCCTGTGAAACTGCAAGTTTGATGTAATGAAGATGGAGACAAAAGCAAAGCCACCAGCTATCATTGGATGAGATATCACAAATGTATTAAGAAGACAATAAGGAGACAGCAATTCATTTTAATAGTGGTATATAATTAATTTCTTTGAACACAGTTAACTTTAACTTGAGTACATCTTCAACTAGAAAAAAAATCAGTTATCCATAATTTAATCAGAAACTTACTCCAAAAGCCACAGTTGCAAAAGTCACCACTTTTTTATTATGTAATTAATTCATTTCTTAGTTCAAGCAGACATTGAAAATTACCCTTTGAGCGTATCTTACCTTGTCAAAGGTTTGCATGCACATAGTCTCTTCCTTCAAATCCCTTCTGTCCATTTCAGAAGTAACTTGACTTCTGAGCTAGAATTGATGCCTTCCTTGACATAGAAAGTGCAAACCATATAGGACGTGGGAGGATTTTATTTTTTTTAATATTTCTTGCTCCATTACTGTTTATACGATCCACGAGTGTGAGGCAGTGAATATGGAAAATAAATCTCTCCAGTCTGAGTTTTTAAAAAAAGTGTTGCCTGTTGGCATAGCTCTCGTTCCTTTGGGCAGTGACTTTTCTGGCTGGCATGGGGTGCCTTCCACACTAATCTAACCCACTGGGGCTAAGTCTGTGGTGGCGTTAAGAGAGTCCTGGCTTTATAGCCATGACCTTTCAACCTATGGCACCCACTGTGAAAATGCTCTTAGAAGGTGGCTGTTCGTTGTTTGGACAGGGACTGAGATCCCGTGTGCACTTCACAGGGAGCAACGCTGGACGATGGGGTTGGAACTGCTGGCTCGAGAATGTTTTTCTCATTCATAGCTTTTGGACAAATAGTTTCTCATGTCTAGCTGTCTTGGTCAAAACTAAGACGACATGTTTGTCATTGTGTTGGTGGCCCTGAAAAGATTAAAAAGGACAAAATAGAAGCTCACGTGATGGTTTTGTTAAGATCAGGTTTGGATCTTAATAAAGAGAGTTTTGCAATACTTGCAGAAACGTGAATTATTGAAATAACTGTCCTTGTTGGCAATTACCTTATTCTGTAATAACTAACACACTGACAAATGATTTAACGATGACCACAAGAGCTGTCCTGTCAAAGGTTTTTGTAGCCGTTTAAAATGTGCATCAACTCTAAAATAGTTGTTTAAATATCTCTTAGCTAAACTTATTTGATGCACTTTATGCATGATATTTTTAATCAAGGGGATAAAACCCCACATTTTACATTGTAATTTTATCTGAAAAAGGATAAGGTATATGCCATGAAAAACTTGGATGTAAAAATAAATTAAATACATTGTTTCTCATATTGCTAGCAGAGATGTTACCTTTTGACCTTCCTTTTGAGATTTTTTTGAACATTTAATGCTTCTGATAATAGTTTAATATTACTTTCTTCACATTGATTAAATACACTTCATACATCACTGAACAATGAGTAACATTCAAATAAGGCTGTCCACTGAATTGCCTGCAAAAATGATAAAGTAAAAAATTAATCTCAAAAGTAAAGTCAAGCCTGAAATTGAAATCTTTGACGCATACATTTCATAATTAGTTCATTCTGCTATATCTAAAATGCAAATACAGTGCTCTTAAAATAATTCAGATTTTGCATGGAGCATTAATGAATCGTTCTAGCTTCTGCACATCTGACTTCGACAGATTCTGGAGTCATTTGACTTTGTTGTCGTTTTCTTTGTTAAGTTGCTGAATTTTCTTTTTTTATAAGGTTACTTAAAATAGTACTCCTTCTCTCTTGTGTTGCTTTAACATTTGTTTCAGTCAGTGGATCCACCTACATGTCAAGAGAAAAGAATTTCACAGAATATGTACAGAATCAAGGCGTAAGGATGTAGTCGAAAAAGTCCCCCCATTGCTCTGTCATCAGCCGCTTGTGACCATTTTTAATGGACCATTTGTGACCATTTTTAATAGAATCATGTAGGTTGTAAAAGACCTTTAAGATCATCGAGTTCAACTGCAAACCTAGCACTGCCAAGCCCACCACTAAACCATGTCCCCAAGCACCACATCTACACGTCTTTTAAATACCTCCAGGGATGGTGACTCCACCACTTCCCTGGGCAGCCTGTTCCAATGCCTGACAACCCTTTCGGTGAAGAAATTTTTCCTAATATCCAATCTAAACCTCCCCTGGTGCAACTTGATCCAACTGTTTGTAGGACTATTCTCTAAACTAGAGCAGTGAAATTATCCTGTCATGGGGGCTTTTGTTGGGGTTTTTTTTGCATGTGTGCATGGTTTTTGTTTTGTTTTGTATTTACGTATTTTAGCTTGGGTCATTTTCCTCAAACAATTTACTTGGTGACCACAGCAGCATTAAGCAGGTAAAAGCAAGTGTTTGAGAATGAGCAGAAACGTTGCCACAACGTGTCTTACCAGAAATCTTCAGGCAGGTACAATACTCTGTTTGTATTCCCATGGCAATGATCTTGAGTGGTAATGTAAGAAAAAGCCCAGATTTGTTGTCTTACGGCTTTTCTAGGCTTAATTTCCATAGAGGTTTTCAAGATCAGGTTTGAACATATGTGTCCGAATCTAATTTAGGTGTCTACATCATCCTCTGGTTCTGGCTGAGTTGCGGTTTTGAGTGAAAGTGCTGACTAATCATCATGCTAAAAAACCCTGCAAGATGTTGGGAACTGAAGGGTTAAGTCGTAGGTAGTAGCTGTGTTAAAATAATAAGCAGATAGTAATATTCTTTGTGTGTCACTTCTAGACAATAAATTGTTACATTCAGGGATGACAAAACTGCAAATAAATGGTGCAACTTTACTGATGAGCTGAAGGAAAATAAATCTTCTATTTTACCCCAAAGGACATGGCCGTCTTCACCATACAAAAATAAGCCTTCTGAAGAAAATGTTAAAATTCAGCTTATGAATAAGGAAAGTCTTCATTTCATAACATGTGATCTAAGCAAGAAAAATAATTACTAAAAGGAATTTTTAATGCTTACGAAACATCAGCACTCACATATATTCTGAGAAAAGCCATAAATAAGCAGAAAGCCAGAAGACTGGCCCCACTCAGCTATGGTACAAATGTGCTATCTTACTTTACATTTCTGTTCCTTATTTACCCTGGCTGTAAAATGAGCATTTATTTCACAGACGTTCTCCTGCAACTTATAGCGTTCAAGGTCATAGTGGAAAGCCACACACAGCAGGCAGTATAAGCATGTTCTTCTTTTAGATATATGTATAACTCTTATAACATCAGAAGAGAAAAGGTAAGGATATCAGCAGAGTACAGGCACAGCAGAAAATTAGAATGAAAATACTTAAGAGATGGATAAAATAGATTCAGATCTCACTTATGATGTAGACCTAGAATAATCCTATAATTTTGCTAGTATCTGTGTCTCAGAATTAGTCTTCAGGTCTGGGCTTTAGGATATAGGCAGAGGGGAAAAGGTACAATCATAACCACATCTTTAAAGTTCAGAAAGTATTCTGGGGAATGTAAAGTTGGGATAAATGCTCAAAATTATCATGCTTCCTTCAAAAAGTAAAATTCATACTGATTTTTATACAATAATACAAGTCCATTTTTGTCAATACTCTAGCAATGTTTTGTAGCTAACCCTTTACAACGGTAACAAAATCGTATCTAGTAACAACCGTATGTATCTGTGTATTCATAGCTAGTTATAGAAGTACAAGGCAAGTACAGCTGGAGCCAAACTTTCTGTGGACAGATGTTCTACTACTTTTGAAGAAGAAAAAATTAAATAAGGAGCTGGAGGAAGAAACAGAAGACAAAAGTGACAATATGGAAAACTACATAGATCATTATTTGTAAGTAATCTGGAACTGTCATATTAGCAGCTGTGATTTTAACATAACAGAGATTTATCATAGATTTTAACATAACAGAGAAAGATATATAAAATACTTTAAAGGCAGATACATATAGATTACATACTATCATGGTATTTCTAAAGTGGTTATCCACAAAAACTAGCTTTAATCTAATGAGCTTAATCTTCCTAGACTGCCTCTGTGGTTAATACAGTAATTCAGTGTCCAATGGACAAATTGTGATAGGAAGCTCATTTTTGCTGGTTGTAGATTAGCATCCGTGAATAAAAGCCTTGTGAACACCCTGATGAGATTGTGCTGCCCATATTTGTAAACAAGGCATTTTGCTTGTGCCTGTTGGAGATAACACATTATTAACAAAAAATAACAAGACCAAGCTGGCATCAGTGTTGAACTATTTGTAGCTCTTCTGTCCTATTGCTTGCACATGCTGAGTGATATTATCTGTCAAATTTTCAAGAAGTAATAGATCAAAACTGGAGGGAATGAAATAAGGCATTATTTGGAATCAGGAACTAGCAGAAGACTGAGAAAGAATAGGACGGATTAGGATGGGGAAATTAAAGCGGGAGACATTTAATCAGTAAGTCAGAACTGGAGTAAGATTAAAAAGTGCTTTTGAGAGAATGGATTAACCTTGCACTGATCACAGACTTTTGCTCTCCTCTTGTGAAATCTAGTTTGCACCATCTCCTGTCCCATTAGATGTGTGACTGCAAGAATTCAAAACCAAAGTTTCAAATGCAGATGTTTGAGTTTGAAAAACCCACAGTCCTCCTAAATGCAATCAAATTTCTCTAGCCTTCTATACCTTCATACACTAGTTTTGTGTGACTTTTATTGGTAAAACAAGAACATAGTACAGCTTGGCCTGAGAAATAAGAAATGTGCAAGCTAATTGGAATAAACTGTGAAGAAAGCAGAAGACTGTAGATGCCATACATCTTATTTGGAGTTGAAAGATTTTTGTTTTGCATGGAATTTTTTTTGTTTATTTTCTTGGCCATTAAGAGATTAAAATGTTGACCCTGAGTATCTGAGTGAAAAAAAGAAACAGGAAAATTTTAATATATAAAAATATTAAAGTCTTTCTTAGCTATTATGTATTAGAAATTTAGAAAGAGCACGTGTTAGAATAAGATTATCCTTCTTTCCAGGTTCTTCTGTATTGCAAATCCTAAACTGTTTCCACAATAGTCTCCTCAGGCCATTTGTTTCATTATAGCATCAAGTTAAGAGTCAAGGATTTTTAAGTAACAGTGACAGCACTTAAATGCACTATTTTTTCTCAGCAGCCCAGTGGTTAGCCACCCCAACAGTTAATCTCTAACAGTTAAAGAAATCACCCTTTGTTCAATGACATAATTCCCATAAATCCTTAACCAACCCCATTACTGAAAAATGAAAGTATTATGCTTGTTTTAACATTTTACCATGTAAGTTCATTGAAATTCATTAAGCTGCTCTAGTGTGGAACAGGAATAGCCCAGCTTTTTCTGAAAACAATTGAATTCTTGTAACAGCAGAGGTACACAGAGGGCAATGAAAATTGGTTCAACAGCAACTGTAACAAGTAGCTGCACTTACTGCATGGAGCAACAGATGGCGATATCTTCTTATATGTTAGGAGAGTTAAATAGGGTATCTCACTCGAAAACAATTATGAACATATATTGGCAGTTATTGAAATCCAGCATAAAAATAGTTTTTCAGAAACTCAATGCATATGTCACTTGTGGATAAATGTTAATTTTAAAAGCAGATTACACTGTAAAAAACCCTCTTTTATATATGCAGAATTTAAATATAAAAATATCCTAAAGCCTTTCCCTGCTAAGGTCACTCTCTGAGTTTAATTACTGCATGGCCTTTGAGCCCAGAAGGTGATATGGTGTGGAAGAGTACCAGGGAAAATATGCTCCCCAAGGAACATTGTTACTACAAGGGATTTTACCTGTTTAGAAAAGATGCAGCACACAGGTCTGTGAAAGGTGAAGAGGCTAATTTTGCTACTTGCTAAAAAAGACTCCATAAATTTCCTGCGCAGCAACTGCACATGTACTTGGCCTTTGGACGTGAACGCGAGGAGGTACCTCTTAGCAAAACGAAAGACCTTGCCCTGACTGCCAAGCCCTTGGAGTGCCCATAGAAACACATGGCGAGCTATGAGACCGTGACTTCCTCGAATACGCACTGCTTGGTGCCCGTGTGAATTGCCATAATTTCTGCTGGCTTGTCCATAAAGCAGACCAACTGGGAGATCAATCTTTTAGCCAGTTTTTCTCTGGTATTTAAAATTAATAAAAAGTGAGTTTCTCCTCTAACATATAGAGGATAGTAAATCACACATGGGACTATTACTGCTCCACAGCCAACATCCTGCCACATCAGAAACTATACTGGGTTCTAGTTCCTAGAAAAGAGTATTCATGTGTTAACATACTACTACTAGAGAAAAAAAAAAATATATATATACACACACATATATATAAATTAGTCCTTAGATGAAATCCTCAGTGTACTATAGAGAACGAAAACCTTGCCATTCTCTGTAGAATACATATTTCACCACTTTGCATAAGATATAGATATACCTTTTCTTTTCTTTTTTTTTTTTTTTTTTTAAGCAATTCACATACAAAGTCAAACCATAAAGCATTTTTTTTTTTTTTTTTTTAAGCAATTCACATACAAAGTCAAACCATAAAGCAGGTTCTTGCTTTTTAAAACACAAATACTCCCGGCAAGAAAGTGTTGGGGAATTTGATGATAAAGATGGATCCTCAAAAGATGAGAATGAAGAATCATTTGAAGATGATGAACTGCTAAAAATCATAAGACAACGATATCTTGTGGATGTAATATTTTCCCATGCAGTTCCCCTTCCTCTGCTTTTTCTGTTTTTCTTTTTAAATACAACCTTCCTATTCTATCTCCTTGTCCACAAATATGCATTTTACTTACTTTTCTAATTTAGTTCTCATAAGGAAGTTAGAAACCTGGGCCATAAAAAGTAGAGACTCTGAAGACTAATGTCTGTATATAACACTCAATATTTTAAGTTCACAGAGCATTTTATCAACCTGAAATTCAGCTGTTTATTCAGACCTCAACCAAAGCTCTCTGCAGGATTTAAGAAAGTGCAGCCCAGCAGTTTGAGTTCAGAGACCAGTGCAYTATAAATCATGCCTTCCCAGGCCCTGTTTTGGGGAGTGTGTGACTCTGACCTGGATGTTAGGGCCGAGGTTACACTAGTGGCAAGGTGAGCGCCTGATAGCAGTCACACCGGCTGTGGAAGGAAAACGACAATTGAAAGTGTTACCTTGGTTGATGTTTTAAGACTCAGTGTTAGGAAGGCAAACTYTTATTATTTCTTAGAAAGTAAATGCAACTTTATAGACAGTTGTCCAGCAGCCCTTTATTGTGTTTGAGAAAGAACTGAGTTTAATGTTTTAACAGGGTCTCAATATTCTTCTGTCATTTCCTTACTTTATTAGCCACTATTTCCTGCAAAGAATCTCACAAATTAATTTGGAGAAAGCTAATGTGCTAGTCTAATGACGGATTGCTTTCAAGACTGATCTCAAGGAACTTTCTTCCCATCCAGTGAGTGAATCAYAGTCATTCAGTAGTGGACTGTTGGACAGGTAGGTGAAGTGCTCTTTGCTTTAAAGTTCTCCCAACGTGAGGAATGATCTTAGGACCACAMTATCGTCAAATAAAAATACTATACTGTTATAGAGGCTCAGATTAGTATTAATATAATAAACCCAGACACTGTGTCCTTCAAAAACAGAGAGAAAACATCAGCATGTATGCACCATTTTCTTTTAATCACAGAGACATATTGAGCATGCTCAAAATGCCAATAGTTTTATAGATTGCTGTGCAGTTTACTACTCTCTCTTTCTCTACTTCCTTCCCTTCCTTCCCCTGAAATCCACAGCAGCAGCATGACAGAAGATACATTAAACCAGTCACTGGACCCATGAAGAGAGAAACTCCATCCTTCTGCAGTAACAACAGAAATTCAAAGTAGGTTTCTTGAATAGAGAAAAGTGTCTGACTCCAGCAGCATTCCCTTTGCATCTCCTGTAAATCAAAACAAGTGCACAGCACTGAAGATTTATGTGTCCAGGACTATATTTTCAAGTTCTTCTATACCTTTCTATACAGTAGTTTTTCATTATATCTCAACTTGTGCAACCATTTTGCATGAAAACTAAAATTCAATGAAAGCTCAGCAGAGTTCACCTTTTTTAATACTCATTTATTAATTTTAATGAGAAAATCTTTTTACTTTCCTGAACCCCTTTTGTTTCTTACCCTCTCAAAAAGAGAACCACATGCTCTTTCTTTTTTTTTTTTTTTTCCTTCTGTAGCATCTAACAGCCTTTTGTCTTCATATCAAATCTTTTGTTTTTCAGAGACAATGCTCTATGGCTGTTACTACCAAAATACTTAACTTTGAGCTGGCTACAACTGTATTTGTTGTATGAACTGTTTTGCTGCAGAATTGCTGCTGCAATTACACTGCAGAYGCAGTTCGTGTTTAGCAAGGCAAGCTGCCACCGTGTTACACTCACAACCATTCTGGTGGCCTCTTTCTGAGAAACTGAGTATGGCTGGGTTGCTCTTTACAGTTAATGTTAGTAAAAATGAAAGTTACTAGAAATATTGGAATGTACAAATAAGATTAATAAAAAATTAACAATAAAAATGTAAAAATGCTTTCTTGTTCACATCAGGCAGAAGCAAATTTGTATGCTATCAGGATGTAAAGAATAAGAACTAACTTGGTTAAAGTAGTTTTTCTCATGTTAATATGGGAAACAATGCTGCCTCTCAAGCTGTTGATGTTACTTTAATATTATTATTTATCTATGCTTGAGAAATTGTTTCTGACTAAACTATGTGCTGATAGACTCTAGAACCACTCCAGAAACTACTCGAGAAACTAATCTAGAAAATAACTAGCAGACATCTAAAGATGTAATATAGGACTAAACTATCACTGACTGATTACCTAGTCAGAGGTCTTACCTATTTTTTACGTAAGAAAGGCACACACAACTTTTCTCCTTTGGTTTTGCAACCATTTTTCACGGCCAAGTACGTATTATCTGGTTGGGTGCAAAGGCTGGTAAGTTTTCTTAGTAAAGGGAAAGACTGTTTTGAGAGGTGCCTGCTTTTCAAAAGGTGAATAATTTGAAAGGATTGATTAATGCAAAGTGTACTAATAGAGTGTGGATTACTGGACAAATCTGAAACTCTAGCTGGATACTCGGGCTAATGGAACCGAGATGTTTGTGTCAACGTGCAGATAACCTTTCTATTGTGGTTTAAAGTAAACTAATACAGTTTTTAATACAAAAATGCTTTAATACAAAGCATTGCTCAATTTCTTCAGCTGTAAAAAGCAGTTGAGAAGAAAAGCATAATCCACCTAATTACCAGAAGAAAAAAAAAATTAACATAGAATTACTGTTATTTTTTGTTAGGACATGTCACTGGATGAGCAACTTAGTGTCAGCAATATCAATGCCCAGAAAACCAACTGCATATAAAGAACTGAAGTGAAAATTCAAGGATGTCCTGTTGACCTTCAGGTAAAATGGGTGGATTTCTTCAAGTAAAGACTATAATTTATTACATATATTTATATGGAGATTCTTGTCCCAGCTGTTGTCTTTGAACTAAATATACTTCATATGAGTTTAATATCTTTTATATTCTTTGACCAATTTTTGTGTGTGTTATAGCAACACTGGAATTCTAAATGCTAGTTCTGGTGAAAAAATGTAAATAATTCTATAAAATAAATGGTCGATGAAAGAACACTTAAGTTATATCCCAGAGTTTAGAAATTATAAGCTAAGGCTTCACCCCTATTACTTTTAAAATTAGATATGTATAAACTCAAATGAGAAAGGTCTGTATGGATATCACACTTTTAATCTCTTACCTGACTGATAAAAACATTCTGTATTTTCTAGTTCTGAATGTGTACAGTACAAATCACTTTTCTCAGTTTTTGTTTGACAGTAACCAATGTGTCATAAGGTAAAGACTGCTTGTACTAGAAAAGTCTTTGCTTTTCAGGTACATGGCATGTGCTTTTGCTTTTTCATAGCTGCTTCATCTCAGTTCTTGCAGCAGTTAAACCTGCTGCTTATGGACCTGAGGAATACTTCTGTATGTGAACAGAGGCTTGTTTGAGTCTTCCTCCTGTTTCTTTCACATAGCATAACTCACATTGCAAAACCTTTTTAAAATTTGTTCTTCAGTTTGTGATTAAAATAGTTTTAAGATTCATGCATTATAATGAACATGAGTGATGTTCATCTCTCTGAGCTCCTCCCAGTTCAGACAAACTGAGGTCATTACATGCCCCAGTGGTTTTCAGGGATGCTGGCATTCATTTACTCATTATATCAAATTGGAAGGCTCACTTATTCTCCTCTGCTTTCAGCCTTTCACTGAGCAGTGATATTATTTGTTGCTACAGATCTTTAACAGATATCCTTTCTATGCCTTAATATTGGGAACAGGTGAGTTTGTTTTGCTTTACTGTATATGCTTTATTATTCTGCACTCGGATGATTATTTCCAGTAAACAAATATTTTGAAAATAGAACATAAAAATGGATGACTGAGAGAAAATCATGCTGAAAAACAGAAACAGAGAAAAGGATACTGGAAAGCATACCAAATTTGAGGTACCATACATTTGGCTGCCATTTGAGCCAATCTTTCTCTTTCGGGGTTTCTATTATCTGGTATGAATAAAGAACATTCTGATATAAATCAAGTAATTTCAAAACAATCAGCTACATTTTGCTGTAAAAATATAAGATGGCATAAAGGAAATTACTTCCCTTTGATTTCCTTATACTGAATTAGGTTCTTTAGGCCTACATAAAGCTTAACAACGTTGCACAGATGACTAAAATGTTTTAATTCGTATGTCAAATTCCAAAAGAAAGTGTGAGAAAATGAAACATGGAGTGTACCCTGCTTTAACTTCTGACTTCTCACATCCTTTTGTTATCTACTGCCTCCAGTAACAGTCATTTCCTGTCCTTTTTGATCTTGAAGTTCCACTAATTCAGCTTCACCTACCTTTAGATTAGTGGCTTAATTTCAGAAAGCGTTTGCTGTATAACTTTGGATATGAGGGAAGCAAGAGGAAATCTGATTCTTATGACATACACGTGTGCTGGGTCTGGCTGGGATGGAATCTTTGTAGCAGCCCATATGGTGCTGTGTGTTAGACTTGTGACCAGAGGGATATCCCATGCCACAGAGCATCACGCTCAGCAATAGAAATGGGGGGAGTTTCTCCGAAGTATTTATTGCTCAAAGACCGGGTGGGCATCGGTCTGCCGGTAGGAAGTGGCGAGTGATTGCTTTTGCATCACTTGATTTTGTGTTTGTTGGGTTTTTTCCCTTCACTTAGTGTCTTTATCTCAACCCACAAGTTTTTTCTCACTTTTGCCCTTGCAATTCTCTTCCCCATCCAGCTGGTTGGGTGTGAGTGAGCGACTGGGTGGGGGCTTAGCTGCTGGCTGGGGTCAACCCACCACAACACRTTACGGATGTGGTACAGCAGAAGAATATAAGCCACTCCAACTTAAATTCCCTTTAGACTCRCATAGATTTACCTCTGAATTTGACCTAGTGATTTTTGTTTTATTTTATTTTTTTTAGTCCTAAAGCAATAGGTTGCATTTTGCAAAGTCCTAAATTCCATATGGTTACCTATTCRTATTTCACAGAACAGGCTGCCAGGCAAGATGAGGGTGGTGTTCAAATGGCTTTTCTATCCCTTGAGGGTCTGATGTAATTTTGAAATGTGAACTATATCATTTTATACACTAGTATTTTATTTAATTTCTGTTATTGTATAGTACTTGAAGAATGCTTTCCATGGTAGAAGCAGACTCTTCTACTGCAGACTAAAATGTTGTGCCTTTGAAAATAACAGCTGAGAATACCAA
The DNA here is from genome assembly GCA_030449065.1 of Oceanodroma leucorhoa. Taxonomy (NCBI): domain Eukaryota; kingdom Metazoa; phylum Chordata; class Aves; order Procellariiformes; genus Oceanodroma; species Oceanodroma leucorhoa. The sequence continues at coordinate 5,338,166 of JASVER010000028.1, forward strand.
GAAAAAATAGCAACGGATTATGTTTTTTTTTTAGTATAGTAATAGATATGGTCCAGGGCATGGATCACATGTATATAACACAATGATATAGTGTCCAAGACAAATATTTCCTTCTCTTCTGGTCTGTAAAGATAGCCACTACCTGGTAATTGTGAAAATCCCAGACACTGAAAATCTGTGATCTTCTGGGGAGACTCAAACAAGAAACATTTTAAGCCAGACTGTCTTTTCATTCCATCAAGAAATTGTAACTCCTTCTAATCCCTCAACTTTATAACTTGGTGACATTTTTACATTTTCCTTTCATAAACAGAATTTTTTACTGTAGGAAATAGAAGGAATGCTCCTTAATTTGGTGATGAACTGGGAAAGCAGTACATTTAGAGATATTCCAGAATGGCATTTTAGAAAGTCCCTTGTCCATTAAAAAAAAAAAAAAAACAAACAAAAAAACCCCCAAAAAACCAACAACAAACAAACAATAGCTCCTATCATTATACAATTCAGAGTCTCCAGAGCCTGGCAATAAAGACAAAGACAGCAACTACTCATCTTACACCCAGAGAACAGACTTTTACCTTCTATATGTTGGTTCTCCCTACATAAAGTAGCCCTTCAAAGGATGAGAGAGAGAAAAGAGCATGTGTGTGGGGACAATCCTCTGTTGCTAAAGACAGACAAAGAGATTTGGACATGTTATGACTCATTTTTGCAACTGAGATTGTAGTCCGGTTATGACCAAAGCCTAATGACAGAGGATTCATGAATGCAGAACTCAGAATGATTTTTTGCCTCTAAAAAAACTTAGCTGAACCACTGGGATCTTCATTAGCTGAGTCAGTGTTATTTTGTCCTACACSAAATTTGTTGTTGTTTTCCTCTTAATTGTTCTTTTCCTCTTAATATTAAAAAGAATTGATGTTAGAAGGTATACTATCCTCTTTACTGCAAACATGGCATTCTTCTAGCACTACCTGTTCAATAAACTAAATAATGGTAACTTGAAATAAAGAACAATACTTATGAAAGCTAATTCAGCTGTAACYAGACATATGTACAGGAACATTCATTGAATGTTACAATAGGTATCTCATTAGCAAAAAATACCAAATTTTGCAGGACTGAAATCTCCTATAAAATTGTAAAAATAGCTAGAATTGTGGTTCCTAGATCACCGACGGTATCTATGTGCACAACAGACATGAATACAGCCACCATTTCAAGAAATTGTAGTTTTGACTGAATTAATTTTAAATTCAATGTTGGACTTGATTTTAGAAATGTACTGTTTGTATAGCATTCAAATTACAAAATATGGAGCCTGATGATATTTCTTTCTTTTTTTTAATTCAAGACTGACTTCTTCATTTTGGAAGCTAAAATACGTTGCACTTCTACAACAAGTTCTGTCCTCTTTGTGGATTGAAACCTTCTCACAGACTGTCTCAGAACAGACCTCTGAAGCTATGAACCAGAAAGTAGTATATATAATTGCATATAGAAATGGAGTTGGCAACCAAAGGGGGCAGATCATATTGACCAAGGCATTCCCTTTGGTAGTAACAATCCCCAAAGTCAACTGTAATRACCAGTCACTGCTGCTACCTACTCGCTCCTTGTCTATTTTTCCACATTCTTACATATGCTCTTTAAAACTTTCTGGTCAACTTAAACCTAAATACTTGATCAGTATTAAAGAGCTTACCAGCTCATCCCTCTCAGGATGTAAAGAAGCCCAAGCAATGAAACATTTCAGACAGTTCAGAGAACTGACCTCAAGGAACCATGCCTGTGGAGGGCTTACCTACCTTTGAGGGTGTGGTGACTTGGCTTGGGCAGGAATGGAGGCCACAAATTTCTTCTGTAAACACTAGTAGTTTCATGGGATTGCCCAGGAACAGACCCAGTTATTGCAAAGGTGATTCTCAGTAACTTTAAGCTGTTTCTTGGTGGCCATGCGTCTCTCATCCATAAAGTCCATCTCCTGATACTTCATTATAAACTCTGATTTCATGGATTTAAAAATAATCTCTTAAATGGGAACTCACAACTCACAAAAGAATTGTCCCATACTTTTCAGCACAATATTTGAATGCTAGAGAGAGTATCGGTGTGTCAGCTAAAGCAGGGCTAATCGCTGTAACAACCATGTCAAGCGTGTGTGTTTCTCCCTGTTTGTTAAATATAGAGACAAATATTGAGTCGAGTATAGGAATAGCATTAGAACATCTAGTTCTGAAGGTCTACAAGGTGACAAAACATTTAACTTCTCTTCAGCAATAGCTTACAATGGTGTCATGGGCTGTGAATGAGCAATAGAAACATTCAGGAAAGGAGTGTGAAGGAAGAGCTAAAATCCATGAGGCTGCTGAAGGAATGACTGTAAGGGACGTTGCAGGTAATACGACAATCTTAAAATGTCTCAGTTAACTCTTTTTTTGTGAAATGGCATATAGATTGTTTTTCATTCAGCTACAGTATTTTTTTACGGAGCTAAAAGAAAACCCTTTCCAAATAAATGCTTAAAACTATCTTTAGAAATCTTTTACCTTGAGTTTCCCTTTCTTACAGAAAAATTAACACTATTAAAAAAAATTTTAACATTGAATAAACATCCTGTTTATTTTTGCATTTTAATAGGCTCTTTTTAGTTTAATCTTGCCTCGAAAAACAACTCTTTTGGGCTAACAATGAATTGCACTATGTATAGATATTACTTTGAAATGTTCGTGAAAAGTTGAAGGGAATACACCTAGAAGACCAGAATTCTACACCATCTAGAGCAATGATGTGCCTAATTTGAGAGCATAATTAATGTCACTGTATGTACAAATTATAGTTGCTGCCTAACTGACCATTACTTTTACAAATTTTTAATCTATGTACACAACTGCAGTCATTGCGCAGGTTAATTAACTGCTATTGAAAATCAGACTTGGTGTAAAGGTTATATTAAATAAATACCAGCCTACTGAAAAATTATTAATTGATCAGTATTGCATGCAAGATTATATATATTTCAGAGTAGGTTTCTGAAATATATTTATGATATTACTGTTAATCATTTTTTTTGCTTACTTGATATATCTGTGAGTATGTAAAGATTGATTGTTCTTAGTACCTTTAAAATAATGAGAAGAAAAAAAAACGACTATTGGGATTGTTAATCCATTTTACATACGAGTCAACTGAGAGAGTAAGAAAAAAGAAATAAAGATCTGAGACTAGTTTAAAGATATAACAACCATAAAAGATGTAAAGGAACTTCACGTAAAAACCACAACTATATTTTTAATGTCATTAATTATTAGATGGATGTCAGTCATGTACATTCAGATCAGTTCAGAATTACAACCATTGAATGGTTGTAATTACAACTTCTTGTACTAAATCCAAAACATAGCACTAGGAAGAAATTTAACTCTATCMCAGCCGAAACCAGGACAACTCAGTTTATTGAAAGTTTTAAAATTGAAGTCATGCAACCAATGCCAGGAATTAGATACCACAAATGGGTGGCTCAAAAGTCAACAACTTGCTCCCTGCTTCACACAATGCCAATTAATTAATTACGCTTAAGGCAACATGCATAGACAGTATTGGAGAGGAGAGRCCAGAAATGAATTTTTCCATCTTTGCTAAATACATAACTACTATGCAGAAGAAGAATAATAGTCCTTTTTGGGTTTGGTCTGTCTGTCCTCATTAGTTTTAAATATGTAATGACCTGTTTTCACAGAGTGTCATGAGATTTCTGACCAACTGTGCTATAGTTTGTATTATAAGAGGCTCCTCAGAGTGGGACAACCAGAATTAGGCCCCCCATGACTTCTTCAATGGCTCTTTTAACAGCTAAGCTACAACGTAAAAATAGAGGATGCAAACCACTTACCCTGTTTTTGAATAAAAGTAGCRTGGCTGACTTCTCTTGTGCTCCACTCTGCTGTCCATTCGGGAAAAGCSTTCTCAGATGCACATAACTAGGACTTGCTAGGTTTGACCTGGAGATTAGATATTGTCTCAGGACTGGAAAAAGCTGAAGGGGAAGTTACTTCCATGCACATATTGAAGCCTAATTTTAGGCACTTAGGAAAAAAAAAAATCACTCTAAAAGACACAAACTTAATTAAATCAAGGACCTACAAAGTGAAGTACCCAGTGAAAAGCATGTCACTTCCTTGGTTTATGGGTGACTTCCTTGGTTTTCAGTGCCTTCCATGTTCAATCCTTTTTTTTATGCACCAAAACAAATATCTTGATATTGTCCAGTATTTCTGTTGAAGTGCAGTGACAGCTGCACACCTGAATTCCTCCTGTAGCTCTGAAAATCTCCACCAAAAGTTATTTTTTAAGCCACCAAACAATTTCTGCTTCACRGTGTTTAGATCCATGCCTACCTCTTTTTTTTTTTTCCCCTCCCTTTTCCTCATCTCTTTTTCCAGTTCTTAACCAATAKTCATTCCTCCTTTGTCCTTCTTCAGGCAGCCTTTACCTTGTTGCAGCTGTATTCTCACCCTCAGATAATCAACACCATTTACCTCTCTTGTAAAAATGATAAAGTTCAATGAAAGGTGATAATAAAGGGATGATTGCGTGGTAGTTATCACTCTGTAGATATAACTAGTAACAGTAGGGATTCCTGACATATCATCCTTTCTTCAAAAACTGCCAATGTAATTTCTTTTTTATGCTTTTGCTAGCAAAACTGAATTGATGGGCTAAGAATGTATATACCTCAGCTAACTTTAACGAGCGGCATAAACGATAGCATGCTGCTTGGAGAATTAATAGGTGGGRAAGAAGATAAAACAGATATATCCCTTTTGCAAAGCTATGATGTTGGAAAGAATTGTGATTCACTGTATCAAAAATAAATACATAAAAGAGGGAAATCTAGAAAGCCAAACAAAATGAGGAAGAAAACCACTTTAAAAACTGGAAAAAATATTCCTTTTTTAAATTTTAAAATGTTCAAAAGTTTGCCTGGCATTGATGTGCTATATGAAATTAATGTAAACCCCATTCGGTACTATTTCAAACAAAAACGGCAGTGCAATTTTCAAATTGTGAATTTAACATCTTGTGTGCTTTGAGTTTTTTTAAGTGTTATTCTGTGTGTTAATAGGAGACAGATCCTGCAGACGATAAAAACACATGCAGTACATTATTGCACACCTTTGGTAGCAGGGAAGAATTTTTTGCTTGTGTTTCAAATGCAAATTTTCTCACTTCCCAAAAGAACTTTTGAGATTCTGTAATATTGTGTATTATTAAATTTTGAATTCGAGGTAATTTTAAAATTAATTGCTCAATTAGACACAAATTCCTGTATTGATGTTCTTTAAAACTTCAGAAGAAATTCATTGTATTAGCATTAATAGTGTGTGACTTGGTTACTTGAAAGACTTTCTGTTCTTTATACRCTTTGTTATAGCACAAAAATATAAGTTTACGGTGAGGACATGCTGGCTTATCTAAGATTTTCTCTTAAAACATCCTACCAGAGCTATCTCAGCTGTGGCTTAAGAATACAAATTCCAGAATTGACCCAATCCTGGAATTTAYGTGCTGAAGAGATGATCCAACATTTTCTTTTGACTGTATGTAATGCTAATTTGGATGATCATGGTTGTTACCTGTTTGACCTACTAATTTGTGTAGTTAAATATTTTTTATTTTTCTTTGTGCTAAACACAATCAGAGAAAAAGCAGACTTTGAACAATTAATTCCTACTCACTCTCATTTGCTCTATATCTTTTATTTCATTGTTCGTATAACAGTATCACTATATAAATTGTTGAAGTAAAAACATTGTGATTCAGAACCAAGCATCAAAGAGTTACCTCTAGTCAAACTACAGAGAAATTACATCTTTTAGTCTGCTTCTGTGATGTTAATTTCTTAAAGTTTCATTAACATAGGAAAGTATGAAATATTACGATATTTGATGCTTTTGCATTTGGACATACCATTCCATGTCATAGAATTTTAGCCATAACATAACCCTGAATTATAATGCCAAAAAAAATTTGTAAATTTAAAAGCTGTCATCTTCATACTATAAATAATCACTGCTGTCACTGAAAAGTAGTAGATGAATAAATGAGTCTTTTAACCTCCCTGTTGTTAAAGCCAAAGTTTTTAAAAAAAGTTTACTTGGCATTATAATATCAAATGTTCTGTAAAAAAAAAAAATCAGTTGRGAGTTACTGCATATTATAGTTCTATCTTTTATCTATTTAAGAGAATGGTAAGATATTAGTCTTTGTTGTTACGATTAATGCACAAAATCCCTGTATTGTGTTTGAATTAAGGTTGCTATGTACATCAGAAGTGAAATTCAATCCCATGGAAATGCATGGGATCTTAAAAACTTAAAGAACACACAAATTAAAGGATTTGGCTACCAATAATGATTTTCTTATACTATATAGCAGACACAAATAGCATATATGGAACACAAACACATTGCAGGAGATAGGCTATTCATAGGCATGCTGTTATTCCACACCATCTTCCCCTAATGAAATCCACAATTTTGTGCCAGAACAGACCTATTCCCAAATTACATCATTGCTCCCTTACTGAGAGTGTACATGCTGGAGTTTGGAAAGGCGTTGCTAAAACGTTACCCTTTACGTGAGGTAAACAAAGTATGGTGCATGTGTGACTGCGGACCTGAGGTCATTAGCGAGCTGTGACTTGATGGTAGAAAAGCATATGTAAAGCTGACGTTTTTCAGTTTTCATTTTCTTGCTCTTCTTGCCTTTGTACTAAGTATAGTATAACCAGAATAACCAAAATGGATGCACAATAAAGTGATTTTGGGGAAGTAAGTACATAAGTTCTTTTTATAGGATACTTAGTAATGGTTCAGTTTCATATATATCAGAGAAACCCATCATGCTTAAGCCCTCCAGACAGATGAAGAACAAAATGTCTGAATAGTTTTATGAAGAGTATGAAAGAAAAGGAAACTGTTTTTGCCTTTGTTAAAGATCCTCACTGTTGTCCACTCTTCAGCTTTTTCCTAGGCAGGTTTAATACTTTCCAGAATTTCCTAGTCTTTCACAAAGTAATTTCTGATTCGTCAAAGACCATCTTCATCTAAAAAACTAAGATTCATGACCTAAACAAAATCCATTCTCAAGGCCTCTCAGTCGTTTCAGAAAACATTACTGAAGACATATATCAAAAGGCAGTATTGTATTCTAGTCCTGATCTTTAAAAAAAATAGTCTTTTTTTTTTCCACAAAGAATTATAATATTTTTTTCCTTCCTGTAATTAACCAAACAATTATAAAACCCTAGAGAGAAACTGAGACTTTCAATATACTGGATACAAAAAATTGCTTTTCTGTAATTTTAGTTTAATTTAAATGGGTTTCAGTAAAAATCTTACAAAGGTTGTGTACCCAAATTTTCTTCTTCTCTAATCCTATAAGATTTCAATGGTGCACCTCCTTTATCTTCCAGCAATAATGGTTCAGACTTGACGATATTTGCATTCCCATATACAGCTCACTTTTAGACAAAGACTTTTTTTAAACATCCAGAGAGAGAGAGGGGCATTTTCCACATCTTACTGTTTTTTCATCATGGACCATTCTGCAATGTTACCACCTACCCCTGTGGTATTATTGTTTATTATTATTATTATTATCTTCTTCTGTGATATAACTATTATAACTCAACCTTTTATTTAAAATATGATTTATTAACATCCAATATATGAACAAGTGGATGAAAGAGAGTGTAGGTAGTTTTAAGTAAAGTAGTAAGATCAGAATAATTTCTTTATTCTAACATGTTATAAACTTTGTCTTTGCTTCTCTGAAAATACAAGAAAAGCAAGAATGAAAAGAGTGAAAATAAAATCACCATTACCCTTAATGACTCCAGGCAGTTTAAACATCATATCTGATTCTTTGTTTGTGTACGTCCTCAGCTAACAGAATTCTGAGCTTCCTGTTGAGAACTTCTTTCTGTCCGAATGGTATGTATTTGCTGTGCATCCTTCCTCCTCTGTACAGTATAGAAGAAAGGAGGGGGTGGGAACTGCCCTTGTGTTAAATGGCTGGCCCSTGTGTATGCGGCTGCCTCAGGGAATGGAAAAGCAGCGAGTAACGATTGCCTTTCCCCAGGGGAAAACCTGGGTCTGTCTCATCTACCCTATGCCCATTTTTACATAATTTTAGGAAGGTAATATACCTGACTCCTTTATTTGTCTATTAGGTTGGAYTGAAATTAGCCACTGAATCTGAAAGATATTACGGGAAGGACCAACAGACGGRAAAACAGACAAACAGACCGATTGCTCTTGCATAAGCCTTATTTCCATAGGCAATGAGGCTGACTTTCTGATAGTTTTCATTTATAAGAGTAAGAGCTTTAAGCAGTGGGTACATGTTAATAAGATGGCATAATACCATCTTCACTGCTTTATGGAAGTATGTAATACTAGAAACATAAAGGCAATAAAAGTATTTAAAATAAATGCAGATTATTTTTTTTCCTTCACTTTCAAAGATTTTTGTAAATCTGCATTATTTCTAGAACTTCTTTAGGACACTTACTTTCAATTATTTGYCTATAGTTGAAACTCCCTAATTCATCGCACTTCATAATTTTAAAAGGTATTTTCCGTAATAGCTCTGATTATATTAACTAGTTACTATAAATCCATATCAATCTATCAATGTAATCATGATAAGAAATATGAGCTATAGAAATACTCTATGTATTTTATGACACATTTGGAAAAAAAGGCAAAGATATTTATCTAGGAAAGAATACATTTTTGACTGATCTAGATGTCACAAAACTCAGAAGGAGAAAGCTACAGGGTTGATACTGTTAAGCATTCTGTAATGTACTGTTATTTATATATTTAGGAATTTTTGTTGTAAGGTATTATGAGGTATAAATATTTTTGCAATCCAAATTTGTTCATACAGTTCAGCATTTGGGCACGTACATTTTTTTGACCTAGAGAAGCCTTTGTGCCATATGAAGCCCCGCCCGTACAGATTTTTGGCAAAAGGGATCCCTTAAGAGGCGTTGGAAGAATATCATTGTCTATGTTGAAGAAATGAACTATTAGAAAGCAAGTTAAATTACACATTTTAACAAATGAGGTATAATGCTTGGGCTTGGTAAAACCAGAAGAATAGAATTCACTGCAATCTTTAGAAATACATTAGGTAATTCAAGGCAACTGCCAAGCACTTTAATATTAAAGTGTAGTAGATAAACCTCAGTGTGGAAAAACCCAGCAGTTTAAAATATATAGTTAAATATAGCTGCGTTTAACACTGCATACCAGAATGGTTGTCATGTAATAGGTACTCTCCTAGGATAATATTAGATAGAAAGCACAGGCACCATAAAGAAAGTAAATTGGGGTTATTTTCAAGCAATCTCTTATCCAAAAATATTGCTTTGAATAGTGGGAAAAGGCTTGTTGTTGGAAATAAGACAGAAGTGAAACACAAAATGGAAAGAAGATTACATGGGCTGTTTTTGCTTTAACATCTAAACACATTTTTTGTACATATGAGCCCTTGGACTAATTCAGATATAAATCTGATTAATAGATTACTGTTTCCTTTTACTTGGTCTGAAGAGAATGATATCTCTGCATTTACTAGAGCTTTATATTCCTGAATACTTTTTAGTTTCACCTTACAAATCAGTTTTTTAGTATTTCAGGCTCAATAACGTGAAAGATATTATTTCCATCTTAGGGAAATGAATAAYAGCCTTTAAACCAGCTAGGAGCCCTATCCAGCCTGTGGTAGTGAAAACCTGTGGAGGATGGACTAAAAAACTCATGAACAAATGAAACTCATGGCAAATATACAGTATACAGACGTATTTCAATACACTTTGTAGGAATCTTTTACAATATAAAATATTTTTCATGTTATTCAAGAACTTTATCAAATACTTTGATTTTTAAAGACCCCAACGAGATACTGATCAGATAAATTTAACAGATGCTATATTACATTATCTGTGAAGGCCTTAAGAAGATACTCAAATATACATGCAATTTAGGCATAAATATATTTTGACTGATGAGAAGTCAAGAACTATGACCTTTAGAGAGATTAAAAMATAGTCATATGGACACATGCATGAATAATTACATATAGGACAGTAAAACAGGCCTGATGGTTTCAGTGGTGATAACTCCTTAGCGTAACTGTCAAAACATGAAAAGAGCAAAGAGGGAGGTACTGTTTACTTTAGAGGCATTCAGAATCTAAAAAGTAATTTTCATCCATATGGATAAGCAGTCAATATTTTAGCACCTGGTCATGCAGAGGATATGTGATCAGATCTTAAGGTATGATATATGTAATAGAACTGGAGAGGATTTTTTTTTTGCGCCTTTGGAAACATTTTCATCATAAGTGTATTGAAATTACATGGATTATAAAAACCAAAACAACAACTGGTGCTAATAACCTTAATACTATGTAGCTTCTTGATGTGTTATGTAGTTTGTTGATGGTGTTGACATCATGAAATAAGGCCCAACTGAAGATGACAAGTAATGCGTCAAGATCAGACTGGAGAGATTATCTAAGCATATGTTGTACAACATAAACTGTGCACAATACATATTTCTATTCTGAATATGAAGGACTCAGGAAAAGCAACAATTTTTTAATTGAGCATTATGGCAGGAATAGCTGTTTTCTCCAGTATAAGATGTGTAAAGATCTAGCCATGAAATATAAATGAAAAATTAAAAAAAAAATCATTATAGGTAAGCAATATTTGGACCATCTGTTGGGCATAGTCAACTCCTGTATCAACTAAATTAAATATCACTCAGGAAGATGCAGTCAGCTAAGCACATGTACCTTGTTTTTTTTTTAAGATACTACTGAAGTATTTTAAATGGATTGTTTTATTTATTTACCAAACCTAAAATCCTGGGAGAAATTTGTGAWAATTTCATTCCCTGAATTTTTTGCCACATAGACATATTACTCAGAGTGGCAATTCAAAAGAAATTTTTCATTATTACTTAAACTGCCATCACCCGAACAGAGACGTCTGTATGATCAACCGGCTGCAAAAAGAATTGTGCTTATCTGAATGCTTATAAACCTGACCAAGGCATTTATGCCTTGGGAGAAATAATTGCAGAAGTAAAGGTTCTAAAAAAGAGATCTGACTGCCAAAAGATGTGCCTTGTGTGACAGAGCATCTTAGAAGACTCAAAGCCCATTGGAAAAATATGGAGATTAAAGGATTGATTTCGTTACTAGATTATTTCCACAGATTCCTATAGTGCAGTCAGACTGATGAGGATTTGACTAGAGAATCAGTGTTTCTAACTTTGTTGTTTATAAAGAGCTATTCTATATATTGTCTGTATATTATATTTATGATATCTATTATATTGTATATATATATTTATCATATAATTAATGCAGAAATAGTCAAAACTGATTTTCTCATTATTGTCTAMTTTTCTTGGGTTCACCTGGTACTTCTGTCATGCGTACAACCTAACAGTGATCAAATGAAAAAATGTAATTACCAAAACAACAATGAAAAAAACAAACCACCTAGTATCTTCAGGAGTTTCATGGAAATAATTTGTGCTAAAATATTTGCGGTGCTCTTCGAACAAATACAGTACCAGTGCCTATAGCTCTCTAGTTTACATGGACTACAGAGTTCTCAGCACTCTGTTCTTGCTTATAGCTGACCCCAGGCACGTCTTGGCAACTACAAGAAGTTCAAATAATCTGCTCCAAGTACTGCAGAGAAATGACTTTAAAAAACCTTTGCTGAAGATATTAACTATGTAATATGGCAAATGAATGAAGCATAATGCACTATAAGTATTTATTAAATGACATACATGTAGGCTTATTTTGTAATAAATTTAATAGAAATATTTTTGTTTGTTAACAAAACACATCTAGTCCTGTTCCCTTGAATCCAGAGTAAAGTGAACCATAGAAACTATAAGGTATAGACTAAAAGGCATAGTCAGTTTGGAAATTATTCCAAAAAACTTTTGCCAGTATGTTTTTTTTCAGGGTCATTCTATTAATAATATCCTTTGTCAGTTTTATAGTGGTCTTAGAGCTTTCCGTCCTCCCTCATACTTTTACTAAGATATGTCCAGTAAAATGCCTCCTTATAGCTGAAATTGTTCCTATTTGCAAAGATACGTTTATTAAATGAGAGTCTTCGATTGCTTATGACATCTGATTCTACAAAGGAGCTTAATGGCTTTTTATATTTATCTTAAATGTATATCAGGGCTTATACCTTTTCATCCTGCTTCAGGGAGTTTTAAGTCAAACTATAATAGTGTATTCATATTCATTTTCTGTGTTATAAAACACAGAAATGTTAAATATATTATACAAAAGGTTAAAGGAGACCCATAAGTAACAACATCTTAATTGAAATAGTTATAAAATTTTAAAATTTTATATTATTTTATATTGTGGACAGGATTCATCCACGTGATCCAGAAAATAAGGCTGTGATAAATTGAAGTTGCCTGCTAGAAGAAAATAAAACAAACTAGTTGCGATTCTTTTTCTACCTAGTAGATCACATCTAGTTACAGTTCTCAAGTGTTGGTTATTTCCCATAAGTTGTGTTAGAAAGCAAATATGACTTTGCTGGCCAAATATACATGATAAAACTGTCCCCGACCAGCAGATTGTGACGCGTCTGATGAAGTGGAACAAGAACAAATATTTGTAGCTCTGGGCCTCCCATGTAAATCAAGGGAATTATTTGCAAGGTTGTAATCTTTTCCAATATTTTGACTTCCTCTGTCTTTTTATGTTGCCATATCTGTACATTTCTTATATTTATTTCTTTTGGGGTTTTTTGAAGGAAAATCCTAGCCTCTCTCTTTGTGGTGTGAGGGTTTTAAAATATAACAAAACTGCAGCAGCAAAGGTCAATTGTTTGTGTATGCATCAGAATGAAATATCATCTTTGATGTTCGCTGAGTTATTACTGTATTTAATGCATAGATCCGAGACCTGGGTCATCAGGGTCACCCGCATTGTCAAGAGTCACATATACCTACCCTTGAAATCACTGCTGTCTTCTCCTCCCACATAACTTACGGTCTCGCCCTGACCTGCAGCTGCCTCCATCTCCTCCCCTGGACTCTGCTGTACGCCTTGCCTGCCAGCCAGGCTCCACTCAGTGCCCGCCGGTCCACAAAAAGGAATGCCGAACCTGGCATTAAAGCCTTTTTCCTTCTGTTTTGATGCCCAGGGACTCAGGAGGAGAGTCTCCTCTTGTGCCCAAGGCTCCCCTGGCTGGCCCTGCGCTGCCTGCCCGGGGACTGGCAGGGGCGGGCAGCAGCACCCCGCGGAGGAGCGGATTCTTGTCAGGTCCAAAATAATATTTCTGCATGTTTGGCACAATCCATTAGTTCGGCTTTATTTAACAGTTTACATCTAATGCCTGTTAGGAAATACTGAAAACAATATTATAGAGCAACTTTTTATTCTTTATGTAAATACATACGTGCGTGTGCGTTCACACGCTTACACAGTGCAAGCGTTCTCCGCTTATCTCTTTCTTGAATATCAGTTTTATTAACTTTGGGGGGTAATACGTGATGTTGCAAGATTGTGATGATCTACTCAGGAAATTTGTCAAATAATGAGCTAGATCACCTTTCAGGCCAGAATGAACTAGGCCAAAAAGTCCAAACTGGTATGAAAGAATTCATGTTAATATGTTATTTGAAAAATATTTAGTCTTAAAAATATATTAGATGTCTCTGTCTACAGTGATAACAGTACTAGAATATCCTCAACGATTTCTGCTAATCCTATGTTGCACAGATCACATGCAAATTTTTTTTTTATTATTATTAATTTATTTTTTTACCCAGACTCTCATTAATGACTGTAAAAGGTTTGTGTAAGACTTTTAAGTGTGGACCTCAACTGAGACTCTGCGGCAAGAGGTATTGTAACATTTCTAACATTTCTTTTAGTGAAACGTGTTCTGTTCTATCATTATACACCAGTATTTTTTAAAGAAATATGCTACTTTAGAGACTTTAAGTAAAGACCCTATTTTAAGTTGCTACACCAGCACATGTAATGATTAGTTTCCTATTTTCTTTATTTTATCAACTGCACCTTCCAGCTAAATGTGCAACAGCCTGCTAAAGCTCTTTGTACGCCAGACGGTGAACTGCGCAAGCCATGGGATGAAATAGAGAGCGGCATGGTTCTGTTTGTTTCTTTAGGAAAACCTTTTATGAGCAGAGAAGGTAATTAATCAGATGTTCAATTTTTGTAGAAGGATACAAGTTGCCAAGTCTTGCCAGATGGCCAGGGCCTGTTATCGAGAAAGAATGGACTATGACTTAACTGTACACTGTGGGTAAAATCCAAACACTTTTGAAGCCAGGACTTCATCCAAATTTAGTAAGATCAATCCACTTTTCTATAAAACTTTTTTTTTTAACAAACTCAGTTTTAAATGATAATTTGGTTTAAGCCAATGAACTCCTTAGTTTGTTTGATCTTTCTGTTTTCCTTTAATGCTTATTTCTGAGATTATTGACATTTGCATGATAAAATATCCTTACTGCAAGCAATTTATCAGTTTGGCTGCTGGTTTCTAAACTCCTAAATTTATGTTGTCTTCAACTGAATTGAACATCTGATAAGACAAAGATTATAGATGAAGGAAGCTGTTCAGTCTATGATTCTTTAGCTTTTGAAAGGCAATACCATCATTCATCAATTTGGATGTTCTTGAATTATATTGTAATTTGACTTAATGGAGAAATAATGAGAAACTGAGTGGAAGCAAAGGATGCATGCTCATTCTCTGAAATAGAAAATAAACAGTATAGGAATTAAATAGTAAGGGATACAGAAATTACAACAGATTTCGTTGATGTCTTGTTCTCTAATAAAATGAAATATATTCCATTCAACTGATATGCCTGTGGTAATCGGCATCACCAATCATATTTCAAAGGAGCACTGTGTATGAGATTTACCAGAAAAGAACGGTGAATTAAATGACTGCATGTGAGGAGCACAAACAGAATTTCCCCCTCATTTATTCAAGATTGAACATAATAACCAAGGAAGACTGATGTAGCTAACCACTTCTGACTTCTGTAAATTGATATGGGATGGAACTGTCATCTCCTAATCAGATTAAGTCCTTTCTTTAGGCCATTTTTAATCCAAGTTCTACCATGAGGTTTTACTTTAGGGGAAAATAAACTACTTGGTGTTCAGCTACTAAACATTATTGATTTAATAAGATGACCAAAAGATAATCTTTCACTGGTTACCAAACATTTTAGTTGCAGCATGTTCTTTTGTGATTGCTTTCCACTTGCCCTTTACAATATTTTGGATAGTGTAAGTAAATGGGAACCAATCAACTAGATCGCTTTAAACCTGAATTTAATATTATAGAATATGTTTGTTCTTTTGAAAAGTTTGTTCTTTTGCTGTGATACAGGAAAAACTTGGAACATAGTCGTTAGTATAAAAAGACACACACATAGATGGAAAGGTAATTTTTATTAGGTGCCTTACAAGGTAGCCTCTGATTGCATATGCAATTGAGAGAACTCGTACTAGGAAATGTAGGAAATGCAGCAGCAATACTTACAAAAAATTAAGAAAGTAGACTGACCTTTACTGTGGTCAGAAATTTCACAGAGCTCCACATTGTACTCAGACCCAATTTTAAAATTTTCACTCATCCTAAATTATCAGTTATAGTTTTCAATTATCATTTAATTACAATGAATGCATTTACATTCCTGATGCGTTACAGAGGTCAGCATTTTTCTGGGTTCACCGCTTCATACTTCAACTGGAAGCTTACAGTTTTATATCTCCTTGGTTTTTCAACCTCTATAGCTTATAATATTACAATCCCCCTTATGCTAACTTAAATCTACCTAATATCCCAATAATGCTTGAATTGTAAAACCTGATTATCCCTTCCGCTTCTGCAAGGGATGAAATGATGATCCTCTTTCAAGAGGTGATGAAGGAGCGATAGCAATAATCCTAGCTTTTTTAGGATTCCACCAGAGCTCTGTGCAGAGGTCCCCAAGATTTTGGAAAAATGGGCAAAATTAGCACAAAACATGAGAAAGTGATTTCATATAGTCTAATACGTTAGCAAGTCATGTTATTTGCTAGATGGATCTCCTATGGTCCTTCTGTTGTAGCTGTTCTGCAGAGATGATTAGCCTTTGGGAATGGCATGAATGATGTCTTAGGAAAGAGGTGCTCCACCGAGTTGTTAGCGTAGGGCCAAACAACACGGAGTGCCTTCCCTCCTAAACTGGGACTACTTTTCCATGCTATTTGGGACCAAGAGCCATATCTCCTTTCCTTTCCCTTTTAAGCACCTTGCATGTGAGAATACAACAATCTAGAAATTCCAAAAGTCAATTTGATCTGGTTTTGTAATATTTTTTCTCTACTGTGATTTATTTCTCCTTATTTCTCAGCTTCTTTCTGTTTGCATGTAGCTGTCAAAAAATACAAAATTGTGTAATATTAAAATGATCAATAGGAGATACACTACCAGGCTGAAATTCTGATTCATTTCCTTTAAATTCTATAGCAGTGTTTAGTCTGCARTCTGTAGGCTGGAACCAGATAGTTTATGTTAATATGTATTCTTGATATTTTGTCCCTTAATCTTGTTATATTTTTATTTATATAATTCTGCATTGGAATGCAGAGTTGGACAGAATACAAACTAACTGCATATAATAAATGCAACTCGATACATTTCTATTTAAAAATGTACAAATTTTAATTGTTATTCCATCATCCAAAAGCAGCAAGATCCAGGTGCCACAGATACTGTTGTTTCTCCTCCAGAGAAATGTAACAGCCAGGTGTTTGGATATAGATATCTTACACAAAATCTAGAAAATATATGTGGCTATTATGTTATTTTTTTAATTAGAAATTATTTATTCCAACACTGTGGCACATCAGTAGTAGCTTTATACAGTTCATGTGATATACCCTTTTACTTCACACTGATACAGAATTGATCTCTAAAAGGATTAGAAACAGTAATTTAACACGTTTGAAGTTTAGCCCAGAATAAACACAATAGTAGGCCTGATAATCAAAGATTTTTCTTTGACTTTATTAGAAATACATTTCCCGTTCTATAAAAGCAACAGATGCTTTAAAATTATTACAGGTACAATAACATCCAATCATTTTTTCAACAGACTCAAGTGAATCTAAAAGAAATTTCAGTGACACTGTTTTGGAATTAAATTAATTTGGAATGAAATTAATTGTGTTCATGTCCTAGGAACCTTTGTCATCTAATCTGTGACTGTGACTTCAAGGGACTGATGTCACTTGTAATATTTTTATTTTAATGCAGTTTAGGCTGCTTTCTCTTCAGTAGAAACTAAGCAATAAAACTGTCAAAACAAATATAACACGAGCCAAAGAAGTTCTCCAAGTAAGTGAATAAAGGAGTCTGGTATTTAGTTTTCCAGAAGTGTATGTGAAACTTAAAATGCATGAGAAATTTGCTTTTAATGCACTAATTCATTTTAAAAACATGTAAATAGGGAGTCACTGTGAGTTAGGATTAATAATCAAAACCTCGCTATTACTAGTTCATTGCTCTTATCTTCCTTCATTTTTCCAGCTCATCTGCAAGTAAATGGGTCTCATTTAGCCAGAACACTCACTCACAAATCTCATCTACTTTCTTTCTCCAGGTAAAATTTTCAATAATGCTGTTTCCCAGTGTGGTTGAACTAGACTAACGTTTTGAGTGTAAATGAAATCCCCAAATTCTCTCTCCCTCCCCATGACACGAGCAGTGGTAATTCTTACAGAATGGCAAGTAAGTATCTCTCATTTCTGAAGTCATAAAAATAATCTCAGCTGTATGAAATAATTCTTCCCTTTCTCCCAGCATGGCAAGGAAGAAATCCCAGCTTGCAACGCAACATCTGTTGGTTCTCCTCACTGAGTTTCTCTAGTTCCATTAACTTTCCCGTTAATATTCTGAAACAAAAAAAGAGTAGAAATGTTTGTTGTGTCCAGTTATAGAGTATCCCCATGGTTAAGGGAAATGTAACTGCCTAAAACTTTAGTATATAATCAACTACATAGAAAAACAAGTGTTATCATAGTTCAATATTTAACTAAAAAGGCGTTTAAGTCTGAATAACGAGATTTCTATAAGGAAACAAATTTGAAGGCAGGTTTGTATTCATTCTTAAGTGAATACTTGTCAAGTAAGTTACATATTTTTCCCTCATAAATGCTTCAATTTTGGGGTGTGGAAATATTCCCTGTGGTTAAACCTTATATGGACTCTTTGGCTAAACCTTGACTTGTGGTCATGATTGTCAATTACCACAACTTTTTAACAAACCTGGTAATTTCTGGAAGGCTTTCAAAAATTTGCATCAGCTATTTGAAAGCCACAAATCAGATTCCAGTATTTTTAGACTAATGAGAAACCATGTCGTTATTAAACTTGAAAGGTACCAACATCTCTGAGCTTAACAGCATCCCATGGAAGATATATTTCCTGCTGCTACAGAAACATTAAGGTGATCCAAAGGTAAATCAGCAGTGACAGATCAGTGACCATACTGCACACTCAGCATCCTCAAGAGAACTGTGTTTGTCTGCATATCTCATGCTTTTCTTGTCTAAAGAGTTTTCTTATCCATAATTAACGTGCAGATTTGATAGCCATAAAGTGTTTATTTGCAAGGTGTTTTCAAGCAAAATAAAAAATAGCTCATGCTGTGACTGCCTCCCTTTCTGTGACTGGACTACAGGTTTGGGCAGAGTGGTATATAAATTGAAGTCTCTGACACTTTAATGTTGCTGTAGCAGCTTCAAAACAAAATACACTGAAATCAATTACAGAAGAAGCCGAGATATGCATTGCAATATTGCAAAATATGCAAATACAGCTCAGGAGTTTGTTCTATCTCTTATCTCTATAGACTTTATATGCTTATACTTCTACTGATAGAATAACTCCATATTTATACATATAAAAAAGATTTAAAATTATTCATAATTTTAAAGGGACATTATGGGTAGCCTTATGCCATGGCCTCCTCTCTTCGGATTGTTTTATAAAGAATATGTGATTACTTACACAGGAGCAGAAGCTGTTCTGCTTCCTTAATAAATCATAAGTGTTTTGGGATGGTTTTCTAATTATAAAATGTTAGCATCTCCATGCATGCTGAAAGAAGTTAAGAAAACAATGTTGTTCCAAACTACCGATTTTTAATTTTATTTTAAACAATGTCTAATTTAAGAATACAAAAAATATTTATTAATGTTATGACACAACGATGATTATTTAATTTTCTATTAATGCCAAAACTCCCACTTTACTTCTAGCTCTTACTAGCAGTGCCCATCTCTCTTGAAGGACAGGTAAGCAGCAGACGTGGCCGCTGCTTTGTGACAGATTGCTCAGTATGTGATTAGCTAAGCAACCGATAGCTTTCAGTCTGTGCATAAAGTCTTCAGTAATTTTACCAAGCTTGGTATCAGTTTGGAAACAATGTTTGCGAGAAAAGTTTGGACAGAAGCAGAAACAGAGTTGGTGGCATGATTATCACATATTTGACAGCTATGACACAGTCCGCAGCATGTAAGTGATAGCAACATCAAAACTACTATATTCTCAAGGAACTGGTTTCCACAAAATTGTTAAAGAGGAGGACTTTCTCTGTAACTATCAAGCAGTTTCAAATCTCAGAAGGAGAAAGGATTTGCTCAGTGCTGAGGGCCTTATCTAGCAAAGTTATGTATCCATTGTGCACCACAATGAAATTAAGCTCACACGATCTTAGGAGAACTACTTTTCTGCCCTCAGAATGTATCTCAGAACTGCATGTGATACTACAGGATTTCCTCAGAGAATATTTTGCATTGAGGGACATGTGAGTCTTCAACTGTTTTTTTCAGTGTTGATGAGAAGGTGCCTGTACTCTACCACAGGATGAAAAAATTGTTACCGTGCAAGCAAAACCGATATGCAATGTGAATACAACACAAATGCAGAACCTCTGATGATTTCTCAGGAAATATCCTGTCTTTCCTAGCTAAAACAAATTGTCACACTCAGGGTCAATACACGATACAACCCTTTAAGAACAGCTGTATCTTTAGTCAACTGGAAATGCCAGTTGTCTTCACTGGGACTCTTCCCTGCTTAAAATTAAGGAAATTTTTAAGTCTTGGAGAATCAAAACCTAATCTTAGCTGCTTATCTGATTTTTCAGTACCATAACGGTTAAGCACTTCATAGTTGTTAATGTTGTTAGCAGTCTTGTCCCAAGACAGATTACTGACTACACGAGGCTTGATAATTCAGTTAGAAACCCACCTTATCCCGGTGAGATTCTGCCTGTCATTCGTAGACTACTACATTAAGAACTCAGTCCCCACTGGGACATTAGCCTGGTATTTCAGGACTCTTGGAAAGCTACATGTTGAGGAATCAGCATCCCCCTCGTTGTCGCATCGTTGTATGAAAGTAGCTTCCCAGAAGCTACTATCTTTTCTATGAGAATACAAGAGGTACAAATCAGTATGAATGACTCCCCAAATATCGTGCTTTCGGGGAAGAAACTACATTGTAGGAATCTTTCCAAAGCAATGCTTGAGTTTCACCTGACGTCAGGAGCATGTCTGTAGTCATTCCACGCAGCTGTTCCTGACACAGCGCCCTAAGGAAATGGTTATCTCCGTGCACAGATCGTTAGAGAGGATAGTAGGTGTGCTAGAAGATTGCTAAGGCAGAGCCTTTCAGGCACTGTGACTCGTCTGTCTAGAGCACAAGTTAAGCCAGACAGAGCTCAACCCACATTTTCACCGGCTGCAACACTATTGCAGAAGAATCTAGGACAGATGTTGCACGTGACAGAGCAGTTCTGCGAGGACAGGAGTTTTTCATGTCGGGTTCTCTCCCTCCCTCCCCTCCTTCTTGGAGTCTCCAAATCCTTGTGTAACAGACCTGAGATGACACGGGGTGTATTCTAAGAAGGGTGTGGTCTGAATGTGTCGAGGTGACATACTGTGAATGAGAGAAAAAGCTAAAACATATATGCACCAGCCGTGGTAACGAATATGTAAACAACATATCTTTAAGAATTCTTGTTATTTGTAAGTAACCTCCCTTTCTGAGGGACATTGCTGTAGAAAATCAACAAAAATGGTACGTGTTCTCATCCAAACATTAGTAGTAGTATTAGAGCACAATTAGTTTGAGCGTTACATTTAATTAAAATTCTAAACCCTTCCAATGTATTCTCTTGTAAAAGAAGCATTGATTCCAAGGTACATTCTATTTTCAAAAGACAGAAAAAAGAAAACTTGACATTATCTCCTTTAAGGATTAATCTTGCTCTTATTCATTATTATTAGATCCTGAAAAAAGTAAAGATACTACGTTAGGTGACTTTAAAGGACCTAAAATATATCGGTAGTTTCTTCTTCAAAGATGAGATTGAAAAAGTTGCCATGATCATACCTGTAAGAAAAAACAGTGTAACACTAAAAAGTTACCAGTTAGAATTTTTACTTGTCTTTCTTCCTTTAATGTAAAAAAAAAAAACCTTTTGAAAGATGAATGTAGACTTAAAACCAGTGAAATTACTTAAGAAATATAGCGGAAGACTTAACCTTTTGACTTCTGCCCAATGTCCCAAATCCTACTGAAAATGTTCAAGGTGATTCAGTGAAATGAGTTCAAAGCACTAACATCTCATCTGCAATTAAGAGTTGAAATAGACGTTTTACTTGAAAAGCTTTCTCCTTCCATTTCCATATTCCTCCTCTTTCTTTCTATGATATTCCATTTTTTCTCTTAAACTCAGTCATTTCCCCCATCTTTCCCACCTTCCAATGTTGAGATTCCTGATGGCACTTCTAGATCACTTGTTTCCTTCTGAGCTAATTCAATCCCTTCTCAGCTGCAATTCCCAACAGTGAACAAGGAAATTCTGCTTGCAGAAATTCCTTGTCAGAAGAGGGTGAGCCTACTACTAGAATCTTGGAAATTATGAAAAAATAGATGAAAAAGATGAAAGCAAAACACTGTCAACACCACCCACAGAAGTGGGCTGGTTTTATACCAGTTGTGGCTACTGATATGTGTATTAAATATTGAAACTGGGCAAAAATGCAGCATTAAGAAATTCTTTGAAGATTTTTGGAAGTAATTTTTGATTAAGAATTTCACATTTGAAAAAAGAAAGTAAGCAGCTCTATTAAAATTAGACCTTACATTTGCATAACAGTAGTAAACATATTTAGGCTATATCACAATTACAAACAGTATCATAAAAATCTGCTCAAACCTTGAAATAAATAATATAGTGGGAAATAACTGTCATATGTTTCCATTCTGATTATTAAAGTATCACAGTTAATGAACTGAGATTACTGTCTTGTGATAATGTTTCAGATAAAATTGGAACACATTGGTGTTAGTTATTATCTATTTTCTTTTTTTTTTTAAAAAAAAAAAAAAGGTCCTGCCTTGTGAAGTTTACACTACAAGGGCATAAGGGCTTTTTACACTGAATTCAGTGGCTGGAAGATGAGAAGGAAATAGAGCATAGAGAGGCAATAAAGTACTCCCATCTACATTACTATTGGACTTATGAACATTTAGTGAGGAAACCAAAGATTAACAAAGATTAACAATAATCAAATACTAATAACGATGTTGATATTTCTTATAAAGACTCTGTCAGCTACAACTGCATTGAATCAGTTATCATAAGCTCTAAAATATAGAAATGTGTTTCAAATATAATTGCTTGAGGTACCACTACTACAGCTTTCATTTTAATGTGTTTCAAGCTAGTCACCTCCCTGTAAAAGCTTTCTAGCATATAATCAATCCCCTCTGGCCTTTGCTTGGATGTACAGAATAGGTTTGAACTCTTTCAGCAAAACAATTCAGTAAAAACATCTGAAGGAAAATTTATTTTGGAAGATATAGAAAAATGAAAATCAAGATCTCTCATGAAAGAAGAATGAACCAGCTTTGTATTTCAGGTGGATCCAGACTTCTTCGTTCCCCCCTCATCTACGGAGCACTTCATGTAACCCCCTTCTGGACACGCCATGCAGGTAACATCTGCAAAGAACATGGGCTTCACTGAAAAAACAGCTACGGTTCTTTGTTGTGCGCTGACTGCAAAGAGTTTCCAATTAGAATTACAGCTCATCAAGACAGTGCCAGCAGGCTTCTGGGTGGTTAAGCCTCCGATTTTAATTGAACTGCCTTTAGCTGGTGATAAAATCTGTCTTTTTAAACAGGCAAACTGCATAGTTCCTGTAGCAAGTTAAATTCAAGTTGGGTTTGCATTCAGGATAATTACATGGAATTGGATCTAATTGATTTTGTTGAAATGTGTATTTTATTCGCCAAAGTGCTACAAAATGTAATTCTTTTCTTTAGAGTATCCTGCTTTTTTCCATTTCCTATTTCTCTCCTCCTCTATTTTTCATTTTTGTCATCATGTTGTTCCTTTCAGAATAATTAATATGTAAGGAATAAGACATGAGAAGAGTTCTCTGGTTGAAAATCGAGGTTCTTCAGAGTTTCCATACATATGGAAAAGTAGTTTAAAGACTAAACTTAATTCACATTATCCCTTTTGTACTGCCAAAACCATTCAGCACTGTGTGAAATTTAGAGAAATATATTGCACTAATTTATAAAATGGTAATACCAGAGATCACTGGAGTTTTTCCAGCTTCCTATGCAACAAAAGAAGGAACAGGGGAAAGATTGTGTTTTTTCAAGACATTCACTAACTAAAGCATATTTTTAAAACAAGTTCTCTCCAAGAATAGCATGACAGTCTTTAAAGGTATGGAGTCATTCCACTATAATAAACACATCAGCCTTGTATAAATAGAAGTATAAGATAATCTTGAGGGGGAAGGAAGTGAAAATGGAAGCAATGCTTTCTTTAAATCTCATCACATGCATGAAGTTATAAGTAGTAGCGAAATAAAATTCTTAATTAAAGAAGTAGAGTAAGGCTACCTTTTCACTATTACAGGTTATTTTTAAAATTCACAAGGTGTGATTGGGACAATATGAAACTGGCCACAACTGTACGTGGTGTAGTTAACCTATTAGTGTTAAGAAATCAGTCTATCCCTATCCAGCAAAACAGGTAAGCACAACTGTTACTTTGAGTGCTCCAGTAATCTCCTCAGCTGTGTTTATTATATTCACAAAGAAAAGTGGAGATGACCAAAAAAGTATGTTTTGCTTTCTGTCTGCATCGCTGTGCAGGCATGTCTGCCAGCAAAATAATCTGCCTGTTATATCCTGGCTCACTTGTCCAAGGGTGCCATTTAGCTAGAGGCCTAATTTRCAGCTGATCAAATACGTGGACATGTCATTATTTTTCAATGATGGTGAGAAAGTAATTATTGATCTTCAGTTGCAAAAGCAATATTCAGAGTGAAAAAAGGATTTTTGAGACGTTCAGTAACAAAAGCTAACAAATGCAGCAAAAATTATTCTCTAAAGTGTGCACGTTCTTTATTAAAGACATTTTAAAAATCAGATTTTTCTATCCAAAATAATCCGCAGTTGAAAGTATGACTAATGAGCCATCTTCCAGCAACGTGTTGTAACCTTTTCAGGACAGAGGTGTTCAGGGGAGGTACCCAGAAGTCATTCTGAGTGCACACGCCTAGAATACTGCACGAGAGTTTATTTTCTTACAGTCATAGCATCCTTTCCCAGTTTGTATCTCARGTGATATCGGATCTGCCACTCGGGATTATCGCAGCATAAGGATGGTCAAACTGCCTTTATGACCCCTTTGGCGATGCTGGAGGAAGCCCAGAGTTACGTTGCCCATTGTAATGAGTAAGAAATGAGAGCAACAAAACACATTGCAAAGTTGGAATGCAATATCATCAAAGATTACTAAACTTTTTCTTGACTATTTCTCTCTCTCCTTTTTTATGTTTGCCTTCTTTTTGCTAGCAGTTAAGTTAGATGTTAATGGAAAAACCATTAAAAAAACCTATTATCCTATGAAGAAAAAATGAATGCACTCAAGTGGAAARGGAAGACTTATCCATCAATTTTCAGGTAAACCTTCTTGTCTGACACTTAGCAACAAAGGAATGCATTTTTATTACTTGGCCAGATAGTTCAGATTTCTGTTCACTCTTAGTAAAAACCTTTTTTATAACATTTATAAAACTTTATTACAGAGTTATGAGAATAAAATTAGATTTCATAACTCACATGAGATCTTGAGGGACCTGCATCTATAAGCTTTAAAATCATTATTAAACTTAATGCATCTATTCTGATAAAATGTGTGTTTCTTCTTATTTCTCTGAAAACTTTAACCATATTTTTTCTTTCCTTGGACAGGTGAGATTGCCTTTGGCAATCATTAAAAAAGTTATTTTAGTTAAAAAAAAATCCAATAATTATAATTAGTTGATGTTACAAGTCAGTTGGAATTTACAGGCATATTCTTTCGAGGGACTTAAAAATTAAGCTAAATCACTGTATAGTTGATGTCATCTGAACTTCCCTATGAAATGAGCATGTTTTAGGAAGCTAGTTACTGTTCTTGTAAATGTATACAAAGCAACTACAAAAAAGTATTTGTACAATCTGTCTCAATAAATAGTTGTGAATTGTATATGTTCTAAATTACATGTACTAAATTAATTCTAGAGATGTCAGAATTCAACAGCAGTAAGCGACTGGAACATATTCCCAGTACYGAAGGATACACATCTGCCTGAGGAACAGTTAACAGAGGTTCCTCCAGAGGAATATTCAGCATTTGGAGCCCGGTCGAGATTCTCCAAACTAGCCCCTGGGGKATCCTGTCTCTATTTACTGCACATAAAGCTGAAAGAGATCAGCCGCACAAGTTAGATTTTTCAAGTAGGTACCTAAACCTAGGTGGTACGAGTATCTCCTTACAATGAATTTTTGAAGAGTCTTCTTGCAAATCCCATCTCCCATGTTTTGCAAATCCTGTCTCCCATAAATATACAATTTAAATTGTATATTCTAAAATACATGTCTTCTGGAAAAGAGAAGACTTATTCTAATTCTAGATTTGAAAAGTGCAAGTAAATTAGTGTGAATGATGTAATTTACCTGATATTAAAATCTTTATTCATTAAACATAGACTTCTTTGGAAAGTTAATAAATGTTATAAAATCATTTGCATCATACCAAAAATTATTTTTGAATTAGAGATACTAGGTGAGATCCTCACCAGAGGTAAATTAGAAATGTTCCAATTAAGTCAACTACACTATGACTTTAAACCTTGTAATTGAAAACAACTCTTTTTCGGGCTGCTTTTCTGGAATGAGGTTTCTGTATTATACAGATTCTAGGATCCATTTACCACATTATTCTGAAAATTCCTTTCTCTTCAGGTCATCTCTGAGTTTAAAGACTCTTTC
Organism: Oceanodroma leucorhoa; assembly: GCA_030449065.1. Lineage (NCBI taxonomy): Eukaryota > Metazoa > Chordata > Aves > Procellariiformes > Oceanodroma > Oceanodroma leucorhoa. The sequence goes on from JASVER010000028.1 coordinate 5,364,693, forward strand.
AAACTCAGCTCAAACTATRACTCATCAAGTGATTTGTTCTTCTTTCAACTTTCTGCTGTTTGCACTTTGGGKTTTTTTTTCTGCTAGAATTCCCACTTGTCACATTTCTATGACAAAGTCTTATTTCCAAAAGCAGTAAAATCCTAAGGTTATAYTAAATGGATAAGGTGGGTTTTTTTCTGTTGAAAATACTCCAAATCCACTAGTGTTTTAGAAAACAGATTATAGCCAAATTCACATTGTTCTTTTTTCAATTATTCCAGATCATTTTTTAATTATTATCATAGATAGCATCATTTCTGCACTGAAGGTATCTATGYATTTATGTTACCACAGAGTCCTAGCAACAGATGCAATCTTGAAAATAACCGTGAATTTACAAAATTAATGTTCTCGTTTTCTCTTAAGTAATTAAAAGTTTTCTGCAATCCTTAGAATTCTGTTAAGTAAGGCTGCACAAAACTGGTTATCCAGAGGGGAATATACAGCTATTTACTTCCAGAATCCGTAGCTGAAATAATTTATTCCCTGAATAGGACTGCCGTAACAGAAAGTTAAAATTCGGAGTCATGGCTATGCCAGCCTCCTCCATCACAAGTTTCTTGAAGCAATACAGAGAAACAGCACAAGATTCTAGATAGGGATTATTCAGAACAAAAAAATAAATTTGAAAAAGGAAGAAGAATTAAAAAAAGGACTAATAAGGAATCAGGGAGAAAATCCTCTAATCCTTTTCCCTACTGTGTGAAATTATATACTGAAGAAGATCATATCCAGAGGTAAGACTAAACACTAGAATTTGAAAAAACAAAGATACACGTTCCCTATAGCTGTAGCTGTTTGGATACACCTGCCTATAATTGGTTTAAGATCACAGCCTGTATTCCAGCTGCAGTTCAGTAGTCTTTATTTATTTATTCATTTATTTTAGCAGAATTGGCAACTGTTGTATTTCCTTCTTTGGTCATGAGTTTTCTCAAAATCATCTATTACCATGAGAAAACAGTTTTCAAAATGTAACATGATATATTCTTCCCTGAAKACTGGAGAACTAGGACTTATTAATATGGCAAATTTCACTATTGTGAATAACATACATAGATTTTGAAATGTGGTAAAGGAATGGCATAATTGGTTTTATGCATTAGGAATAAAATTTTCATGTAATTTAATGCAATTTTTAACATAGGCTTGATAAAGCTTTTCCAAATACACAAAAGATTTGGCTGGAAGCTATGGTTCTTCAGCTTGTATTATTTAGTATGATTTAAGCAGACATAACTCAATAGTCTAGGCATGTTGTCTTTTAATTTAAATAGTTTTTATCTCATTACTTTAGATTTTGGTTAAAGTTTTGAGGGGATATTAGAAAAAAAAATAATCAAAAGGGAACAAATAAGAAGTTCTTAGAAGTCACTTTGATTCTTACTATGTTAGATCTCACTATTAAAAGTATTAAAGAGAAATCATTTTCTACAGAAAAAAGCTAAACTTGGTGCCCACGGTGTTCTATTACTTAGATAGCAGCAAGTGGACAATAAGTCTCTGATCTTCATAATATTATAAGATAATTGAAGTTGATGGGGTTATTCTAACGTAACTGAGAGGAGAGTGAGGTCTAGTCTTTTGAATTGTCTATTTAAAAATCATGAATGAGAGTAGTTTTAGTAAGAGGAGTTTCTGTAATGAAACATAATTTTGATTATTAGAAGGCTGGGCCCCCTGACAYAAGAAACTTCCTGAAATTTCCCAGCCATAAAACTGCAAACATTATATAAACATGACAGGAGGAAAGGTGGCTTCTCTTTTTGGAGAACTTGTAGCCTTGCAGTCTTTTTAAAACACTTGATTTCAAGGCAGTGATGATGTAGAGATTTGGATTCATTACAGCTTAGTTTTATTGGACATAAACACTTATACCAGGCTGATATAATGGCATGCTGCAAATTTCTCTACAGAAAATAGGAGCCACCAATACATATCAAATAATCTCCAAGTAAAAGTATCGGTAAATTTTTAGTCAGTTACTGACTACCCTGAGGTGTGGGCAGTGAAGACCTTGGCACACTCGTATGCACATTCAAGGGTATTCTCCAGGTATTTTATTTACATCAGTTAACYAAAAGTGGTTAAGAGAATGACTCCCACCAGAAAGAGAACCCGATTATATGACTTTTCAATGGAGTTAAATTAGGAAGCTGCTTAAAAGCTTTACTGATAATTTTCCTGTGGTGTATTAATTGAATAATACCATTGTTTAGTGATTTTTTCAAATAACCATACATAATATGTGCTGCTTAATGAACAAAGGACAATGAAATCTATCCTTTGATATTTATTTTTTACATAATAGATAACTTTTATTTATAGAAGTAATTGTATTTAARTCAAGAGAAGCAGTAGTGCGCTTTCTCCTATGAGCAAGGCTTTCAAGGATAAATMAAAAATTATCAATAAATGCATGCTTTTTATATTGCAGAATAATTTTATTATCTTAATATGTGTCATTTATGTAGATTTGGCATATACCACCTAGAGTTATTGCAGGATCTATAGCTAGTCATTTCAAGCTTYTTAAAAACATTATACAAGACAGACTAAATGTGGTTGGTGTCTTTGCCACAAAACTGAATTCTCTGTTATGTCTTGATTACATGATTATTAATTCCAGTGATAACTAAATTTGGCATGGATCTAACATGTATTTCTGTGCTATTGTTGCTATACATATATTCTTTACTATTTAAACTTTTTTTTTCCTTTTGAGGAGGAGCTTTGTAAAGCTTAGCTTATAAAGCATTAGAAATGCTTTATAAAGTTGACTCTGGCTCCAGATGCAAAGCATACAATATTTGCAAAGTAAAACTAGAAAGATGTAATAGAGCGATGGAAAGCAACRGTGTCATGGACCTAACAGCCAAGTAATACTCGAGTCACACAGATAACATCAGCGTGAGTCATGCCAAGCAGTCTTTTGTACCAGCTGTTCCCTTAATGCCCTTGCATAGGAAAGCTTTTTTACATAACAGAATATTGGACTTGTTTATATAGAATGAACCAGTGAGAACAGTAAGATCACACTTTTGCCGTTCAGCATGTGCCTGCCTAGACCTCAGCTTTTAAGTAAGTGTCTTAAAATCAAATGCAGGTTCAAATGCAGGATYAGGGCCTCCGTCAGAAAAGACTTACAGATCTGGTTAATGCTGTACAGAATAGGTGTAATTTAAAGCACAGTGAAATAAATCAGAGGGGGGTTTATTGGTTCATTGGGTTTAGTTCATCTAGTTCCAGAAACGGTTCCACTGAAATCAGTTCATACTGTGTAAAGCATGTGCAYGTGTCTTTATACAGTCAGGGTCTGAGTTTGAAGCCCAAATTATGAGTTTAAAAAYTTTGGGATAGTTACTGAACTTTCAAAAAAATATCAGCATACATCTCAAAACCACTTACATATAGCGATTAATGCAGGAACAGTGTTAAAATAGAGGAGGCAGTGTAGCCAAGAAGCAAGGTGTTTGGCAGAACCGCTGGTGGATTTTTATTTACAGTACTTGACTACCTTGGATACACTAAATTCATGCAAAATCTTAAATGCAAAGAAAAGTCCCATGCCGTAAGAGGCCATGGCTTCTTGTGCTTCCTTCTTCTCTTACTCAAATAATAAAAATTATTCATTTATCAGGTTCAAGCAGAAATTGAACCTTTCTTCAGAGTTCCAGCTACTCTGATTTAGTGTCTGATTCCATACCTCTTTAAAGAAATATGAAACCTTAACATATTGGCATGTTTAATACATCTATATGTAACAGATATTCTTAATGTTATTTGATTCATACAGTAGCTTTTACTAAATTAAAGCTATTTTATTAATTTTATTAAATTAAAGCTATTGCTTTAAAGGTGCTATTAAAACTTGTTTCTGATAATAGCYGTAGCTTTTTCTGTAGGAAAAAGAGCATGCTCTTAGTCCTAGGTACCTACAAGAAGTTGGTAAATTGTACCAATTCCTTCGGATATTTTTGTTACATCTTTCATGGTAATGGTGCTTGAATAGACAGAGATTAGTTCCTTTAAATCCTTTCCATTTCAATATTCAGAGGTTCTGCCATTCAGCAACTTGCAGGAGTGGGCTCAGGAGGAAGACCCCAAGATATGAAAGGTTAAAAAAAATATTTTTTTTTTCTTTAAAAAAAGGACTGGTGGGATTCAAGCTGCTTTTATATTGATCATAGTACTTGTAAGATTCTCCATAGTGTATTAAAAGCTACAACTGTTATTAAGACAGTTATTAAAACAGGAAATGCACTAGTGCATTTCTGAAACATCTRTCAAGGGGGAGTACAACAGAACACAAGCATATGACATGTAAATATTTTAAGTGTCATGAAACAGTATTTGCTACTCTAACATTTCAGTTCTGTAACAGCACACAAAACCACCAAGAATGCTTGAAGACCCTAAGCTCAATAATTGGACAGCGGTCTTTTCGTTCACAGTCCTTAAGATACAGAATAATGATGATTATAGATTTTTGCCTTATGCTGACATCTAAAACTCACATGGAAAATATACCAGAGTGGCCTATGATGTTAGTACAGAGAAAGGAGACTTTTAAAACTGAAAAGAAAGGACTGTTAGGAGCCAACGCAAATATTTTTCTTTTTTTTTAATTGCCATGTGGTGAATAGGAAGGCTGTGCCATGCTATGCCTCCATCCTGCAGAAGACTGATGCAGCATTTAAATAACCCTTCACACCTAATAAGTCATTTTTTATTATTGTAGTAGGAACATGTCCCARCTGGTATCAAGGCCCAAGCGTGCAGAGTGCTAGAGTACATAAAACATACAACTCTGGAGAGTATCTCTTTGGAGTCCAGGAATGAGGTACATGCCATAACTCTACTAAAGTAGTTTTTGTGCTGTTGTGGCTCTCCACCATGTTGTTATTCTCTCTACTTCTTACAGCTCAGACATCCCCTCTGTYACGCAGCCGGATCCTCCCCGCACCCCGTGCACGCAGCTCCCCAGGCCTGCCGCGCCGGGACTGTTGGGCAGCTCACGACGACTTCTCTTTCAATAATGTTTTTATTGTAATGCCGCTTGCCTTTGTTGTTGGTCTACGACAGCCAGAGCAATTGGGTAGATGTGGGCCAGGGAGCAGCGTAACTGTTAGCAAAATGACACTCTCTCATTCCCCACAATCTTCTGTTCTCGCCCAACATTTTGTTGGACCATTCGACTGACGGGAAGACCCAATGATTTCAGAGAAATGTCAAAAATACTGCTTTTCTGAGCTGTAGCGTCGCCAGGCCTCGACAGCTGGCGGGAACCTGCCACGTGCACGCCACTGCCCGGTGCTGGTGAGGCCAGGGGAGGCCCCTGCCGGCCCTCTCCCTTCCCTTTAACCAGGTAAGGAAACGCGCGTCATTCGTCTGGACCTTAACCTGCCCTAAAGATTTAATTTTTTTTTAATTACAGGGAAGGGTTTCTCCCTAATTAGAGACGAGCCGCTTAAGCGAGGCCCGCCGCCGTGCCCGCCCCGCCGCCGCCGCCAGGTGGCGTCTCAGCGCC